>CM021108.1:593708537-594227161 GCA_007115665.2 Sequoiadendron giganteum
AAGCCCATGACCAAGAAGATCCATAAACGATGAAAGCTATGATACAGATGAAAGAATGTCCGGTGTTCCACAAAGCATGTTTTTCCAGTTCGTTGACTTCCTCTGAAAACCTGCACAAGAATCATATAGGTAAAAAGTTATCAGGATGAAAAACAATCCATGAAGTGAACCTACTGGTTTCTAGTTTGGAAAACATTGTAACACCTCAAGTGCATTTCAGCAAAACTCTATTTTAGGCACACAACAAAAAATCTGCAACAGAAGTACCATAATAGTAAGCCAAAAAATAAAACCTCTTTCAAGTACCAAGACTATGTGATGGTTGAATAAACAATGGATTAAATAAGGTGTAAGAAAACATTTTTACACAATTATTCTCAGTGGTCCTTGATTTCTATTCATATATCTATAACATCAAGTTATGTATGAGACAATAATATATAAATTTTGCTTTGAGCATCCTCACATAAAATTTTGGGTTTGGCAGGAATAGAACTGCACTGACAACAAGTAAAGTATGGTGCAGTTTCAGACTGATGCATCATGTAAATAACATTATATTCGTCTTCTCACATTCTTTTATAAGGTACACAATAGTGTGGAAGGCAGTATACTGCAGTTTGATATCAAATAGATAATCTCCATAATTTGAATTATCAAAAGTGGCAATTCAGATATTCTTGGCTTGTCCTTCTAATTTTTGTGATATTGAAAGTGAAGCAGGAAACTTCACTAAAAAGGAGAGACATAATTAATTATATAATTATCATTGTCTCAGTAATAATAGCATAGTTACCGGGAGATGCGTCTCCTACCCCTTGAGACGCATCTCGGAGAGGGAGACGCGTATCCGATACTTGAGACATCTCTTGAGATGCCTCCAACAGCGCTGAGACGCGGACTAAGTCTCCCGACGTCTCCTGAAGTCTCCCACTCAGGAAAGTGTCGTCTCCCACCGTCTCCTGCGCATCTCCCATCACATAAAAGCCAAAACACATGAAAACATTGAAAAGTAATGGAAAAAAACGTATTTTAAACATAGGTTTTCTCATGCTCCAGCTGAAAACGCAAGTATCATGATGTGTAAATGATAAATTTCTATTTTTTGTTTTTTGTTTGTGTATCAGCCTATCAAGCTATCAATATTTCTAAATTTCAATATGTAATCAAATATTAAATATCAAATGTGTAATGTCAAATGTGAACTATGATTATGAAGTATGAACTCTTTGACTATTTCACACAATGGCATTTGTGTATTTAAAGTTAATGTTCACTGTTAAACTTTACTACTGCTCTTGTTTTGAAAGTTCAATGTCATGATATTTTCTATAAATTATTAATTTTTTTATTTTTTATTTATATTTAAAAAAAAAGATGGCATCTCCAAGTACCCCCGTCTCCTATTTTCAAAAAAAAAGCCGTACTGGTACCAGTACCAGTCTCCCATACCAGTACCAATCCCAATCTCCTGGCAACTATGAATAATAGCATTGGGCTGGGGGTACATTTTTAAAATACTGAAGCCAGTATTGAAAACTTTGGAAGAACTAGCTATCTATTTAGAATTATTAATGACCTCATGGAAAAAAGTAGTTGTGGTTAACATTTAAAATTACAGGAACCTTAGCTTATGCAACATTTTTTTACAAACAGAAGATATTGTATTAATATAAAAGATTGTTACAAGATTGATTATAAAAAGCATTTACAAGTAGGGACAAGAGACGGCTGAGTACAAAACTCTGAGGCCTGAATGGGGCATCCAAGAGACCAAAAGTCATTAAGAAGTGCATATAAGATGATACTATACAGTATACAGTACTACATCCTCTCAAACATCCAAAAAGGAAGTAACCTTAAGATATACTAAACATAATTTGATTACATTAAATTTAGTGTAGTCACTAAGCAAAAAGGCATAAGAGGAAGGAAAGTCCTAAGCTCAGATTGCAATAATCCCTGCAGTTGGACCAGCAGGCAAATGAGTTTCCTTATTCTATATCCATATGTGACGAGTTCAAGAGTGTCACAAAGCATACCCCACAGGCCAGTACTGCTGGAAACTCATTGAAAGATTAAGTACACTGATTTGGAGCATTTTACATTGCATTGCTTTGCTGCCATAGATGTTGCTGGAAGAACATGTTTTCTCTACTAATTATATCAGCATTCAAAAGATGCTCATATCGGATAAACCTTCCTCTTGTTTATGCAGAACAGCATGCAAGGGATGAGCCTCTTGAGGTCAGCAAGCAAGGAGAACATTCAGATTTGGGTGAACATGAAAAGAGGTATGATTCACCTGTATAACTCTGCCATTAACTCTCACAAATCTCCCTATTATTCTTCACTCATGGGCTGCATATATATTTCAGAATGAGTCTGAAATATTCTTCATCTAATTCTTCCCTTTATTCTTTTTACGTGTGTCATCCATCAGGGGTTTGGTCCTGGTCTTCGAAAAGAGATGGGAGCAAGGGACTTTTGAAAGGCAGTTAAGTCGAGTAGAGCAAGTGTTGATGGGGGCTGCTAACAAGGGGCAGATACTCTATATGGTGAACCCTTCAAAGCCTAAAAGAACCCATCCTAGTTCTTCCTTGTTGAGAATTGAATCTCCCTTTGGGGTTGATAGTTAATCCAATTTGGGTTCCTAGGACATAATTAAATGACCTAAGGAGAATAGTGGGCTCTTCCCCCCATCTATTTTCTTTCCGGTTCATTTTGGTGAACCCGATATTTTAGAGCATTCATTTTCTGATTTGGAGTCCATTAAAGTCCTAGATCTAGGTTGCATTCATTCTTACCAATTAAAGGGAAATTAGGAAATAGAAGTAAAACTACAGTGCTAGATCATTAAAATTAGGTTGATTTGGAGTCCATTAAAGTCCTAGATCTAGGTTGCATTCATTCTTACCAATCAAAGGGAAATTAGGTTGCATGCAAGCTTGGTATCGTTAGCCATCATTGTTTCACCATGTCATTTGCTATTTACATGATCTTAGTATCATGTGGGGCACCAGTTCTCTCAATTCGCTTATGCATGGTTTTGATTATTTTCTTGGTTGCTCCAGTGGTATCGGATTAAAATAAACAAAACACAAGAAATTAAAATAAACATGTTTTTAGGTGTGCAGGATTGTTTGTGCACCCGGATGCTCCTACATCATATCCTCCTTAAGATTTGTAGGCAATATTGGATAAGAATCACAAGGCATTTGAATAACCCAAAGGGTTCATTCGGTAAGGTTTGATGGCCATGCTATGTCACTAATATTATGTGATCAACCTCCAAATATGAAGTTATTTATAGATCCTTTGAGTGGAAGAATGAGATTGATAAAATGATTAGGGAATTACTAGAAGTTGTGATGACTAGACCAAGTACTAGAAATTATTCAACTCCAATGTTGATGATTTTTAAGAAAGATGTGGGTTAAAGGATGTGCTCCAATTTTTGGGAACTCTCCATCAAGGACAAGTTCCTAATTCTAGATATACATTATTTATTGGGCGAGCTATGCAGGGCCATTTTTTACCAAATTCAAGCAGAAAGGGAAGAGAATCCTAAAATGGCTTTCTACATGCATCAAGGCCACTATGAGTTTTTAATGATGCCCTATTATCTCACTAATGCTCCCTCTACATTTTAGATTTTAATTATTATGGTGTTCAAGGGGTATCTTCTTAAGTTCATCTTGGTACTTTTTAATCATAGTATCATTTAGATTTTAGATTTTAATTATTGAGAATTAGAAGAGATTAATGGAAAATGAGTTAATTAAATAATTAGAAATTATTTAATTAATGTGCAAGAGAAGAATAATTAATGAATTATTTAAATAATTAAAATTATTTAATTAATATGGAGGAAAATGTTAATTACTGTTCAGGGTTTTTGTCGTACCTTTTGGACTAACCAATGCTCCTAGTACTTTAATTACCTAAACATTCATACAAACCTTCGTTGGTCTTGAATGTTGTCTTCCACTCATCACCTTCTCTAATTCAGATTTGATGGTAACCATTCTTCAAGCCAATCTTGGTGAAGTATTCAGCACCACTCAAACAATCCATGATATCATCCATTCTTGGTAATGGAAATATGTATTTGATTGTGATCTTGTTTATAGCCCTCGAATTTGTAAGAATGAATGCAACCTAGATCTAAGACTTTAATGGACTCCAAATCAAAAAATGAATGCTCTAAAATGTTGAATTCACCAAAATGAAAGTATTTGGTGTTGAGGAAAAATACATAACAACTAGCATGGCAATGTGTGAGGCGATATGGCTTCGGAAGTTGTTGGTAGCCTTGTTTGGTCAAAGGGTTGAGACTACGGTGATACACTGTGACAATCAAAGTTGCATCAGGTTGTCTGAGAATCCAGTGTTTCATGATAGGTCTAAGCATATAGACATCAAGTGTCATTTCATCAGGGATTGTGTACAGCATGGGATTGTTTAGCTACAATATATACCTACAGATCAATAGGTAGCAGACATTTTGACAAAGGCATTGGGGAAGGCGAAATTCATCTTCTTCAGAGATATGTTGGGTGTCATGCAGAACACCTTCCTCACTAAGAGGGAGTGTTGATTTATTGTAGCTCGGACAACTATTTTCTCCATTCCCAAGAATTATTATTTAATTGATTTTTCTGGAAACTTCTAGAAAGGAGTTAGTCAGGTCCAGATAATTAATTAATTAATTGATTCCTTCAGAGACTTCTAGAAACCAGTTAGTTAGGGTTTGTTAGAGTGTAATTAATCTTAGCCATTGATTGAGATTAAAGCATGGCCATTGGTTTTTCAATGAGAATAGTTTAAAAGGGGATCAATGGGCATTTAGAGAACACACTTGAGAAAGATTTGCAATGATAGCAAATAAATTTGCAGTGAGAGCAAATAGTTTTGGAGTGATAGCAAAGGCACGTCGATTGCGTTGGAGACAGCAACAGTGGAATTTCAGTAGGAGAAATTAAGGGAAGAATTTCCGGAGAAGAATATTGTCGGAGCTCTACCAGTAAGAGGCAAGCAGTTTATGCATCTCTTGATTTGCTGAAGTTCAATAAAATTCCTCATCTAAAGTTTAAAATGATGTTCCCAAAGAGTTAGCTTCATTGGGACCCCACCTCGAAGGGGACTCGACTTATTAAGGATTCAAGAGAAGAAACTAGTTCATATGAAGCTTCAGCTGCAAGTCGATCATCTGAGGTCAAGCCATCTCCCTCTCCCCATACAGAGTATCCGCCCCTTGTTAGCAGCACCCATCAACACTTGCTCTACTCGACTTAACTACCTTTCAAAAGTTCCTTGCTCCCATCTCTTTTCAAAGACCAGGACCAAACCCCTGATGGATAAGACACGTAAAAAGAATAAAGGGAAGAATTAGATGAAGAATATTTCAGACTCATTTTGAAATATATATGCAGCCCATGAGTGAAGAATAATAGGGAGATTTGTGAGAGTTAATGGCAGAGTTATACAGAGGAATAAACTATAGATTGAAGAGCAATTTGTAGAGGAAATTTATGAGAATATAGTGCCATGATTGTGATCAGTTTTGTAAAAAGAGATTGTGCATCATTTGGATCAGATTTGTAAAGGAAGAACATTTTGTGATTTGGATCTGATTTGTGAAGGAATATATCTCTTGAAGAATGTTGGGTCAAATTTGAATGTGTTGGATCAGATTTGTGAAAGAGAATCATAGCAGATTTGGTGCAAGTTGAAGAGATTTATTAAAGCAGCATTGTATGAAGAATTGAAAAAGAAAATATATGAAGATATTTGGATATCATTCAAGGAAAGATAAATCAAGAGTAAGAGTGGTATTGAAGAGGACATCTTAATTGTCCATCATCCGTTGAAGAAGCAACATTGAAGGTGGAACGTTGTTCTTTAAGTTATTATTTTTGCTAAGTTGGTGCTTGGCAAGTGGGGGTTGGTGCCTACGAACTATAGGAGTTGGCGCTCCTTGTAGGTTGGTGCCTACTAAATCCGAGATAGGAGTCAGTGCTCCTTGTGGGTCGGTGCCTACTATATTCTGAAAGTTGGAAATTCAAGTAGGTTGGTGCCTACATTCATTGTAAAACTTATATAATTCATAAAGTACATTATTTGTACAGTCGTTTTCTCCCGTAAAGGTTTCCATGTAAAATCTTGGTGTCAACTTGTTCATATTGTTAAATTCTTGCATAGTTGATATTGTGTTGAGTTTAAAGTTGATAGAAGTTGAGAGGGTAAAAATTTGTTAATATACCCAGAATTGGCCTCATTTTCCAGCGATTCGGTAACATAGGTTTTTAAGAATAAGTTCAAGCTTATTTGAAGATAGGTTGGTGCCTCTCTTTTAAGTTTTTGGTTTTGGGTTGATGCTCAGGCGGGAGTTGGTGCTTCCAGTGAGTTAGTGCTCATTTTTGTTAAAAAAAAGACTGGAGTCTTATGTGGGTTGGTGATTCCGATTGTAGAAGACTTTTCTTCATCCTTCATGTTGTAGCCTAAAGCGAATTTTGTAGAGCATGTTGCAAGGACTTGATGGTTTGTACCAGTCAATATCAACACCCTGGGCCATCTTTGGGATGAAGACAAGTTAAAAATCATTGATCCTTCCAAGAATTTATTTAGTTCCATCAAGACTTCTCTATTACAGCAAAGAGGTTATCTTTAATCAGGATCTAGAAACAAAGTAGGAAATCCATTTTGTCTACAGCCTTTGTATTTTTGGAAAGGGAAACCTATTTTGCACATCCTCTTTCTATTGCCAATCTTGTCACGCATCTGTTTTATATGTTATTAACTTTGGGATAATGTTAACTAATGCAGGGCATTGTTGACAGAAATCCAACTATAGTTGAGGCAGCTTGGTGAGCTCAAATACTATGGTGTACTTTT
Source organism: Sequoiadendron giganteum (assembly GCA_007115665.2). NCBI lineage: Eukaryota > Viridiplantae > Streptophyta > Pinopsida > Cupressales > Cupressaceae > Sequoiadendron > Sequoiadendron giganteum. The sequence continues at coordinate 593,715,435 of CM021108.1, forward strand.
TAGGAGCAATTCCGTTTTTTTTAGGATTTCCTTAAGGATTATTCTTGGTAAATTCCCTCAACAACAAGAGGATTCTTACCCAGATTGAGGCTGTACTTAAAAGGTCCTCAATTGGAATAAAAGTAAGCGACCAATGATTCATGAAAAGTCCATATTTTATCATGAAATAATGGCCTCTCTGTAAGGCATAGTTTTCTCCAGCTAGGTAGAGAAAATAGCCATAAAATGGCCCTTTGGCATCAACAAATGTCCACTGAGACAGCTGGTCTACAGTTTTCCTAACCCAAATCCATAAAGATTTTAGCCCAAGAACAGCACTTATGATTTCTAGATCAGAAGCTTCCCTTGAGAAGTCATAGAAAGTTTTCCCTCTCATTTGTGGAGAATTCCACTCTACGTGGACTTCCACTCTAAGGTAGCAATCATTTTCCTTTTTGGATGGGAAGTTGGACCATGTGATTGTAGGGCATCCATGCACATCTTGGTCTCTTTTGTGATAGCAACTCTGATGTTAGAGTTATGTTGATGAGAATGTGAGCTTGGTAAGGAGGCTATTGCCTCTTCAAGGGGAATCAAGATCCTGACCAGATCTGGCAGAACTTGCAAGGATGGGTAGGAGAGTTGAGTCGATTGATCTGAAACCCATATGAAGCAGAGCTTACACCAAGAAGGTTTGTAAAGAATTTTTGTAGTTAGTCTATAAGGCTCATAGTCAGTTTTACATGTCATCCATGGAGAATTCCACTCTAGGTGGACTTTCCATTCAAAAATAGCAGTCACTTTCATTTTTGGATGGGATATTGGGCCATGTGATGGTCATGTAGGTATGGTGTTCAATAGATTGTAGGTCTTCCTTGAAGATCTTGGTGTCTTTTGTGATGGAAAATCTGAAGTTTGAGTTACGTTGGTGAGCATGTGAACTCAGTGAGTAACACTGCCTCTTTAAGAGGAATCATGATCCCGACCAGATCTAGTAGAACTTCCAAGGATGGGTGGAAGAATTGAGTTGACGGAGTTGAATTGAATGCTTGAGAGGGGTAGAAAGTATGAAACAGAGCTTACACCAAGAAAGTTTGAAGTGAATTTTTGTAGTTAATCTATAAGATTCATTGACCCTTTCTCTTGGACCATGCAGCCCTATTACATGATCATTCAAGATAATTAAAACCAAGTCTCTTGAGAAGAACACGACTTCAAAAGACTTTGATCTAACCTAAATAAGTTTCCTATAAATTCATCCCAAATATGCTTACAACCTAATATTACCCATTCAAAAGAGCCCTACATTACAAAATACTATATCTAGATTACTGTTTTTTATTATGTTTCATCCAAACCCTGAACATTTTGGGCACCCTTCGGACACTGATTTTACACACACACATGGTGATAGATCAACGAGGGAATCCATCCCTTCCTGCTTAATGGATGTCAAGGTATCCCAGCCCCATTATTCTCACACAATTGTGTAGACTAGCCACTCTATAGTCTATAGCATAAAGGATTAGATACTCACCCAAACTCTCATTGGAAGCCAGCAAGATAGACTTATGTTACAATTTTTTTCTCTCCTCATAACAACCGTAAGCTTCCCCCAAGCCTTGCCCTTTCATTGCGATTTATGAGGATACTAATGCTTCTGTTTTGAACCCATCTGTACATGCCTGCATTGTCGGAAACCCTAGATCTGAAAAGTAGAAAAAATGGTGGCTCTGACAATTATGAATTTTTTTAATGAAATAAGCCCTCTACGGCTTCAAAATCTGTAATGTCCCCTTTTTCATGAGCATCAGAGTTGGGGATTAGCCTATTTTCCTGGCCCTCGTAGGCTAATAGTTCTGGATAGAGGGTTTCGTGGACGGGCACTTGGTCGTCAATTTGCAATATGGATCTCCAGTGTATGGTGGCAGGGTGAATTGTGGCGTTTGGCATGATACTTGTGCTTAAATTTATGATAATCACCTGTAATTTCACCATCCTCGGCCTAAGGACCATGTGTCTTCAAAAAGAAGGGGTCACTTTATATTTTTCAGTTACTATTCATTCATAAAGTAAAAATGTTATAACTTAAGTGAATAGTGTTCACTTTAATGATTAGTGTTTTCATTGTAAAATTATAAATATCATGAGAGAAAGTTCGACCCTCTTCATGCATGAGATGATTTTGCTTGATGAACTTGGGAATGTGGCTTTGGAGGAAGAAGGAGGCTAGGGTTTTCTGATTTCTTGCAGTGGGTAAGCTTGGTGGGGCTTTGTTCTTCGTTTTTGAGCTACTTGAGGGTGTGAAACACCACCTTAAGGTTGCTGGTCAACTTTTGGTTGCTTCATTCTGGAGACACAAGTTGCTGTTTGCAAGTTATTCGAGCTATTTTCTGAGTAAGTTTGGCAGCCACAATCTCCATTATTGTTTATATGGGAACTGTTCAGTTTTGAGACATTTTGGGACTGTTTTTTGAAAGCTACAGCCAACCGCATTTTCTTGAGGGTTTTAATCAGCATATATTAAAAAAGCGCCTCTTCTAAGAGGCTGCAACTTCACCCAAAAGGGGCGCCCTTGTCCAAGAGAGCTTCCCATTCCGGATTTTGGTGGGAGAAGCTTGGCTTACGAAAGTAGTGTGCAATACATTGGGGAGGGTACTGTAGCAAGTTACTATTCACAGCGCTGTATGGCTGTAAGTTGAAGTATGGATTATGATATAGTTAGCTTTAAATCTGATGTACGTTATATGTTGTATGCAACTTATTATGTAATGATGAAATCATATTTGGCCACTAAATTGAACAATGTACTCAAGTTGTTTCAGTAGCTTAGTTTATTTGAGTTTTCGTTGTATGTATAGGCTTTTTAGTACCATTCTAGCATTTTGGCAAACAAACTCGAAAACAAGAAGGAAGAAGTTAAACTGAAACAAAATCAGACCTACAAACTCAGTGAAAAACAAATCAGCAGAGTGGTGGAACACTACAAAATCTACAGAAGAAAAAGATCAAATTTTTTTACCCTGCAGTAGGGTATAAGAGTGATGATAAGAAAACGAAAATTCTTAAAACTGCAGACCCTCAAATTGTGTTTTTAACTGAAATGAGAACAAATTCTAACTATACCAAAAATACAATTAAAACTGCATAACAAAATAAAAGGTTTTTCTTAAGAGGATTTGGTTTGGCTGCATACTCAGGTTGAAACAGGAACAGTATGAATGCTGTTATAGCCCAACACAGTCTTCACAATTGTGCATAACAACCTGCTTCCACAAAACACACCCTACACTACCACCTAAGAGTTTATTTATAATATCTGGCACAATCTTTAATGGAACCAAAATATTCCTGATGTGCCCCACTAACTAAACTGCACAATTTTTAGAAACATTGCAATTACAATAAAAGTTCATAACATCTTCAGCTCCAGACTCTAGCAAAAATCAGAGCCAGACTTGATCTTCATCAGCACCCTTGCCTTTGTGTGGACCACTGTAGGTTTTACCTGCTTTGGGTTTATCTTTTCTAGTTAAAAGGTTCTCTTGTTATAGTTTTATCAAGTTTTTGCTCCTACTCGCAACTAACTGATACTTCTGATTCCAAAATAAGTCTCACTCAGGGTCAACAATGTGTTTTCCTTTATTCTTCCTTTAATTCTTTCTTTCTTTATAAGATCAACAACAGAGCTATCTTTTGCTAAATTTGTGTTCATATTCTGCTTTAAAAGAAAGGGAATGTTGTGTATTGAATTCTTCTCAGGTTCCTTCAATGGTCTTATGTAATAGTCAATATCTCAAATTCTTGATGCATTAATGATTTAGCATCAGTTTCATGCCAAATATTTCTGAGCTTATGGATTATAATATAAGCTGCAACATGAATTAGAATATATATTAAATAAAAGCATATAAATACTAACATTTTTCTTGGGTTTAAAGAAAAAAGCAGCTTCCGTGCGCCACGGCCAATGTAAATCAAAACACCGTAAGGACCTGCATAGCAATCATTGAGTTATTACAATATTCTTTATTGAAAATAATAAACTGCATAAGACCCTTGAGAAAGGATCTCACCAAAAATACTCATTGAAGTCATCATAGTTGCGCCATGCAGAATGTGAAGCTTTACCATTATCACATATTGCAGCTTCCTGCACAGTAAATAAAGACCATAGCTAAAAATTGGCTGGTAAAAGCATTTGTTCATTCAAAACTGTGTCTTCAAGATCACTCAGTATCGTCAAATGTACCTTGTTAGACATAATTTCATGATTTTCATAAAATATTTTCAACATAATCAAACATATTTTCACACCTGTTGACATTCAATGAGTTGAAACAGTGAAAACTTCAAAGCTACAGAGTGTATAGACTTCACAAAATGCATGTCAATTAAGAATTAGAGCATGGGCATTGTTAATGCAAATACGAGTTTCAAAGATTAGTTTGAATTACTTTTATAAGAAGTCAAAACTGTTAGCCATTTGTTATATTATGTAACTTAAAACATCACAATGAGAATGTTAATATTGAGCAATATTATATGATCCATTTTAATAATTCTTAAGTCTCTTGTTGCAAGATACACGTTAAATGGAGTTTTGGAGGATAAGTGAGATGAAAGATGAGAGCTAAAATCAGCAGGGATCTTATAAGGTGCAGGAAACAGAAGCAACAGTGTTTGTGAAAAATTTCCCTTTATTTCAAGAAGGTTAAAATGAAGAAGGGCTCAAATCTCTAGGCAAATTTTTAGTGTCCTTGGGATTTACTTATTAAAAGAACTTACTTGAGAACTGCTTAGTGGTGAATAATCATTTTGATCCATCATTATAAGATATTCCATTTCTATTTATCAAACAAGAATTTCAAAAGGCCAATTGTGGCATTAACTGGAAAAAAACTATTTTTTTGTTCCTCAAATTCTCTGTTTTCAAAAAAACTTAATTATAGAATTGTGAACATAGAGTGCAAGAATTTATGATAGCAACTGTGACATATGGAATTGAGCTGGTAAATGAAGGAAAACAATCACACAAAAAGAGATAACAAGAAACATTACCCTGGACAACCCACACTGCGAATTCTTCAGCAACTATGAGGTATGCTTCTTATCTCAATCACAAGCAGCAATAATTACTAGCTATTTTCTCCAAGCAGCCCTCCAAAAACATTATGGAAATATCACAATACGTAAACAATGGTCTCAAAAGCTTTCCCTGCTGTGAGAATCATTAAGACAATTTACTTCACTGTTTACACTTGTTGTGTGTAAGAACCCTTGTTCTCCCTGACCTAATTTCTACTGTAATCTGCCTGTTTGTTTTTTTGTTTTTTTGTGGTTTTCTTGTTTTTTTGTATTTTTGAATGTTTGCAAAGCAATGCCAGGAAATAAAGAACATATGCAAGTAAAACAAAGTAGAGCTAATCTCAAACTGATAGTGATCTCTATTAGTTAATAATTACAATAGCTATCAAATCCAAATGTCTTATTGAAACTTCTTCTGAATATCATACCCGGGAATGCTGTACATAATTATTTGCAAAATCTGGAAATGGATCTACAACTGTAAAACCCTTATGGAGGTCGATTTGCAGCAATCACAAAGTTCTCCACCAAAATTAAGCAGCAACATATATCATACCCATAGCCATCCCAAATGCTAATGGTTTCAGCCCTTAAACTTGAGCGATTCAGCCAAGGAAGAAAACATCCCTCATTCAAGACTGTACGGCCTGCATAAATGTGAATTGTACGTCCTGTATTTGCTGCTGTGTATGGCCCAGCAAGGATGGATTGAACATTAATGAACAGCAATGAAGATCTTTAGATTTGACAATGAAATTTCTTCAATTTCTCTCAGTAACTCCACCAATAAGCTCAAATGTGACCACTGACTTGCAGCCACCAGTCTGAGCAAACCTTCAGATGATATCTCACACCCTCAGGTAGCTGAAACAATGAAGAAGCTATGCTCTCCAATGCCCTAAAATGCAGAAACCCTGAATTCCTCTTCTCCACAGCAAAAGCTTTCAAAATGCACAAGTATTGAATGATCAAGAATGAAATCGATTTGCTTTTTGGATACTTATATATGTCTCATAGAAAAGCATGACCCCCTAGGAGCATTTTGACTTTTAAAATATATTTTAATATTTGTTTTCATTGTACTTAAAGTCATTTCATTAAATAGACACCCACTTCTATGCACTTTGTTAAATGATTTTAAGTCATTAAGTGGCCCCACTTTCATAAAGTCAAATATAACATTATCATGCACCTTTTTAATAATTAATTATTATTAAAGGTTAACTATAATAATAATTAAAATAATATATCTTTCACAATTATCATCATTTTGCCATTCCGTTTGAACCAAGAGGTCAAACATTGCATCCACTATGCATACAAGTGTCTTTCCAAAAATAGTAATACTAGACTCCATTAACCAGGTGACTTACTATAAATAGTAAGTGTGCACAACTAAGTCCCAAATCACTCCCAAAGGCCAATCCTGAACAACACCAAGCTTTGGAGAAGAAAGACACCACCAAGTGCCACCATAGATCCAGATATCTGCCACACAAGACCCTCTAACCAACTCCATTAGCCTACGAGGGTCAAATAAAAGGCTAAACCATCAAGAAACTGAAACGAGCTAAAAAGGGGACATTACATTGTGCAAGCATTCTACAACTCACAACAACTTTAAATGAACTCAAGGCACATATTTATGCTTATAAATAATCAGCCAAACAACATAGATGTTTAAAATGTATTTGCACATTCAGAAAGTAGAACGATATGGGTTCCCCTTCTAGTTGATTGAGTTCTCTATTTGTCTTACTTGGACATATAAGGAAGTAGTTAGCAGGATACCTCCGACAGAGCCAAGTGTGTCTAGTTCACCCTAATTGTGTTGGATACATACCATACACATAGTGTTAGAATCAACGTCAATATGTGCCACTCATTCCTATGCTCATCTCCTGCTAAAAATTTGGGGGGACCACCACATAGCCTTCCTTGTCTTCAATTTGCTCTAAAAATTATGAAGCACACTACTAGACCCTCATATATTTAATCAAAATAAATTCACAATTATCAACTAAAATTTTGATAACCTAGCATAATCGTGTCTTCCACTCAAACGAGCATGCAAATCTAAACTACTCTTTCATCAATTCATAATAATTTTGGTGAAAAGCATATAAACTAATACCTATGTACCCCAGGGACATGTCCTCTACATATTTTGACCTATCCCTAATAGATGACATTTCGAGCATGGATTGGAAATGTCTAACTGTCATGGAGGATCAATGACTAGAGATTACAAATCGAGAAGGTTTATTTGGGATCCCGGTAACTCCAAAAGCATCCTATCTTGTGATTGCTTGAGGTCGAAGCAATCTTGGGAAGCACTCACCAAAATTCAAATCTAGATCACAACATGTGAGCCACGAAGAAGTCAATGAAAAGTGGTGCCAATATCATTGATGAGATAATGCTAATAAAAGTGGCACTAGTGTCATAATAGCAATTTAAGATAAATATAGATAAATTAAACTTAAACTATAATTTACCGGAGGGCAGTGATTGTGTGTGAAAGATTGTGACTCTTTAAAAAGTAAGATAATATGGTAGATCATTTCATGAGAAGAAAGCATCAATCCATTGAACAAGAATATTATGACTTATTGCAAGTGAAAGTTACAGCCAAAGACGACAAAACCCCTCCAAGGAAAATTGAAAGATTTAAGAAAACTCTTAACTTCTCCTATCAAGTTATTGGACGAAAACCTATAACTTGATATTAGGGACAATCATTCAAGTACAATAGCTGCAAACTGGAAAGGGAATTATAACAGAAAATCAAGATAAATTATATTTTCAGAATTATGTCATAAGTTATAAATCTGAATATTATAACAAAATTCATAATTTTAGATAGTCATGTTTATAAATACAATGCAACTATCATTTTGAGTTAGAACTATTATAGTTGTCGGGATTCTCCATTTTGGGAACATAGACAACGTACCAGCCCCCGTACCCAAAATTTCCGGTGAATCATTTACATATAAAATAGTCATCTCCTTATTCATTTAACTCACGTACCCTAATTTGATTGGCGTCCCCGTCCCTGTACCAGTACCAATACCCTATGTCTCTCGACAACTATGAGAATTATTGTCTAAAGGCAAAAATAAGAAATGTTCTAGGAGATGGCATTACAATAACTGATTCTAGAAAATTTGAGAATATTTCCAAAATGTCAAAATTCGAGTAGGAAATGGCAATAGGTGGCCATATTAAAGTAATGTTTTATATTGTAATGGTCAATTAGATTTTATGATAGACTTTAGGAATCTTCTTTCATAAAGTCATGTTGACTTTAGATATTTTTCCTTTGTAGATAAGATATTTGTCATCATTGTCCTTTGTGCATAAGATATTTGTAATCCTATATAAGGATGCTTTTGCTCCTTATTTCTTAATAGATTTTTATGCAATCTTGGTTAACTTTACGTGTGTTGCTTTTGTAATAGGCCGCACAATGACCCCGCACCCCCTTACACCAACCCTAAACCTGAAACAGCCACATTGATAAATAAAAAACAAACAACAAACTCATTTTATCAATTTCCAAATTGTCAAGAAGAAGACAAAGAAAAAAAGCAGTTGTGAGAAGAGAAGAGAACAACAATGAGAAGAAGGCAAAGATTTAAAAAACATTAAATCTACATCATTTGACATAAATTTATTATCCATTGTTCGTTTGCACAAATTATTTTGCATTCTTTTTTTTTTCAAAGTTTCAAACACAAGGACTTTTGTTTGTTTGTTTTTTTCTTTTTCTTTTTTTCTTTTTTTCTATGTTTGCACTCGCAACTATGCTTTGAATTTTCAACCAAAAATATGATCAACAGCAATGCAAGTAGTGAGGATGAAGAAAGGTTCAATTCATCAAAGTGGTCATATAAGTACTACTGAGGGTTCTTCTAATAGTGGAAGTGTTGTAGGGACTATGAATTTAAATAACGCATTTGAATGCTCTTCAAAAATCCTCAAAACTTATACAAAGGGCCTATTTAATCCAAATAACCTTTTTTACAATTTACAACTTTAGACAAAAACAAGAAAAATAAACTTCTAGAGACGGAGTAAAGTGTACCCATGTCATTTGTGTGACAAGGACCATAGTGTCAATAACACAAAATTTTATTCTATATTTTGTGCATAACTGGACAAGGGGTAAAAAGTTGTAAGAGATAAGTCTAGCTAAAAATGTCAAAGTAACCAAGTTGTACATGGAGTATGAGGTGAAAAATAAGCAGATTCCAACAAGGACTATGCAGCCTAGTATGTTGTCACCCACCCAAACCATAGATGTTGAGAATCATAAGGAAAAGGGGTACTAATGTTGCAAGAATACTTAATATGCAATCACGAGAAGTGGTTCAGTCTTCTATTGACAAATTTTTCTTTGCCCATACGATACCATTTTATGTGGCATGTTCTCCCTATTTCAAATAATTGTTAGAGAATGTAATTGAAGTCAATCCATCATTTGAATCCCCCCACTCCTTTCTAAACATAAGCTACACACTACCCTCCTTGATAGAGAGTATTCTAAGGGGATTGTAGTGATGGAAGAAATGAGGCAATCTTGGATAAAGGATTGTTTATCTGCCATCATGAATAGATGAACCATTATTAGATATTGGTCACACATCAATATCATTGTCACATATTTAGCTAGCTCTTACTTTCTTAAAGCTATTGATTGTTCCGGAAAGAGAATGATGCAAACTTCCAATTTCAGATTTTGAAGGATGCCATAGAAGAGATTTGGGCCCTCTAATATTGTACAAGTGGTGACCATTTCAGCTCGTCTATGTAAGTTAGCTAGTTTGATGGTGCAAGGTGCTTACAAGCACATTATCTAGATCCCATGTCGAGTTGATATGCTGAACAACATATTGAAAGACATTGGAAAAATCAATTGGATGAAGCTAGTGGTGGCAAAAGCTAGAGACATACAAATACTTATTTGCGACCATCACATCTCTCTTGTTTTGTTCACGATTTTTTCAAGGAAATAATTTTGCAAGCCCATAGATACCAGATAAGCTACTTTATTTTGTTAGAGACAATGTTTCATTCATAGGAGCATCTCGCAGTAAATGATGGTTCATCCAAAGTGGGTTAGGTGGCCAAAGGCAAACATCGCTGAAGTAAAGAGTGTGAAACAAAAGACACTTGACTATGATAAGAAAGTGTTGATTTTATTATTAAATCATTACATTGTTAATTTATTAATGTTTTTAACTTGTATTTTGTTCTTTATAATAGCATTCACACTTTGTTATTTGAGTCAATCATTTTTGGATTTTTTTTATTACGCTTTTGCACATATTTGCTCCTCCATCTCACCTATTGTGCAAATCATTATTTATGTTGATACAAACTCTCCTAGCTTGGATAAATTTATGAAACATTTAGGAACATTCTTGGACAAATGAAGCAAGGTATTCTTAATAGGGATCCTAATTTTGGATTTTTTAGAAGCGTATCAAGCCTATTCTAACACAATAGTGGAACGCCATGAAAATGCCACTTCATATGATAGAATATGCTCTAGGTCCCAAATGATATGTACCAAGGCCTAGAAGAGCGCCTCCATCTCATGAAGAGATGAAAGAAAGGCTCATGAAGGCCCTTTCAAAAAATGTATACTGATGAAGATTCTATTTTACTCCTAACAAATAATTAGCATTTGTCAACCTTTGTAATCCAACATTCAACAAACTAAAGGCAAAGACAAATAGAGCTACATTAGCTCAAGTTAATCATATTGGACAATGGATGTGGCATGGAAAAAATGTACTAGAGTTGAGTATACTTGCCGCTCACCTCCTTTTATAGGTTGTCAGTTCCTTTACTATAAAGACGAATTGGTCCACTTAAGCTTACCTCTTACGTGCAAAGAAATTGTTGGGCGTGTAAGGCCAGCTAGACTTTTTCCTATAACTCATCTGGTGGTCTTCTAGTATGTGGTAATAGAGTACCTAGTGAATATCGAGTTCATACTTTCTTGGTAGGTTTCCTTGTTTGCTTACAAATTATCTTTCTTGTACCCTCGATTACTTCATATTCCTTATGAACCCTAATGATGCAATAAGCATAATGGTGATCTTAATATTTGAATGCAAGTTTAATTGTGTTTCATTTACAAGGTACAAATGATTATAGCCATGTCTAGTTCAATTCCTAGTTAGTAATGTAGTCAAAAGATATTATAAACGAATGATACATGATCAAGTTATGATTGAGCTTAGTGATATTTTTTGTTGTTTGCCTTCAAGGATGAGTTATTTAATTTCTTATGTGAATTACTCCTATATAATAATGTTGGTTATTAGAATGAACCACTACGAAGATTTTGTGAGATAATTGATCTTATTAATGAGCTAACAACAATGCAAGAATTTGATTTGTGTTTAGATCTAAGGACCATGTAAGGTACCTTGGCAACAAACCCCTAGCAATGTGCTCAAATAATCAAGCTGAGAGATATGATGAGCACATGTATAGATTTTTGAAATGTTATGATATCATATCAAATTTGTAACTTAGACTATGTCTTCATTTGCATTCATGTATAGTAAGTATTCTCTACAGACTCTTGCATGCATAATATCTTGTTGATTTTAATGCCTCCACAATTTTCTAATATGTTTTAACTGATTTATTTCTTATCCATTACCCTACATTCATTAGTATGATTATTGTATTAAAAAAATTGTAACATAGAATTCTTCAAATATTATTCTAATCAGTGTCTATGTGAAAATAAATAGATCCACTGGCATATACAAAGATTATAATATATTTAATTGGACATTGAATTTGAGTTTTAGTAATATTCTTTGGAAAATATATGAAATCATTTATGTTCCACGATAGGCCTTATTTTGTTCACTAGACATTTCACTCCTAGCCATTGATTGGTCTTTGATTGACAAGGTCTATTTCATTTGTGTGATTTAAGGTTAAATTAACAAACCAACTCGGTGCTTAGGAAGCCACATGTCACCACTCTTGTAAAACATAGTGAAGAATGTTTGAGCATTATGATACTTCAACCATGGTTCCCTCCACCCATTATCTTAGGGTGGAAAATGTTTACCATCTAATTTGAACGAGATTTGTTACGATATAATGTAAATATAGTTAAGCAAAGTGATACAAGTTATGAGATCAAAACATGTGTTCAAGAATAGGGGATGACCCCACAGTGTGACGGTATGTCACAAGCCCTGTTGAGAGGGTCGTCTCATGTTCAAGACTCACCGGTGCTTGCAGGTATGAAAGGTTTGTGATTCGTGGGCGTGCATGTTGTTCGGGGGTTGTTCACGGACGAAGGAATCGACGGTGTGAACACTGGAGGGAAGCGCCCGATGGTAATGGAAGGCTGCGAATGGGAAAGGCAGGCCAGTTTGTGTGCCCGACGACAGAGGAGGTACAAGCGCGGTGTCTGGCGACTCGAGGAGGTCATAGCCAGGTGGAGGAAGGGAATTCGCTGAAGGAAGGGAGTTCGCTGAGAAGGAACAAAGATGAAGAAAGGAGTTTGGGTAGCGGATGTGATGTGCGGGAAGGAGCAAGGGAGTGGAGTGATAAGGAGATAAGCGGGAGTGGAGTGGAGTGATAAGGAGATAAGAGGGAGTGAAGTGATGAGAAGAAGGTTGGAGTGATAAGGAAAGGTGTGAACGGAGAAAGGGTAGCCCGAGGAGAAGAGAAGAAGGAGGAAGGTAATAGAGAAAAGAGGAAGAAGGAGAATGGTCTAGTGAAATATCAGACAAAAACATGGGGATGAGGTCTCCCACAAATTGTGGCCTCACTGGTTCAAAGCTCTAGTCAAAAAGCGATCACCAATCAAAAAAAAAAAACATGTGTTCAAGAATCAATAATAATGGACCATCAAACTAATGAAACTTGCTTGCCTAGAAATTGACCCATTGATGTAAGACCAACCAATTCAAAAGCAAAGGGATCTCCATTGTTCATTTTGAAAAAGTCAAAAAAAAATGAAATGAATATCATCTGATATAGTTGACCGTCACCATGTAATATTTAATGAAGTGACAAGGAAGGTATAGCTAATGTTCCACCTTAATCTGAAAACTTTAGCAATGCATTAGGGATATTGTATGAACCATTAGATGAACCTTTGATCTATGGGATAGTGATAATGGAAGAGATAATCTTTTACATAGAATATTTTATCTGATACAATTTACTCTTGTAAGGCTAAATGTCAAGCTAAAGATTATAGATGTTTGTCTATGAGTGGAACCAGCAAATGGGTGAGTGGAGTGTCCAAGGCAACACAGGTGCCTTGTCAATGCTTCCACATGTTTTGCATACCAATCTAATAGGGTAGTATGCTGGTAAAAAATGGGGGCTTCTTTTCTATCTTGGGGGAGGTGGCTTGCTACTACATGGTTGCCATGCATTATATCCTTGACCCAACATGATCAACGAAGATCGCCCAATTAGATGACGATATTATAGATGAAGACTTGTAGGAAAACTTGGAAACTTGGACTTACAGATTACATAGCAAATCAAATGAATTCAATGGGAGTTTGAGGGCAATGCGCCCAACGTGATCAAGGGGTAGCGCCCCTTGCAAGGGTCGGGGGGCAGTGCCCCTAGTGGGGTCGAGGAGCAATGCCCTCGTGGGGGTTTGGGGGTGATGCCTCTGCCACCAAGCACACATTAAGACCTCCAAAACCACACAAAAATTCATGGCATACATTATTTTGCATTCACAAAAAACTCAAATTAAAACCTTCAAATCCACAAAAACCTTCATGGTGGACATCATTTTAGGTCTAGGAGGGCGAATTGGGCTTTTTTAAGTTAAAAAAAACTCAAAAAAATAAAAAATATCAAAAAAATGATGAAAAACACCCAAATTCAACTTGGGTTTGTTCGGGTGTGGTAGGGCCAGACCCACATTCTGTGGGCCGGATCCTGTCTGAACCCATAGGGAACCGAACCCGGACCTTGGACCTAGGCTAGACCAGACCACGACCCTAGCCTTACCCCCAACGAACCGATAACATAGGCATTCTCTTGTAAGTTCTAAAGCCTTTTCAACAAATTTCATTGGTGCATTTTCTGCAATCAACGTATTATTGAGACAACATTTCTTTGAGGTATCTTGTCAAACAATTTAATGCCTTGTTTACACTTGCACGGTTTGTATAAATGTTGTTAGGATAAATTTAATCTACAATGTTAAATTAAATTCTTGTATCCTTAGTGCATGATGAATTCCCATATTGGCAATAGCAAGGAGGATGCTAGCAAAATTATGAAATCAATCTTGTGGCTATCTAAATGAAGGCATCGGTTCCATGGAATTCTCTATGGATGTTTCCAAGATATTATTGTAATACCTAATGTTAGACTCCTATTTGTTTCTTCACATAGAGATATTTTGAATTGTGAAAATGACTTTTTTAATCCTATATGGTGGTTTTAAATTTTATTTATTTAGCTTGTTATCCTTTCTCTTGAGAATAGTTTTGTGACAATTCTCCCAACATATTTATTAGGTAAAAGAAAAAAGAGGGGATAGGTACCAATGCAACTACAATGGTTGTCGGAGCTAATATTCACATAAAATGAATATACAAGATTGGACCATCTTCATATGTTAAAACTTATTACATTCTTCTTCCCTAATCTTATACATCGTACAACAGATTTCTTTATGGTTTTGTCAATTATATTGGTTATTGCATTTTAAAGACCAAACGTCACAAGGTAGGGCATTGGCGTGGCACATTGTAATGACCCCTATCTGGTGGAAGCACTTAAACCCAGAACTTGCATTCAAAGTGTTTCTCAAAGGGACATTAGAAACATTAGCGATCAATAAAATTCAGTAATAATATCTAATAAGATCAAAGATGATATAAATATTTCATTTTAGTCAAAGGATTATCCATTTCCTTTGCTATGAGTGATTCTTCTAAATATATTTCATAAGTACTTTAGGGTAGATTACCTCACGATAACATAATTAGTTATCTAATTCAAAATAACATATTAGTAATGCTATAATAATAAGTAGCAGCATGCATTCTCTTATTACTCAAAATGACATTAATAAATAACATCACTTAATAAATATATTGCTGTAGTTTCTATCTATCAATCATCAGCAATATATTTATTAATCATAATATATTCAAACATATTTATCAATCATCATTATTTAAATTCTCAACATACTTATCAACATCCAAATTCCATAATATATTTACAATTTCCTCTCTCTACATATATAAAACTTTAATTATTTCATATTTTAAATGAAAGATACTTACCTTTTGTTGGATCTGCTGTAACCTTCTTATTCTCCCAGCCACGATCTCTTATAAATCTGAAGATATCCTCTATCGGTGCCCTATGCTCAGAATATGTTTTCTATACTCCTTTCTTTACGTTTCACTCCTTTATACAATCTCAAGAGAGGTGATCCCTATGAATAGCTACGTCTCTTTCTAAAAAGACAACCTTAAATTAAGATACACCTCCTCACAAGAAATTGCAGCCTTTGTTAATTATTGTTTTCACACAACATGAATCGCTGCCCTCTTAGTTATAATAATCGCTGCTTATATATATTTGTTCTGCTCCTTTATGAACCGCTGCTCTTTGTTTAGTTAATCATTGCATATATGTGATTGTCTTATGAATTAAAGTGGTCGGCCAGCATTTTGGCCATGTAATACACATATATATATTATTTATGTTTATTAATATATTTTATGTTTTCTTATTTTATTATATTTATTTTTTATATTAGTTTATTATATTTACATGATTTTCATGTATGAGTATTATAGCCAGATTTGTATGTTTATTCTATGGAAGATAAATAGTGGTTAAACTAAATAATATTATAATTATAATTGTAATATTAATTATATTTATATTTATATATTGTAAGGATTATACATTTTAGTATTTGTAATATTATATTTAATAATTATAATTATAATATTATCTTTCATAATTATAATTTAATATATATTTTATTTATTCAGTTGTATTTCAAAGATCAGTTATTTTTATATTTGGGTGTTCTAATTCGGGGACATGACAGTCCTCCCCACTCTGAATTGCTTGTCCTCAAGCAATTATAATCCAAACATCTTTTCGCTTTAGGAGTCACGTCTTTTTTTCTTCAATAGTCATAACTTTTTACTACTGTATTAGGATTCTAATAATTTAGCTCTAGATAAATTAATTTGTTAGTACTTCCCGACTCAAGAGGTACTTTGGCAGACAGTAGCAATCATAAACACTCGCAGAGTAATCTTTATTACAAACACAAGGATATACTTGACGAGGTATGCGCATGAATACACATAGTATATGTCGGGAATATATGTAGGTTAGAAAAGTATACCCATGAGTCACAGAGTGAATGCATGCAAGTTGTAAGATACACCATAAGATAGGTAAAGCATAAAGTTAATATACACGAAGTATGTATCTAAATACACAAAGAGTAGAGGCATTTAATGTAGACTTGAATACATAAGGCATGATTCATAAAGTGATTGAAAGGATGGAAAATAGTTGAAACATAGTTAAGAAAACTACCTCTATAATATTCTCTTCAAAGATCTGTTTTTACTACACATTGGGATTATATGTGAAGATTGTAGTTACAGTCTATTGTAAACAAAGCATGCATCTATTTTATTATATTTTGACTTAAGCTTTGTTTAAATGTGAATATGAAGGCCCACTACTAACACCGACCTTTGGTGTTTTGTAGTGGAATCTTTTCGTCCTTGCCAAATAGGATTTTCAACGTTCCAACTCCAAGTTTATACCATCACCATATGCTGTTTAAAGAACTTTCAACCTTCTCAGCCGATTGCCCTTTTCTCAACTGTTGAATTCTGGGAGAAATTAGAGGAATAAGTTGCAGAGAAAACTTCTCATGCATTTTTTAGATTATTGCACAACAATTTCTGGGTTTTATTCCTCACTCTTTCCCCATTCCAGAACACATCAAACTTTTAAATTTGGTCAAAGGGAGTGAGAGTTATGTGTGTTTTAGCATTGTCCCGTTTCACTACAAGTTTATATGAATCTTATGAGTTCAATTTCAGACAAAACTGCTCATAATTGGTTGGGTTATTTGAAAGAGTTTTCCTGGGTTTTGTGCTTCGTTCGTCCACCTTCCTAAAGTATTTTGAATTTTGAAATTTCAATGAGTAACATGAAAGATATGAGCATTTTAATGCTGACCTTTTTTGCTGCGACCAGCAAGCTGAAAGTTGTAGGGTGATTATATGATTAGATTATTGTCTAATTGTTTGTGAGAGAGTTGAGCCTAATTGAGGTACATTATTATTGGTCATCAAAGTATGTGCTAATTTAAGTCCAAGAAGGCGAACTACAAAGCCTCTAATCTCATTACGTAGGCAAGGCCATCTTGAATGAGCCCCCAACGCTTAGGTCTTGTCCTCCTAGAATTTGCTTGGAGATTATTATGATTATTTATTGATGAAGGGAGTAAGAGTGAAATCTAGTTTTGTAGATATGTGTAGGCACTGATTATTGAAGCCAAGGGAAATGCTACTAACGATGTGAGAGAAAATGAAGAGATAAATGGTGAGAAAGATTATTAGTTCATCCATCTTGCTTGTTTTAAGACATTGTAACTCCATAGTGGTACCCTGTAGTTAATATAAAGACTCTAAGTATCATCAAATCCCAAAAACACGTAGGGATGTCAATCTTGAAGATGCCACACAAGTTGATGAGGACTCACAAGAGTGATTGGTTTACATTCAATTGGATGAGGACTCACAAGAGAGATTGGTTTACATTCAATTGGATGAGGACTCACAAGAGAGATTGGTTTACATTCAATTGGATGAGGCAACCCCTCACAATGATAGTGACTTAGATACAGACTCTAAATTCAATGCAGTGTCAGCAGACATTGATTAAGGGGAGCCTCAAATTTTGTATGTTTTTGTCATTTTGTAGTTGAAAGTTGCAGCTTACAGGCATTTTCTTATAACTTTTATATAATATATATGCACATTGACAATGAAAACAATTAAATTTTGTTAATTTCTTTGTCAACTCTCATATGAAATCTCAAAACTCGACTCTAATATTATGTATTAGGGTTCTATAGTGTATATGATGAATGTTCTATCAATGTTATCATATGAACATTTGAAATTTCCTATATTTTAACACTTTCCCTATATTTTAATAGCTATCACTTGCTGTCCCCTGAAAATAGCCTCCCAAAAAAAGCAGTCCATCCCCATACCAGAAACTTGTTGTAACATAGGCAAATACATAATGAAGGATATTCATTTGTCCAATTTGACTTTACACCCTAAAATTCATTTTCTGAACATACAAACATTTAAAAATCCAGCATAATTTTATTTCCACAAAGGAGTACCGCTGCTATGGTTTCATATAATGGTGAGATGACTTGCTGAAGAAAGGACACTTCTCCATCAGCAACAATACAACTCTTAGCTGGCTGTACCCATTGTTGTCGTAATATTTCTTCTAGCTCTCTTGCCATCTGCACAGAAGTCCACAGTTAGGAATCAAAGCTAAAAAACAGAGTATCATACAAAAAGTAAATACTTAAAAGAGCTACAACAGAAAAGCTCAAAATATTCTAAAAGTGACATGCAATATGAAACATTCTCTTCCCACTGATTTCCCTTCACACTAGCATCACCTTGCATAGATTTGAAGAAAATTATGTTTTGTATTCATCCGCCCAAACCACTTTGAACAAAATTTAGAAGTGCTGAAATAATCAGTTTAGTCCATTGATTGATATCTTTCAGCAAGGATTCAACCTTATGCGTTCTCTTCCTTTTAGGATATTGTTTCAAAAGGTATGTTAGTTTCCAGACATTGTTGTCTGAATTCTAAATCATACATTAATAAATGTGATCAGGGTTATAAGCAGTTGTGAATCTAGATCCAGTGTGGGATCTTTTAACTTTACATAATCTTACAGTTAGAGTTAGGCATTCAGCCCTACAAAGGTCTTTGTTTGTAAAATTAATACAATAACACAATGATCAGACCGTTTCTATAGTTTAACAACCGTATTCTGATTGGAAGGGGGATGAATGATTTCAAAGCATAGTTATAGCTCCTTTGAGGAAGCAATGAGCATTTAAGGTCAACTCATGCACAAAGAGAATACACTCCTAGACATTTTTTAAGTGCCTGGAAATAGTGAGCATTCTTGACAGCAAATATTTAACACAACACTAGAATCAACAAGAAATCCAAAATGCAGATTATTTCATTTTCTGTTTGTGAGTTTGGAAGCTTGTATAATTTTCCAAAGATTTCAAATAACATTACCATTGAAGACATCTTCTTAAGGTGCAAGATTGACATTTGGTGGTTGTTTTAAGTTGAATAAAGATAAGAATTTGTTCACAAGCCTTTAATGCCTCATATTGGAACAATCAGATAAGACACTTTTCAAACAAGAATAGCATATAAAAAAAAAATTCTTGCAGAAGTCTTGAGAAACAAACAGCAGCAGTACCTGTGTTTGCTCAAGCTATTGGTTTCTTTTAAAATACATAAAGACTGTATAATTAAGGGCAATATTACTCGTAAGAGTGTTCAAATGGGAACAGTATAAGAGTACTTGGTATATGAAACACATCACAGTGCATAGCAGATTTAAACCCTCAAAGCATTTGTGTTTTCCGTAAAGAGAAGTTCTAAGCAATAAAGCTTTAAACTTTTGTCATGCCCCCTGATTATTACTGCACAGAAACTAATTAATAAGGAATTCGCAGGGGGATTAAATACCTATCGTGACTCATTCCAGGTCAACAGAAGCGCTGACTAAGATTCCCGCCACCAAACGACTCAGCCACACCTTTAAAGGAAGTCACACAAGATATTAGATGAGTTATCGGGTAGGCTAAGTAATGATAGGAGTCGCCGAATTCCTTCTAGCCGCCACATTTGATAGCTGTGGATAATATGGGAGAGTGTAACTCGACGTGGAGGAAAATAAGTGCCGACTGTCAGCAATTAAGGGAATAGTTGTGACTCTTCTAAAAGGGCAGTAATAAGGAAGAGGTGTGACCCCTCAGAAATGAAACATATAAGGATATATAAGGGAGGTCAAATCATTGGAAAAAAGGCAGCCATGGGGATGACTTGAGCAGATTGGAAACAAAGGAATAAGGATTGGAAATTGTAAGAGATCTATTGGATTAAATATTATTGGCAAGAATATATTTGGGAAGTAAGTAAGTTTTGAAATTAATTAGAAATATATATATATATGATCATGCCATAAAAGGATAAATGGAAGAAGATCAGAAAATAAATAAACATCTGCATTCAAAAAGGCAGCAGCCATTAGATATAATAAGTGATTGGTATGCATCATGATAGAGTACAATGTTTTTATATATATAATCTCTTATGTATCTTTAACCTAGTTACTAATGGGAATTGCTAATCTATTTAAGGCTCTTATAATGATGGATCTAATCTATTAGTTTCCCTATAAGCAATCAGGGATGGATTTTAAGGGAACACAATTGGGAGAGGCGGCAGACCCATTCCACAATGTAAGTAGACTACCTCATGTTGGATGGTAATAAGAGTTCCTGCCACTTGGGGCCAAGGGGTGATTGCCACGCTCTTGCGCTTCATTGTGATCAGCAGTCCCTAGGTTCCACAATGTAATTAGACAACCCCATGTTGGATGGTAACGAGAGTTCCTGCCACTTGGGGCCAAGGGGTGATTGCCACACTCTTGGGCTTAATTGTGATGAACATACTCCGGGCGCCCTACCGTGCTTTCCTTTCATATCCTTTCTATAATTGGTTACTGCAAATAAAACTATAGATTAGACCCAACTGGCAATCTTATTTATATTAATTGTTCATTTACTCTTAAGTTCAATAACTTTTATATGATTTAATTTTAAAATACTATTTGTAAAACAAACTATATTGTTGGAATTGTGGGCAAATTCAGGCATACCCGAACTAGGGGACATTACAAATTTTTAGCTTTTTTAATGTTCTAATTTTTATTTATAATTGTGTTCCAAAAATTGTCAAAAAAGAATTGCATTTTTTGTGTATTATCTACTTTTGCACTTTAATTTAAGTCTGAAGTAATAAAAACAAATCTGGCATCTTTATTTCAAAAAATAGTTAATTTTTTAATTTTACCATTGGGATAGCCAATTATCAAACAAACATGGTTGAAGAAATAAGGATTGCAACTTTTGTGTATTCTCTGTTTGCATTTCCTGAGACCTAAAGTAAGAAAAACAAAGATTAACTCTTTGTTTCTTGAGCCCCTTGCATTAAGTTTATTTAATTACATTGAACCAAAATCTTATCTATTGCATTGTCATTACAAGTTCATTGCTCCACATTTTGCTATCTCGAGGTCATTTATTTTCTAAGTCTGAAATTTAATGCATATCTTTTGTTTTTCAGAATGGCTGAAGCTGGCAATGGAGCAACTTCAAGGGCCAACAAAGCTCCAGGCAAGGCTACAAATGCTGAATCAAACAAGGCCAACATATCCAGGCAGGCGGTAATTAAAAAGTTAAGCAAGACATTTCTGCCAGAATCCAAGTTTGCATCAAAGTTGGGAGAGCTGAATGATACGAATCTTGGTTCGTATAATCTCGGAGCACTCAGAGGACGGATGTACGGCATAGGCGGCTATCCTCCATCGGTCACAGCGCATCAAATTTTGAAGAGTGGACTTTATGCAGCTATTGGTTTTCCACCAGCTATCCAGTGTCCGGAGTTGATCATGGAATGTGCCAACTGCTACAGGCCAGAGCAAAGGACTATAGTTTCCCCTGATGGCAAATTGTTTGCCAATCTCATGCCCAATGCCATCGGAGAGGCATTTGGAATTCCTACCTTCGGTGAGATGGTTTACAAAACAAGGCAGAGGGCTGAAAAGATGTATGCTTCTACTTTTGAAAGATGCGCCAGAATGATAAATTTCGTTTGGATGGAGAAACCCAAGCCTCCTCGCACCAGGCTTCCCAAGCAGATTATCTCGGATGATGTGAAGCAGGAGTACTGTGATTTGATAATGATGCTCAGCCGAGTGAGTGGAAGACCTCAATCATACATTTTCGAGCCATGGATGTTTTACTACATCGGGATTGTGCTGGAAGGGAAAGACTGTGTAGACTGGGCAAGAATGATAAGTGACAACTTGGATGAGCAGTTCAAGAATTTAAGGAGAACTAAGACGTTCTACATGAGCTCATATGTGATATATATGCTAGCTCAAATGACTAAGTATAGGGGAATAACCTATAAGGAGCCAATTGGGTGTAGTCCAGAACAGTTCAAAATTTACGAGGCTTACCCACAGTTGCACCTGAGCAGCACCTCCAACTACAAAAGAGTGAATGATGCCTTCACCATGCACATAGCCAGGACCCTTCAGCGAAGGACTCAACAGAGAATATTAAAAGAGGCTCAGAAGCTGATCGAGGAGTATGGATATTGGTTTATCCAATTTCCAAAGTTCACTTATATCAAGCTGCAGGGGTTTACATCATATCCTTAGAGATTACCAAGATACCCCACAGATAGGATGGTAATGTTAGAAGTATCTAGGCAGCTCATTGCCTACGATAGAATTCAAAAAAAGAAGAAGGAGGATTAGACTTCCCGATCACCATAGGGAATTCAGATGAGGTTTGTCCCTCCTTGCAAGCAGCCAAGGAAGCTGAGGATGAGCTACAGTTTTTCCACCTCTCATACCACACTGGCAGGCAAGATTTTGATCCTTACAACAATATCAGAATAGTGCAAGGCGTGGAATATAGGCACAAGTCACACATTGAGGACTTTTGGGCTAATGCGGTGGATGATGTTGAGGTCAAAAGAAGAATGTTTTTCAGAGTACCCTTGAAGATCATCAAAGAATGTGAAATTGTTCCAATTCCGGATCAAGTGGATGAGGACGTGAATGTTATGCAACCGGATTATGAAACAGTAAGAAACACAACGGTCCCCCTACCTGATTGGTCAGAACCAGAAATTACGAACTTAGATACATTATGCATACCAGTGTTGACATTCACAAGGAATTGGGTGGAGAGGCACGTGAATAGGCTTAAAAGCAAATCAATCCCCCTCACTTACAATTTGATGGGTAATCAAAGGCCGCCAACAGCTAGGAAAAGGAAACAAGTCACCCAAGCTTTAGAACCGTCGAGAAGGGAAGTGTGGATTCAGCAAGTGCCTCAAAGGATGGAGGAAGTGTCATCCACACATCACAAACTCGCTCCTCGAGCGCACAGGAGGTCTCACTATTTGCAAACCAGAGGAGCATATTGAATGAGGAGCAAGAATTTCAAAAGGTGGGCCAGCCACCCTCGAGGGAGCTAGATAGTCAAAGTGTCAATGCTCCTAGAAAGGAAAATCAACAAGGGGAAGAAGCGGAGACGGAGACGGACACCCGCTTCCAGCGGTTGATTCAAACGACTCTGGTAGAGGGAGGAGTGATACAAGAGGGCGATAGATATGATATCCCCAGTTGGTACTCTTCAATAGTCACAAGCCGAGGCTTCTTCGATGCAGCTCAAACAAAATCAGTTAGAGTTAGAAGAGCCATGGGAAATATTCAAGAAGGAGTTTTGAACACGCTTGAAGCGTTATTTACTAAAAGATTGACTCCGAAGGAGGTGACAGCAGAGGGCTTGAAGGGCAGAAAAGAGCCTTTCTTCTCGAATGTAAGGTCATTTGCCCAAGTAGATTTTGAAAATATGTCGACCTTCTCCAATATCATTCAAAACACTCAGGATGCCTTAGTTGCTTGGGGAAAATCTTGTACTCGGTAGGGGCAAGCGGTCACGGTGCTTGAGTTTCAGCTCAACCATATTCCGCCCATCTCAATTCAAGAGGTTGAAGCAGTGTTGGCAAAATTCATCGAATTTGCAGTCAAAGAGAAGGAGAGTGGGAACACCTTTCTGGATGATCACCTTCTAGATGATAGTGGGCATTAAATGCTCATAGTGGTACAAGAAGAGAGTGGGCATTTTGGGCTCATTTATTACTCCACTCCTCCACTTTGTAGCAGTTTTTAGGTCTAATCTGGAATAGGGCTTATGTGGCACAATCTGAGCCGTGCATTGTAATAAATTAAATAGCCTTTGGCTATCAACATTTTTGAATTTCAATATGTAATAACTATTATCAAATATGAAGTATAAACTATGAACTCTTTGACTCATTGATTTTGTTGATGTTTCAGCATCAAGCCTATTACTTCCAGCGGCTGCATTAAATAAAACAAATGAATTAAATGATAGCCAAAGGCTATTTAATTTAGTGTGGTCCGATTTAAGTGAAGAAGCGCTTCACTTTAATAAATGAATAATATTTATTATTGTGGCCGACTCATGTAATTAATTATTTCTAAAAGGTGGCCGACCTTCTTGAAGAGTCACTTTGTTTTGTATAAATACAAGGTGATGATCTCTCATTTGATCATCAAGTTCATTCATTCATATTCGCATCTCTAAAAGAAGTTCGCACTTGAGCAACCGATCATCATCTTGCAACAGCAGATTGAATTCAAGGAGATTCATATTCATTTGTATTAGCGCATCTAGGAGAAGCACTATTATTCATTGTATCAAATTCAGCATTGTGTTGTGCCTGAGTTGTAAGCAGATTTTTGCTCTTATTACTTCAATATATAAGCGATATATTTGTTGGGTTTTTCTCCCTCAAGGAGGGTTTTCCCAAGGTATCTTGTTGTGTTCTTTGTCTTATTTGCTGCATTTCTGCTTATTGAATCTCTGATCCTAAAACTAACATGGTATCAGAGCATGTCTAAGAAAAAATCTGATCAGATTTATATAAGCAGCGCTTTCATCCACTCTTGTTCTCATTTTCTTGCATCTATCTTATCTTCAAAATGGTTAACGTTCTCAAGATCGAAGATAGGCTTGAAGGTGCTTCCAACTTCACCTCATGGAAGTTTAGAGTGATGCTTGCATTGGAAGAAAATGAGCTTGTTGAGTTCGTGGAGGGCAAAGTTCCCGAACCTTCCGATGAAAATGAGAAGCCAAAATGGAAGAAGAATGGCACTAAAGCGAAAAAGATTTTGGTTGATTCGATGAAGGACCACCTTGTGCCAATTATCTCCAAGTTGAAGACAGCAAGAGAAATGTTCAAAACATTGGAGGAAATGTATGAGTTCAATAACACAAGCAGAGCTCTTCCCTTGAAGCAACAGCTTCATCATGTCAAGATGGCAAAAACAGATTCAATCATGTCCTTCTTCATGAAGATCACTGAATTGAGAGATCAACTCTCTACCATTGGGCATATGATTGATGATAAGGATTTGGCCATGTTGGCTCTTAATGGTCTTCCTAAATCTTGGGAACCATATATCCAAGGCATTAGTGCAAGATCAAAGCTACCTAAGTTTGATCGCTTGATCAAAGCTACCTAAGTTTGATCGCTTGAGGGCAGATTGCACTCAAGAGGAATCCAGATTAGCAGCAAGAGGCAATGGGCAAAGTTCTACCGATGAGGAGATTCATGTACTTGTCGCTCAATCTTCGAAGAAGAAAGGAAGAGAAGGAAAGAAACGCTACTTCAAGAGGAATAAAGATAGAAGACCCGATGGTGCTCCTACATCTAAGAAGAAGAAGGATCTTTCCCACATACAATGCTTCAGATGTGACAAGTTTGGTCACTATGCAAAGGATTGCCCAACTAGATCAAATCAGCATGCCTCAATTGCGGATGTGGGTGAGATCTCTCCTCAAAAGGATTCAAGTAAACTTCTATTCTATTCTGCCTTATCAAGAAATGTTCAAGCGGATAGCAACACTTGGTTGATTGATAGTGGTGCCTCTCGTCACATTACTAGATTTAGAGAACATCTCTCAGATTTGGTGATGAGAGATACAAGTGTTTAAATCATAATTGGAGATGATGCATGTTATCAGTGAAAGGTGTTGGGACCTCCACTCTTCACTTAGATTTTGGCATCTCCTTGCAATTGAGTGATGTACTATTTGTACTAGGCATCAAGCGGAACCTTGTCTCTATTTCAGCCTTGGAGGACAAGGGATATCAAGTGGCATTCTTCGAAGGTAAATTTCTTGCATGGCCGCAAAACTCTAGCATCAAGTCAGCCCGAGTGATTGGTGTTCAGCAAGAATGTCTCTACAGACTCTCCACTCACCCACTACAGGTTTTGTTGCATGATACATCAAGTTCGTGTGAGCTTTGGCATAGAAGACTTGCTCACATTCACTTCCGAGCACTTCCAACCATGGAGAAGATGGTCACCGGCATTCCTAAACTCAACCAAGAGCATGAAGGTACTTGCCGAGGATGCGCATTGGGTAAGAATACTAAAGGACCCTTGCATAGTAGTGAAAGTAGATCCAAATGCATTCTAGATCTTGTTCATTCTGATTTGTGTGCTCCAATGTTTGTTGCTTCTTTGAATGGTTTCCTGTATTATGTAATTTTCATTGATGACTACTCTAGAAAGACTTGGATTTTTTCTTAAAGACTAAAGAATCTGAGGAAATACTTGAGAGATTCAAGCAATTTAAAGCTCAAGTAGAGAACTTGTCCGAGAAGAGGATCAAAGTTTTGAGATCTGACAACGGAGGAGAATACATCTCTAGAAGCTTTCGTAACTTTTGTGTTGAAGCAGGAATTAAGAGGGAGTTTTGTGTTCCCTACAATCCACAACAAAACGGTGTAGCAGAAAGGAAGAACAGATCTATTGTAGAAGCAGCTAAGGCCATGATTCATGATCAGGATCTGCAAATCTTCCTTTGGGCCGAAGCCCTCATCGTATCTTGGAGAACATGACTCCTAAAGCAACTTTCACAGGTGTGAATTCTGAAGTCAGCCATTTGAGAATATTTGGTTGTCCTGTGTATGTTCATGTCCCTAAAGATAAAAGGACAAAGTTGGAACCATCTGGCAAGAAGGGAATATTTGTGGGCTACAATGAGTCTTCAAAAGCCTACAAGATTTACATTCCAGGTCAAAAACTGATAGAGATCAGCAAGTTTGTTACATTTGAAGAAGATGTTGCATTCAAGAGAGCTAAAGGCTCTCACATAGAGATAGACAATGAAGACCAAGAGTCTCCTCGGGACATGGAAGTTGACCATACTCCTGAGATTCAGAGGGAGGCTATTGATTCTAAAAAAGATGATGATCCAGTTGAGCCTTTGGAACCTACTAATGTGCCTACCGACATTGTTATTGGTCAAAAGAGACCTCTATGGGCTAGGAAAACAATGCAAGAGGCAGAAAAATTTGCAACCCCTAGAGGAGCATTCAAAGAGAGCAAAAAACCTCTCAAGTTTTCAAACTATGTTGCATTGATGAGTCAAACCATTGAGTTTGAACCTTCTAGTGTTGAGGAAGCTACAAGTCAGCAAGTATGGAGAGATGCCATGGCTGAAGAATATCAATCTATCATCAAGAACGATGTTTGCGACATTGTACCTAGACCAAAAGGAAAATCTGTTGTATCTTCTAAGTGGCTTTTCAAGATCAAGCATGCGGCTGATGGATGCATTGAGAAGTACAAGGCTAGATTTGTGGCTAGAGGATTATCTTGGAAAGAGGGAATAGACTATGAGGAAAACTTTGCTCCAGTTGCTCGTTATACTTCCATCAAGACTTGTTAGAGTAATAAGTTATTATTCTTAATTAATTATATCATACTAGTTAATTAATTAAGTCACTTATTCCTTTAGTTGCTTAAGCTAAACTTAGGCACATTAATAATTATTTATTAATTATTAAGTGTGCACACTAGGGTTTCATTTAGGGTTTCCCTTTTAGGGTTTCTTGATCTCCTTCATAAGGATTGATCTCTTTGTAATAATTTGAGATTCTAATAATGCATTTTACACTTTGAGGTTTACAGAACTTCTTGTTTGTTTTGAATGTCTTTTGCATGTGACAGGTATCCATTTGCATGCAGGTGATCTTGGTTTCTAACATGGTATCAGAGCTTCAGACCTGCCGCTGCCTGTTTGTGATCTGAAGATATGGCCTCTCAGTGAGTTTCAAGTGCAAGGGTTTCCACAGGCATCTTTTTTGCAAGATCTGGGGGTAGCCGATTTTTTGGAGCATCATGGAGCAAAACGAACACCACCATCGCGTTCGCAGCGCCCCAAAACTCTAAGATCGCCCTTCATTTCGTCGATTTTGGTGAAGTTGGTCCGGAAGGCAAAAAAAATTTGCCAGGGAGTCCGTACGGCCTCCCCAGCACGCTTCACGAGGCACGAAAATTGATAAAAATTTCAAAAAAACCCGTTTTCAGGATCCATGCCGGAGCCCCCAGTTCAAACGGCTCCCGCCACCGAGTGGCCACCGGTCCGCCGCCGGCGGCCCCATGCAACGCCACCAACTCCACCACCGGCCATTGCAACCCCTGAGGGCTTCCTCCCGCAGGCCAGGGTCTTATGGGGGACCATGAGCTCCACGCCTGGCCCCCGGCCGAACTCAGCACCCAGCCCCTGGTCTTATCGACGACCAGGGGCTCCGATGGATTTTTTCTGCAGGGGGGCGCTTTTTTGCCGTGACGGCCTCCAGGCCATCAAATTTATGCTCAAGAACTGCTGACGTCAGCATGACGTCAACGTTTGTACGGCAGTTTGTCCCCTCCTAACCCTAATTTGCCTAAAAAAGCAGATTTTTTGTTTTTGGCATAACTTGGGCATACGGTATCGAAATCGAGCAAACGAGATATCGCCGAAAAGCTAGTTTTGAGCACTATCCTGTGGTGCAGTTTATTTTACAGAATTTTTTTTTTTTACTGCATTTATTACTGTTTGAAATCAAATGTACTTTTTATGCTTCTGAGCTCATAACTCTTTGCCACGATCTCTAATTTTCGCTATCTTTGCGGCTTTGGAAAGGTATTGAGGATCTCTATGTTGCTGTCCATGCACTTTTTCTGTATCTGTCCCAAGTTTATCGTTATTCCAGATTTGGCCCGATGGGTGCTTTGGAAATTATTTGGATGTTTTGACAGTTGGGAGAGTGCAACTTGCATCTTTGCACTTCGTTTTCAGTGATACATCATTCAATAATCAACAGCAACTTCATAGATTCCAAGGTTGTTCCCGTTTGGAGTTTTCAAGTGTTCCGAGGCATCGGGTCTACTGTTGCTTTTTTCATGATTCCTTGAGCCAATCAGTGACTCTCATCCAGTTTCAGTAGTAGACAGAAGTATCGTTCCTTGCTTGCCAGATTTCGGTTCCAGTGTTACTCTACAGTGTTCTTCCAGTGCTTCTTTGCAGCATGTCATTTCATTGTAAGGGGGTTTTTCCCACTGGGTTTTCCTTCTCTACCTCTTTCTTGCATTTGTAAATGGGTATCTGATCAGGCCTAGTTGTCAGGACCCATCTTTTCTTGCATGCATCTTCTTCTAGTGTTTTAGCTTCTTCCTAAGTTCATCTTAAGGGGGGGTGTTAGAGTAATAAGTTATTATGCTTAATTAATTATATCATACTGGTTAATTAATTAAGTCACTTATTGCTTTAGTTGCTTAAGCTAAACTTAGGCACATTAATAATTAATTATTAAGTGTGCACACTAGGGTTTCATTTAGGGTTTCTTGATCTCCTTCATAAGGATTGATCTCTTTGTAATAATTTGAGATTCTAATAATGCATTTTACACTTTGAGGTTTACAGAACTTCTTGTTTGTTCTAAATGTCTTTTGCATGTGACAGGTATCCATTTGCATGCAGGTGATCTTGGTTTCTAACAGGACTATCATTGCCATTAC
This sequence comes from Sequoiadendron giganteum, assembly GCA_007115665.2. Taxonomy (NCBI): domain Eukaryota; kingdom Viridiplantae; phylum Streptophyta; class Pinopsida; order Cupressales; family Cupressaceae; genus Sequoiadendron; species Sequoiadendron giganteum. The sequence continues at coordinate 593,745,343 of CM021108.1, forward strand.
AGCAGCTAAAGGATGGAAGTTACACCAGATGGACGTGAAGACAGCAATTCTAAATGGTGTAATTGAAGAAGAAGTATACATTGAGCAACCTGATGGCTTTGAAGTTCATGGAAACGAGTCGCATGTTTGCAGATTGAAGAAGGCTTTGTATGGCCTTAAGCAAGCTCCTCATGCTTGGTATGAGAGGATTGATCGATACTTGTTGAGCTTGGGCTTCTCCAAGAATGATGTTGATTCAAACCTATACTTCAAGGTAATTGATGGCGAAGCATTGGTCTTGGTTCTCTAAGTTGATGATCTATTTCTTACTAGAGAAGAACACCTCATTATCAAATGCAAGAAGCAGTTAGATTTTGAATTTGAAAAGAAGACTCTTAAGTACATGCATTTATTCCTTGGTTTAGAAGTATGGCAAAGGCCTAATGAGATCATTCTAAGTCAAGGGATGTATACAATAGACATCTTGAAGAGATTTGGTATGATGGATTGCAAATCCATGTCTACACCTATGGAAACCAATTTTCAAAAGTTAAAGGAGGCTACAACTAGTTCAGATCTAGTGGATCCTACTATGTACAAGCAATTGATTGGATCATTGATGTATCTAGTCAGATGCAGTGAGTGCATTTAGTCAGTTCATGTGTGAACCAAGGCAAATACACCTAGTTGCAGCAAAGCATATCCCGAGATACTTGCGTGGCACAGTTGGGTATGGCTTGAGATATTCTTTTTGTGTGGACTTGAAGCTGCATGGTTATACTGATTCTGATTGGCCAGGGTGTGTTGCTGATCGGAAAAGCACCTCTAGATGTTGTTTCAATTTGGGATCTGCAATGATCTCATGGTGTAGCAGGAAGCAATCTTCAGTGGCATTGAGCACCACAGAGGCCGAGTACATTGCAGCATGTGTGGCAGCTCGGGAAGCAATGTGGCTTCGGAAGCTCCTTGCAGGATTGTTTGGACAATCATTGGAGTCAACTATCATTCATTGTGATAATCAAAGTTGTGTGAAGCTTTTTGTCAATCCAATGTTTCATGACAAAACAAAACATGTTGAGATCGAATACCACTATAGCAGAGATATGATATTGAGGAAAGCTATCCAGTTGAAGTATATTAGCACTGATGAGCAGACGACAGACATTCTCACCAAGCCTCTCTCCAGAGTAAAGTTTGTGTACTTCTGAGACAAGCTTGGTATTGTGGAGAATGAAGCCCTAGCTGAGAGGGAGACTCGACTTTCGTGATCTTCTGTGATTTTCTCTAATGCATTTTTCTTTGTGAGAGAAATTTGAGGTGAAAGCCCTTGTCTCCACCCTTTGGGAGTAACCATGGTGGATGTCATGTTGAGTGACTCCATGACAACATCACGTGAGAGAGTCCGTGATGATTTTCCTGTACTTGTGTTTATTCACCCTCTAGGAGTAGCCATGGTGAACGTCATGATGAAATAGCGACATCACGTCGAGTGACTCTGTGATGGCCATATGTGCACATGTTCTTTCCATGAGTGACTCCGTGATGTGTTCTCCTCTCACATATGGGTGTAGCCATTGTGAGTGTCATGTTGAGAGATTCCATTACCTTGTGTATCAGGAAGTAATCCTCCCTAGCTGAGAGGGAGTGTTGATGTTTCAACGTCGAGCCTATTACTTCCAACGGCTGCATTAAATAAAACAAATAAATTAAATGATAGCCAAAGGCTATTTAATTTATTGTGGTCCGATTTAAGTGAAGAAGCGCTTCACTTTAATAAATGAATAATATTTATTATTGTGGCCGACTCATGTAATTAATTATTTCTAAAAGGTGGCCGAACTTCTTGAAGAGTCACTTTGTTTTGTATAAATACAAGGTGATGATCTCTCATTTGATCATCAAGATAATTCATTTGTATTTGCATCTCTAGAAGAAGTTCGCACTTGAGCAGCCGATCATGATCTTGCAACAACAGATCGAATTCAAGGAGATTCATATTCATTTGTATAAGCGCATCTAGGAGAAGCGCTATTATTCATTGTATCAAATTCGGCATTGTGTTGTGCCTGAGTTGTAAGCAGATTTCTGCTCTTATTACTTCAATATATAAGCGATATATTTGCTGGGTTTTTCTCCCTCGAGAAGGAGGGTTTTCCCAAGGTATCTTGTTGTGTTCATTGTCTTATGTGCTGCATTTCTGCTTATTGAATCTTTGATCCTAAAACTAACAGATACAATGGCATTTGTGTGTTTAAACTTTACCAGTGTTCTTGTTTTGAAAGTTCAATGTCATGATATTTTCAGTTTTAATGTACCAAATTTTTAAATTATATTAAAAAAATGGTGTCTCCAAGTACCCCCATCTTCTATTTTTCAAAAATTTAAGTACCGGTGCCAGTACCAATCTCCCATACCAGTACCAGTACCGATCTCCTGGCAACCTTGAGTTTTTCCAACACATTTCAGAAGTCGTCATGGGGAGATCAAATTAGATTTCATGTATTGGGGCTGCTAAACAAAACAAGATGATTAGGTAAAAAGAAAGAAAAAGGATCTGCAGAGAGAAAGCAGTTGGCAATAGGGACCAACAAGAGTTTATACACAGAGTCATCAGCATGTTCATAACTTTCAATATTTCAAATGTCTGCAAGCACTCTGAAAGTACTCACCTAACGATTAAACAATGAGATCTAATCATGAAAGCATACATCTACAATGATTGTGCAGGGCAGAAAACCAAAATTGTGCAAATAAAACACCAAAATCATGCAGCAAAAAACCGAAAAATCACATGCAGCAGAAATCAAGAATTGCAAACAGCAGAAAACAAATAATAACTCTCCAAAACTTATGATAAATGGCATAAATATTAATGATTAACACCAAGGGACAGATTGGTACTCAAGTCATGTTTGAGGGCTCTTTTTAAGAAGCATATCTATGTAAACTTTTGCCTAGCCTCGAAGGGGTTTCAAACAACAAATTAAAAACCAAGTTAAAAGCCTTGAAAGACGGGCACAGCTTTTGGGTGGTTGTGCAAAAATACATTTCTGCCACACAAGTTAAAATATAGCAGTAGTCTAAGTGATGTGCACTTAATATCAGAAGAACAAAAGAGATAAAACAAAGATTACCTTTTCCTTAACCATGCCAAGTCCGATCCACATGAACACTTAACCGAATAGTGGTAAAGAACTGATGAAACTCTATCCAAGCTTGTAAGTTTTTGAGTTATTACGGTATTCAAAACAAAAGGGCATTACCAACTAAATAGCACGCCTCTAATGATGGCAGAAGTGTTAAGTGTGCCCAACAAGTGATATGTCTCCAAACAAATATAAAACACACTATTTGTGAGAAATGTCATGAAAAGTTCCCCCAAGCACACTCTTTGGAAATGAATGTAATGAAAAGTTCGTCCAAGCCACTTTTTGGTGACAAATGTCATGAAGTGCAATATTTGGTGATGAATGTCAAGCAAATCTCCTCCAATGTATATTTATTGCGGTTTTGCCAACTACTTTTCTCCACTTGGTCTTAGAACCATAAGACAAGTTCAATACAATAAATAAGTCATCTTTGAAGCATGAAGTTACCACCACAAAAAATTCAAGTTCTAGTGTTTTGCATATCATGATGACTAAAGGTTTCAAAGCATTTTGAAAATACCCAACATGATTAAAATACTATATAAGCTTCATCAAAATCAGCCAAAGCCACTTATCCAAAAGCCTATTTTAGCCCATGGTATTTTTGCAATCACCTTTTTCATAAAAAAGAGCACATTCAAGAATTTGCTATTTTTAGTTGGAGTTATTTATAGCCCATGCTATTTTTATCAGTCTCTCTTTTTAGCACCAGCAGCTTTCTTGAGGAGTCGGCAATTTTTAGGTCATCTAATTTTCAATCTCTTGTCATGCAAGAGATGTGAGGATAAAATAATATTTTTAATAACTTGTACCATTAATCTAATTAGCAATTGAATGATTTAGTTTTATTATTAGTGGATAGGATAATCTGTAATAAGCTTGCATTCATTGAATTGAGCTATTCTTAAGAGTAGAATTTTAGTTAAATTCCTTCATTTAATTTCATGCAATGCTTTGTAAAGAATACAAATAAGTGTCATTTGCACTTAGATTTATAAAAGTGATTTCCAAACTTGCATATTACTGAAATTGCTATTTACTAAGTTTTAAGTTTTGGTGTTCAATTGTTTTCTGTTGCATACAATTTGATTATTATTGTAAGCTGTGTATTACAATAATAATTGAAAAAGTCATGTGACTTTATGTTTAATAGTTATGTGCTTAACGTTTTTGTGTCTCCAATCTAATTTTGTTTCACTTACGGTTTTGTATCTCTACATTTACTTGAGAATCATAAGCATCTTTTAGTTGTGTTAGATTACAATAGTTGGATTTCTATACAAAATCATTTGCCTTGAGTTGAAAAGCATCTCAACTTTCTACTCTAGGCAAATAAAAAATGACACTATTACTTTTATTCAGCATGTATGTGAACTACCCTAGAAAACCACTAGAAAGATTATGAATAGCAAGTGCATATTGTTCATAATATGCTAGTTTTTATTTTGCAAGGAGCTTCCCCTTCTAAATTGAAGAGCAGTTTTACTGCACATCCATTCCATTATGTTTTGCACTAGGTGTGATTAAAATCCTAATAGTTTTTGGCAACTCTTCTAGGGAATGACATAAGACTATTGTCCTATCCATCACATCATTCAAGTTTGCATGGAGGTTCCAAAGAATACAGATTTTTTTAGCTTCAAAATAAGAATCGGCAGAAGCAATGGCAAATCACAAGGGTAAGCACATTAACAACTATCATCCACCACCATTGCTGCCATGGGGTAATCAAATTGGTTCATCAACATTGACAGAAAATCATTAAATTTCTTGTGGATCAAAATCAAAATTTCAAAATGTTATGGTGATGGCAAGAAGATCCAGTAGAGCATATTTCAGCCTACACCACTGCATTCTGAAACATTACAAGGCATAGAAGCTGATTGGTTTCACCATCTTGTTGCAAATTCTATCACTAGTTGGAATCAATGAGTGAGAAGCTTCTTTCACACTTCAAACTAGCAGAAGATAGTCATATCTTGCTTGCACAATTCTCAAATGCCAGGAGAGACAATAGCAAACCTATGAGAGAGTTTGTTGCAATATTTAATCATCTAATTATCAAGATTTTTCAAGATTTTTGCCACTCTAAAACCCTCTTCTCAAGTTGTTTTGAGCTGTTTTCTAAATGCTTTATCTTTTTTTCATTAATGCTTTATCTTTAAAAGTTTGTTTTTCTCAAGACTAACACTATTGAATTCACGAACACTCAAGAACATGCCATCAAATTGGAGGATTATATGGACATTTCAGAAAAGATTCAAAAAGATTCTACTAGACCACCAATTCCCTTTAACGTCTCACCACTCAAATAGTATCCACCTACTCTCAAAAGTAGAAAGAAAATTCATTCATCAATTATATCAGTGATAGCTCTCATGTGTCTATCTCTCCAACAATGTAAGTAACAAAAGCTTCTCTTTCTACACACACACTACTTGTTCCATGGACTGATCAACATGCTAGAAGAAACTGCTTAGAGATGCAAAGATTCACATAGAGTTTTATAGCTTGAACTGAAAATCAAGGGTCTTTGGGTGATCCTAAACGTCTCTTAGACAAATCTGATGGCAAATCTGTGATAATATATACCCAATACAAACCTGATAAGGAGAAATAATTTGTATAATCATACATCAGATGTTGTCATGTTTTTGCATAGCCATGAGTTGCAATTAGAACAAGAATATCCACAAGAAAAAAAAATTGCCTACTTTGCTCAAATCCTTTGAGGCTAACAAGTATGCAAGAAGAATACTTTCTAAAGAGGATGACATCAAAACAAATCTGAGGAGCAAATTTCTCTTCCAAGTACTGAGCAAGGATAAGTGAGTTGTGCAAAAGAATAATATGAATCCTAGAGTGTCTTTTCTTCATTCAAAGGCATGTTCAAAGAGTTTACACTAGATGTGTAAGAAGAAGAAAAGCAAAATATTTTTCTCTCTTAGGAATTTTTCAGTTTCAAGTTTAACATTTTCCATAAGCATTAATGCTAATAAACCTCAATTTATATCTACTAATGGGATAAGAGGCATGGCTACCAAAGGATGGTGATGTCAATAAAGGATTGAGTTTGAATAAATAAAAGCTGCTCCTTCTTAAAGATAATTTTGTGATGTCCCTCGTTAAATTACGAAGTTTCTGTATATGCGATGTCCCTGGTTAAATACTTATATTTTAGTACTTTTAGAAATGCCTATTATTTTAATTAATAATATTATTATTAAGTTGCCCTTAAAATAGGCATTATCAGGCCCAGCTTAAATATATTATTAATTTATTTTAGTCCAAAGAAGGGGGCATGAAAGTTTGTGCAGGGCAGAACACCAAAATTGGGCAGCAGAAAACAAACTACTCAGGAGCAGCAAAAATTAAGAATTTTGGACAGCAGAAAATAAATAATCAGTGTCCAGAACTCAAGAAACATAGCACAAATATCAGTGAACACCAAAAGACAGATTGCCATCAAAGTCATGTTTGAGTGCTCTTTTTTAAGTGCCATTACTGTGTCAAACACCCCCAGCCTTGAAGGGATTTCAAACAACAAATTAGGTGCACTTTTAATTGATGTTTGCCATCTTAAAACCAAATTAAAAGCATTAGGAGGCAAGTGCACCTTTTGCATGGCTGTGCCAACATAAAGTTCCATCACAGAAGATAAATATGGTACTAGTCTAAGTGATGTGAGCCCAATATGAGAAGGGGAAAAGAGAAATAAAACAAAGCACAAGATGGACCAGAAAGGTGTTAAGGTTGCATGAACTTCCCAGCTCTCGTTTGCTAAAAGGGAAAATGATGTGGTCAGCCTTCAAAAAATCAAGCAATGAGCAGGTTTTTTATTACAATGATTTTTAAGATTTCCAATTATTTCTCTAGAAAAATCTCTTAACAGCTTGTAATGTCCCCTTTTGGGAAATTCCTAATTTTAGGCCTGCAAAAAAATAATCATCACTAAAAACTGATATTAGTAATAACAAGTACCAACTTTATAGTTATGTTCAAATTAATATATAAAATATTGTAATATTGAAACCAATACATCATAGCTAAAATATCATAACATTATCAATATTTGAATTCAAAAGCATCTTAACATCATTAATGATTATTCCAAGGCATATTCCTAAAGCCGATTTCATATTAGGAATTCACATGAAATGCTTGCAAACCGCAATCGCAAGGATGGTTGTCCTTGTATTGCAAGAGCATGGGTGGATCCCCGTCCATCCATCTCGAGGTGGCGTACTTCAGAAGACCCTCAAGCGTAGGAGCACTCATCCGCCTCCTAGCCCATGCACATGGTAAGATCTCGGGTCCACTCCATCCCTTAGTCCACATTGGAAATTTGGAGGCACACCATCCTCCTTGATCAAGCCCAAGAGCACTCATTCGCTTTCCAGCCAACGAGCATGGAAGGATCTTCAATCCATCCATCTCAGGGCAGCGTGCTTGATAAGATGCATAAGATTGTCTTTCTCAACAAGCCCACGAGCACTAACACGCCTCCCGGTCCACGAGCCTACATCTCGAGGTGGCATGCTTGATGAAGGAAAATCCGGTACTTCATCTCTCATGAACTCGAAAGCTTGATTTGCCTCCCTATTTGCAAAACAATTCTATAAATTCAAAATAGATTTCTAAAGGAATCTACTATATGACTCGTAATAAAATATCATTATAAAACTATAATATATATTGGCTATTCCTAATTTATATTATAAAACTTACTTCCCAATAATATTCTTGCTGTAATCAATATTTACTTCTTATAGATATCTTATATTTCAATTTCTTATTTTCCTTTTTCCGATCCGATCCACTTGATGCCTTTCACAAATGATCCAACCTCCTTTACATATCCTTCATGGTGGGGTGAATAGTCACAACTTTTATAATCACCACAGCCCTTACAAGGGATGCACCCATCCTTAATCCAAGAATTGCTTTTCTTAATGCAAATCACATGCCCATTAATTATTCTTGTTTAAGAATCGTTGTCAATTAATATTCACCATAATGGATTGTTGGCCCTTATTTCCTTCGCCCAAGCTTAAAGGCATTGCTTGGAGTTTTAAAGTGTTGTGATTTGTTTGGTGAGAGTCATGTCTTCACGCAAGGGCATGACAATCCACCCTTCTCGAGATTGCTTGTCCACAAGCAATTTTAGATTAGGATGATCAAAAAAAATTGCTCCCTCCCAAGTGGCGTCTTCCATAAGCAAATTCTTCCATTTAACCAAATACTCTGGAATAACCTTATTCCTTAATTACTTCTCTCGCTTATCAAGGATAGCCTCTGGTTCCATAACTAACTTTCCTTCATCATTAAGAGGGGGAAACTCTTGACATGGTATAACATGTTGCCCTAACACCCTTTTGAGGCGAGATACATGGAAGACATTATGAATTCGATTGTTTGTTGGTATTTCCAATTCATAAGCAACTTTGCCAATCCTTTGTACAATCTTATATGGGCCATAGAATCAGGGCTTGAGTTTTTCAGCACCACTTCCCTTGATAGACGATTGTTTATAGGGTTGCAATCTTAGGAATACTAAGTCTAAGTCTCCTACTTCAAATGTTCTTTCAATTGTTCTTCGATCAGCATACATTTTTTGTTTATTTTGTGCTTGGTGCAAGTTATTTCTAAGTGTATTTAAAATGTCTATACTTTGTTGCATCAAGTCTCTAGCTCCCGGAACTCGACATTCGCTAAGAATTAAATCTCCAAATGATGTCGCCTCATACCCATTTAATGCCTTGAAAGGACTATCCCTATTGACATGTGATAAGTGGTATTATAACAATACTCCTCAAGATGTAACCATTTGCGCTTTGTTGTCTTGTGACATAGTTTCTTAAATATCCCTCAAGCCATTTATTGACAATTTCAATCTGTCCATCGGTTTGTGGGTGGTAACTTGTACTTAGGGAAAGTTCAATTCCAACTAGCTTGACGAGCTCTTGCAAAAACAAACTAAGAAATTTGTTGTCTCTATCACTGACATTTTTTTGGGTGAACCATGTAATTTGAAAATTCCTTTAAAGAAAATATCTGCCATCTGGGGTGCTTTATATTCAGTAGATATTGCAAGAAAATGGGCATACTTAGTCAATTTGCCCACTACTACATATATACAATCTTTTCCTTGTACCTTAGGGAGTCCCATAATGAAATCCATCGCAATACTCTCCCATTTTTTATTATGTATGGGTAAGGCTTGAGATAATCCAATGGCCAAGAGACCTTCCCAAGAGAATATCTCGCTTATTTGTTTGTAAGTTTTATAATATCCCTAATGACTTGCTAGAGGAATATCACAGTATGCTCTCATGATCTTTTCCTTCATTTTTTATCCAAAAGTGATATATATTCTATCTTTATGGAGGATGAGCTCCTCTACCACTTTGTACTTTTCATTTTGTAGCTTTCCCTCTAATGTGTCACTTGCCAATGCAATCTTGGCATATTCTCCAAGTATTGCATTCTTCCATTATGCAGAGATATCCATCATAAAGCATAGATGGGGTCTTCGAGATAGAGCACCACAACATTATTTTTTCCCTTCTTATATTCAATGTTAAAGTCATAGGATTTCTAAGTTACCGGTTCGGGTTCGGGGACGGGTTCGGGTACGAGAACCCGGTACGTGGGTACGTGAAAAAAATTTTTAGGGGTTTGGGTACGTGTATATATATATATACAAAAAAATAAGAGAAATATACAGAATTGTAAAACTAAATCATTTCATAGTATGATACTTGATCATTGATCAATGCCAAATGCCAAAGATAAATATTAAATGTCAATTGATAGTTGAAAAATATTCAGATACGCCATATCAATGATATCAATTATGGAAATCATCACAATTACAGTATTATTGAATTACAAAATGTAGTTCATGAAAGTTGAAACATGATTCAATTTCAATGTTCATCAATCATCAAAAGGATTATCAAAAAAGTCATCTTGATTTGGATTTTCAGTGGCTTCAACTTCAAGATAATCATCATTTGAACCCAAAGCGGTTCCGCTTCCACTTCCAGCACCATGCATGTCATGATCATCATTATCATCCACATCATCCATAGTGGCTCTAGCAAGATCCTGAATGGTTGCATCCAAGTCAGCAGACTCGGGTGCTACATCCCAAAGCTTTGCTGCCCCCTCCTTGTATTGAGGTTCCTTACGTGACAGAAGACGCAAATTGGAATGAATATACACCAAGTCTTCAGCTCTTTTTGCAGCCAACCGGTTACGCTTCACTGAGTGGATAAAGGAGTATGTACTCCAATTCCGTTCAGCAGCAGAAGAGCTTGCAACCTAGAGAGAAAACCAACAAAATTAAAAATTAAAAATGCAAGATAAATTCAAGAATGTTAAGTGTTAAATTCTACAATACAAGTGGGAAAAAAAAAAAACTTACTTGTGAGAGGATCTTGATTGCAAGAGGTTGGAGGTACATATAAACTTGACCATGGAGGTACCACCATGTAATAGCATCCATTTTGTATTGGTCTTTGGCAACAGAAGGGCTAAGATTTTTTCCTATGATAAACATTCCAAATTCTTTCATAACACTTGTCTCCATTTCTGGATCACTGAAGAGTCTCTTAAATGCACTCTTATACCCTCTAGCAACTTCAAGATCTCTATATGGCGGTATTCTCCCTAGGATAGAAAGTACTTCTCTAGTATAGTACCTTGGAGATAGGGCATATGCAAGGAGGTGCAATGGTGTTGTCATCTTGTTCCAACGATGAAGAACGATTGCTTCCACCCTTTTGTAAAGGGTGTCTTCAGGATCATTCTCTCTCTTTTGTATTTCAATTTTTATTTTCTCCAACATTGTGTCCATGCTATCATAGACATCCCCCAAGCATGGTTCATCTGTATCAGCAAACCGAAGCATAGACATGATAGGTTCGGTTATCTCCAATACATAATTCACACGATCCCACCAATTGTCATCCAAGATCAATGCCTTGACCTTTTGGGCCCTCTCTAAATTTGATTGCTTCCATATACCCCATTGGTTGCTAATAACCATTTGACTCAATGCCCCTTTCACCTTCACAAGTCGTCTCAGAACATTTGTGTGAGATGCAAATTGGGTCTCAGCAACCTAAGAACATGTAAATAATTAAATAAGTTAAAAAAAAAAATTGTTGAATTATGTAAAACATGACATAAATGAAACTAAATAAATAATAAATTAAATTTACCTTCAACAATTCCAATCTTGAAAAAATTCTGAAAATTGCTTGTGACATATGGTGGTTTGTCACAAACATCTGGATCTCCTCGGCCTCCTGGTATATTTCTTTCACCCACTCTATTTGGTTTCCAATTGCTTGCATCACCAAATTGAGGGAGTGTACGGTGCAAGGTGTCCAAAAGATGTGCTCATATCTAGCCTCTACCAAAGCACCTGCAGCCCTGCAAACTTTTGCATTGTCCGTAATTACTTGGACAACATTTTCATCACCCACCATCTCTATGGAGTCAATGAGAATCCTGGAAATGAACTCTGCATCTTTCACTTCCCCTTCACAGTCAACTGCCTTCAAAAACATTGCCCCCTTGGGGGACACTGCAATAACATTGATCAATGGACGGTTTTTGCAATCTTTCCATCCATCGGAAACAATAGATACACCTGTTTCAATCCAAGAATCTCTAATTGGTTTTAGTTGGGCCTCTAAAGATTTTTTCTCTCTTTGCAATAAGGTGGTACGCACCTTTTCAAACCCAAGACTTGTGAAACCAGGAGGTGCACTATTTATTGCTGACACCATGTCCCGCCAATATGGTGATCTCACCAAGTTGAATGGAAGACCATTGGCATAGAGGCAATGTGCAATTTTTTCTTCAGCAATATCTCTTGCCTCCATTTTAAATGCCCTCTCCAATGGACCTCTCTTGCGGGTGGTGATTTGTTGTTCATCTTCATCTTCCTCTTCCGTAGAGGGCATAGGCAAGAAGGGATGTCTGGAGGCCCTAACTGCTTGAGAGGGTAATGTTGGTGTTTTTTTCTTTCCGGAAGAATAACTACTTTCTTTTCCTTTTGCAATTGATTTGTCAGCATTTTCTTGTTCTTTTATAAATTCTGCTATTTGTACAGAAGACAACCCCTTCTTATTTGGGCCCACACACATATTAATCCCTTTGCCACTAGGGCCCATAAAATGAAGTTTCACTCGGTAATAGGAGCTATTATATTGTACATTGCATAAATTACACTTCCAAACAAAACCCCCACCTCCAGGAATTTGTGAAATTCTTGTGGTATGTGCCCATAAAGGAGATCCTTTCTCAATTTTGAACTTTTGACTTCCCTCCCCACCCACTGAACTTTGACTACTGGCCATTGTTGCAATCTATAAAAAAATGAAAAAAAAATAAATAAATTTGAAAAAATTCTTCACAAACTTGAAAAAATTCATCAAAAACTAGGAAACTTGAAAAAATAGTTCAAAAGATCAAAGAATAGGGTTTAAATGCATACCTTAAACACTTAAATCTCCTTTGTAGAAGCTATTGGGCACTCCACAATCGATCTCCTTCGAATACAATCACCTCCTTTCAAATGCCAAGATGTAGAGAAAATATGGTGAGAGCAAAATGAGAAGTAGAAATGAAATGTTTTAGTGTTGAAAAGCCTCATATTGGGCCGGATTAGGGTTAGGAAACAAAATAAAATTAAAAAAAATGGTTTTTATCTATGTTTGGGCGAACTTTATTAAAGTTGGGCCGTGGGTTCTTGGAGGTACGCCCGGGTTCGGGCCTGGTACCTTCGGGTCCACGCACCAAACAGCCGGGTGCGCCCTGGGTACACACAGGGTGCGTGCCCAGGACGTACCCGCAGGCGAACCCATACCGGGTTCGCATCCAAACCGGGTTCGAGGCCTCCGGGTACGAATCCAGTAACTTAGTAGGATTTTAATTTGCTAACCCATTTTTGCTGCCTAGCATTCAAATCTTTTGGTTCAAGAAGAACCTTAGGCTATTATGATCAGTTTTTACAACAAACCAAGTACTGCCTACACTTGCCTAGGGCATGCATAATTGCTAATATTTCCTTTTCATAAATGGAATAGTTAGTTTTTATCTCTTTAATTTTGTGGCTTTCAAAAGCTATACGCTGTTTGTTTTGCATCAATATTCCTCCAACACCTTCCCCGGAAGCATCACACTTTAGTTCAAATGGTAATGAGAAGTCTAGAATGGCTAACATTGGGCAGGAGCTCATTATTTCTTGTAGTTTTTCAAAGGCTTGTAGGGCCTTTATACTCCATGAGAAAGCACATTTTTTTAGTTAGGTATATTAGTGGGGCAGTTAGCTTTGAGAAACCTTTAAAAAATCTCATATAATAGCTGCAAAGCCCTAGAAATCGCCTTACTTGAGTTATAGTCCTTGGTCTTGGCGAACCTCTTCTAGCTTTGATCTTTTCTTCATCACCGCTAACTCCTTGAGCATTGATTTTGTGCCAAAGATATTAAATCTTGTCCATTCCAAATTCACACTTAGACATTTTAGCAAATAATGATTGTTGTTCAAGTATTCCCAATATTTCATCAATGTGTTTTAAGCGATCTTCCCAAGTTTTGCTATAAATCAATATGTCATCAAAGAGTACCAAGAAGAATTTTCTTAATTGTTTGCTAAGCAAGTGGTTCATGCAAGATTAAAAAGAAGCAAGGGCATTGGTTAAGCCGAATGGTAAGACCAAGAATTCAAAGTGCCCAAAATCACATCTAAGGCTGTTTTGGGGACATCCTCTTTCCTCATCCAAATTTGATGATACCCAAAACGTAGGTCTATTTTTGAGAAATAGAATGCCCCATGAAGTTCATCAACTAACTCATCTACCCTAGGGATGGGGTAACGGTTCTTAATGGTTTTCTTATTAAGGGCCCTATAATCTATACACATACTCATGGTACCATCTTTCTTTTTTACTAATACTACAAAAGAAGCAAAGGGACTAGAACTAGGTTGAATATGCCCCATTTCCAATAATTCTTTAATGGTTTTCTCTATTTCTTTTTTATATTTTCTTGGGTGTCAATAGGGTGTGGTGATAATGGGTTTTGCCCCTTCTTCAAGTTCAATAGTATGTTCAAAACACCTTTTTGAAGGAAGTCTTGGTGCAATGTTGCTAAAAACCTTCTTATGTTCATTTAGAATAGGTTGGATGTCAACATGTAAAGTTTTACCTGTATTGGACGAAAATTTGTCAAGTATCATACATTGGGCTGCCCATTCTACTTGTTTGTGTCTAAAAGCTCTCTCCATTCTTTTGGATGACACTACCCTAGGGGTCCCATCAAATAAACCTTGTAAAATTACCTCTTGTCTGTTGTGTTGGAAAGTGGAAACAAAGTTTCATCTTTTGGAAGTCTTCGTAATATCTTCCTAAAGAATGCAACCATTGGGTACCCAATACCATATCAGTATCGCCCATATTTACCACATAAAAGACCTTAATTTGATGTCTTCCTAACGTGATGATCAATTGGTGGATCTTTTGTGTGCATGGGGTAGTGAACCCATTTGCCATGACCACCTTGAATCCTTCAAAGTCTTCAATTTCTAATTTCATTCTTGTCACTAAACCTTTGTCAATGAAATTATGGGTGGCACTACCATCCACTAGGACAATCACTTTCTACCCTTTTAGAACACTACGGATTCTGACGGGGTCATATTTAGGTGCTCCCGAAAGTGTGTCTAAGGTACCACTTGCATTTTCTTCATCATCATGTTATTTTTTTCCTTATTTTGGGGTTCAAACTCTTCTTCACTCATTTCTTCATTTGATACTGCTTCCAAGTTGTGTGCTTGTCCTCATTTTGCACACCTATGTCCTACCACCCATTTTTGCTTACAATAAAAACACAATCCCTTTTCTCAAAGCTTTGACCTACCTTCCCATGTTGTGTGTGATCGAGGACGTAGTGTCCTTGGTTGCCAATTTCTCTTGTAGGAGGGTTGGTTATGTGACCTTGAAGGCATATTCTTTGAGTAGCTCCTTTCTTTTGTTGTTGTGGTTTCTAACCTCAAGGCCTTTTGGATTGCATTTTGAACTTTGAAGAGATGTGGGGTCAAGGGCACTCACCAAACCACAGATAGATTTTGATAGCCCTTTGATAAATAAGTATGTTAGTCTTTTCTCGATAATCCCAAGTACCAAGACTAAGATCTTCTGAAATTCGGCCACATAATCTTCTACTGATCCTTATTGTTTCAATTGGGTTAGTTCTTTGAAGTGCCTTTCAAGATGCTTTTGATCAAATCTATCTACGAGATTTTGTGTAAATTCATCGTAGGTTGTTTTATTTTCGTGCCCTTGAGTAATAATGCCATGATGCCCACCAATCGTGTGCAACCCCTTCCAAATGTAAAATGGAAAATTTGATAACATCATCTTTGATCATGGGACTAAGGGAGAAATGGGTGTCCAAATTTTGCATCGATGAATGTGTAATGACTTTAATCCATCAAAGTTGCGGAGAGTCATTTTACTCACCGTTTGGCGTAAGTCTTTATTTGGTTGTCTTTTTTCTTTTCTATAGATATTTCATACCCTAGCATCACAATATTCGCTAAATGGGATACTTCTCCTAATTTCGGGGTCCATTCTTGAGTAGGCCCCAACATATTTGACATGGTCATTAACTAGTGGATTGGTTTCTTCTTCTCTTATTGACCCTTCCCTAGGTAAGAATGAGGGTCTTGTTAACCTATGTGTTGACCCTAGAGGTGATCTATTGTTATTCTCCAAAAGATTAGAATTGACATCCCTCCCATTAGTTTGCTTGGATCTAATAGTGTTGATTGTGTTATTCATGTTTTGTAGGGTTTGGAGAAGTTCTTGAGTTGTTCTCTCGTTTTGTTCCATGAAGGCCCTCAATTCATTTCTTAGTTGTTCGCCCATTTTATTGCCTTGAGTAGGGTTATTTCTTGCTACAAGTTTCCTTCTTTCTCTTTCCAATGCCCTTTGAGCTCTTTGGCTTAATTGCATAAACTACTCTTCTTGAAATGCTTGCAAACCGCAATCTCAAGGACGGTCGTCCTCGTATTGCAAGAGCATCTGTCCATCCATCTCGAGGTGCCATAGCTAAGAAGACTCTTGGGCCCTAGAGCACTCATGCGCCTCTCGGCCCACGAACATGGTACAATCTCAGGTCCACTCCATCCCTTACTCCACATTGGAGGCACACCATCCTCCTTGATCAAGCCCAAGAGCACTCATTCGCCTTCCAACCAGCGAGCATGGCAAGATCTCCAATCCATCCATCTAAGGGCAACGTGTTTGATAAGATGCATGAAGATTGTCTTTCTCAACAAGCCCACGAGCACTCACATGCCTCCCGATCCACGAGCCTACATCTCGAGGTGGCGTGCTTGATGAAGGAAAGGTCGGTACTTCATCTCTCGTGAACTCGAAAGCTTGATCTGCCTCCCTATTTGCAAAACAATTCTATAAATTCAAAATAGATTGCTAAAAGAACCTACTAATATTGATTAGCAATATAATATCATTATGCAATTACAATACATATATATGGTTATTCCTAATTTATATTCTAAAAATTTATTCCAAATAATATTCTTGCTGAAAACAATATTTATTTCTAATAGATACCTTATATTTCAATTTCTTATTTTCCTTTTTTCCAATCTGATCCACTTGAAGCCTTTCACAAATGATCCAGCCTCCTTTATATATCCTTCATGGTGGGGTGAATGGTCACAACTTTTATAATCATCACACCCCTTACAAGGGATGCACCCCTCCTTAATCCAAGCGCTGCTTTGCTTAATGCAAATCACATGCCCATTAATTATTCTTGTTTAGGAATCGCTTGGAGTTTTAAAGTGCTGCAATTTGTTTGGTGAGAGTCATGTCTTCATGGCAGGGGCACGACACAGCTTTTTAGTGTTTTTTATAGTGGTTCAGGACCAATGATGCATTAGTGACTGGGATCCTTTGATGATTGTATTAATCTGGATTCTTGATCAGAGCATGGCACAAGTTTGATGGGATATTGCAGGAGGCAGGCAGTGGTCAATGTGGTTGGAAAATTAGTTAGATCAGTGGATGATGGTAACTGAAATACAATCAGACGTCAGGTGTATGTCAGGGAGCAAGCACCATGCTGCAGAAGATCACACTGGACAAAAGATAAAAAGATGTCATGCTACAAAGTTATCCAGTACGCACACTGTGTCAACATACGTGATCAACCTACATCAATCAAGCTTTGCTGATTACAAGTTCTGACTGGATAGCTTATGTGGTCCAGGTCATGAATCTCTCACTCCCTAGATATCACATGTGATTTTGGTCGAAATTAGATCCCATGTGAACTTTTTGGTTTATTTAGTCTCACAATAGAATAGCATGTAGCCCTTCCAATGTAATATTTGTTTTTCTAATGAATAAACTAATTCTGTTCTGACCATTTCTTTACAACAATCACTTTATTATCACTTACTTGATGAAAAATGTAGCAGATACATTCTGGCAAGAAACGAACATTCGCTGCTTCACCCCAAATCAGGTAGTAAAGAGAAACTAAAAGCATCTTTTTTTCTTTCTGTAAAGCTTCCAAGCTGCAAACAAGCATGGTAGATGAAGTTAAACATCATGTCAATATTTACAAAACTAGAAAAACAGAAACAGGTAAATAAATAGCAGTAAGTGATCTAATTTTCCTTATTTTAGATACAAATGTCTAATTAAATTAATGGCATTAAGTAAGCACATACTTATTCCACACAGGATGAATTCCTAAATAGTCACACCACTTGATATAATTGTCCAAGGACTTTTTAAAAACATTGTGGATTGCTGCTTCATCTACCTTCTGCATTAATCAAAAGAAAGGTTTCAAGGATGAAATAAACACCATACAGCTTTCAAACTTTTAAAAATAAAGTTTTCTGGTTCAAGAGTTCATTCAAACAACTTACTGGTTCAGCTTCATCTGGAATACCCAGTCGAACCTGTGCATTTGAGATCAAGAGAATAATGTGTTCACGCTGATTACTCACATTGTCTTTCTGTATTTCCAACCACCATCCCAGAAGTAAGGAGAAATCTCCAAAGGTATGTGAGAAATTAGACATATTTTCCAAACACAAGATAGAACATGCCAACATCATAAATAGCACCAGCATAAAAGTTTGATATAGAAGCTTACAATGACTACAAACCAGGCGAATTACCTGGATCATATATTCTTCTTGTCTCCTAAACCCGGTGTAACATCATAATTATTAAATTATTAAATTATTAATTTATTAATGCTTGTACCTTGTAAGTTATTTTCATTTTTTTTATTAGCATTAACTCTTTGTCATTTGAGTCTTTTTCTTTTTCGAAATTCTTGTTTATAGATAGATACATTTGCTCCTCCATCTCACATGCTGTGTGGATCAGTAGATGTGTTGATAAACACTATCCTAGACTTGACAAGATTTGGAAACATTTGAAAGCATACTTAGGCAGATGAAGTAAGCAATCCATACTAGGGATCTTGATTTAGGATTAGATGAGAAGTATATCGAGCCTATTTTTGGCATGGCGGTGGAACACCAAACACCCTACTTCATATGGCAATTTACACTCTAAATCTCAAATGGTTTGCACCAAGGGCTAGGAGCATGCCTTCTTGTAATGATGAAGAGATGAAAGAAGGCTAATGAAGGCCCTCTGAAAGATGTATAGAGTCAGGCAAACAACTTTTCTTTGAACGCAATGTATTACCTTTCTTAATTCTTTGGATATGACTAGCAAAGATCCAATAGAGTTGAAGATGATAGTCACCTGCTTCCTTTCACAAGTTGTCAATTCCTCTACTACAAAAAGGAATTGATCTATATATGGTTTCAAATTTCAATCAATCAATCAAGAGTAATAGGCTTAATTCTTGAGGAGCAATGCTCATGCATAGTGGCTTATGATTCAAAAGCAACAAACTCATATCAATAGACTCCAACTTTACAATGGAATGTTGATCCTTAAGATGCCACACAAATTGATGAAGAACAAAAGGGATTGGCTAGGGTTCTATTAAATGAGCTAGTCCATATTGGCAATGACTCAAATTAGGCGAAGATGAGGCAAAGGCATACCAACAATAAATCTAGTTGACAACATTTGGCATTTTGCATTTGTAACCTTTCAGCATTTTCATTTTGTTGTATGTTCTCATTGGTAATGAAAACTCAAATGATTAGAATTTGAAATTTTGTTAATTTATATGTCAAGTTATGTGAATTCTTAATTCATATCTAGTGTTTCATAATATTGTTATATAATGAATATGGCGAATGACTTATCATATGAATACTTTAAGTTTTCTATATCTATTAAATTTCCCTATTTGTTAATTTTTGTCCCTTACTGTCCTCTACAAAAGGCCTCTCATCCGTTGCCCCCTAGAAATGCATCCCCACATTTCCTACCATCCTCATCCTAGAAACACCGTGCAGCATGGGCAAGAAACTACGAAGCCAACTTTGGCTAAAAGGGCCAACAAATTGACTAGGTTCACTTAGTTCAAGTTCGGGTATAGGGTCAAGACAAGCTTGGGTTTGCCCATGGTCATGCAAAGGCCAAACCGTGAGCTAACCAAGGTCCTGCCCAACTGTACCTACCACAAACCCATAGTTCAAACCAAAAAAAGGCTTTTACACCTATGTTCCATGTGGACGCATTTCTTAGGATTTTCTAACTGTTTGTGCACTATGGATGTTTTGGCAACACAAGGACTAGTAGGCAACGCCCCTTGAGTTGCACCCTACAAAAAAATTAAATGTTTCTAGCATGTGGAAAAATGCCAAGAGATAGCTAGCCATCCCTAGGGCTGCAACAAGGTAGCCAAGAGATCCCTATAAAAGTGCCATTTCTTTAAAAAGAACAAAAATGAAAAAAGCTGACTAGGTGGGCCCACAATGACCCTCACACCCCTTTACAACAACCCTAAACCTAAAGTATGACACTAACACCTAAACACAAAAAACTCCTGATTTTGTCATTTTGCATTTTGTGACAAGACAAAGAAAAAGAATAGGAATGTTAATCAAAAAGACAAGCAGTGATTTATCTAACCTGCGAACTTGCCAACAAATGATCTTTGAAACTCTAAGCCTAACCTTTCTTGGTGATTTTGGACCTTTTTGAACCTTGGCAATGTTTCAACAAGTTAACAAACCTTAGAACCTGCCACCAAGAATCCCATTCTTCCATGTTTGTATTGTCTCCTAGGAAGTTGTCAACATGTCCAAGGTTCCACAAACTATCAAACCTTTGACACTTGATTGGCGACAATGTCGAGGAGTTAGAGAGCTTTGGAATTATGTGACAAGTGAAAGTGTGACAACTTGTCAAGGATCAAAGATCTGGAATACACAAAGGAATTCATCACATAGGCCATGCAAACAAAAGGATGACCAAAACCGCAACTCCAAAAAGTACCATAATGAAAAGGCCCATGAGTCAAGAATTAGGGACACCACAAAATCCTTAACTAAGGCAATCGAGCAAGGATAAGTCCAGATTTGCAAACCCAATAAGGCAAAACAATGAGAAATGACAAGAATTGGAAGTCTGAGATACTTGATAACCCATGCCAAGGGTATTCCAGCATATTTGACCCCAAAAAATATATGCAAGGAAATATCAATAGTTGGGGATCAAGGATATGCCATACCTCATGCCCAAATGTAACAAGTTAGAGATATGTCCAAATCGCAAACTCCAAAGTGTTAAAAGTTGAAGATCGAAGGAAAAGCATGTTGAGATGAGAAAGTTTCAAACTATAACAAAGACAAGGGAAAAAGTGGTCAAAGGAAAGGTATGCTAGGATGGAAAATTTCGACCGAGCAAGAGAAAATGACCAATAACACACCAAACTTAGAATTTTTAGGACTTTTGCAACTTCGAACACATGATAGGCACATGGGAATAATGGTGAACAATACTTAGGCAAATTTTGACCAAGCGAAGCCAATTAGAAATTATCTCCAATCGATTATTTAAGATGAGCAAAATACTGACAAATGCATGAGGGGGCTAAGATTCAAGCAAATTTGGACACTATCGAATTTGTTAGTTTTATGATCAGAAATGAAAGCAATCAGAATATGCAACAAATAAGACAAGAACACCACAAGATACCCTGGGAAAACCCTCCAACTCGAGGGGAAAAAACCCAGCAAATATATTGCTTATATGTTCAGGAATAAGAGCTGAAATCTGCTTACAACTCAGGCCCAACACAAGGCCGAATTTGATACAATAAATAATAGCACCTCTCCTAGATGCGAATATACAGCATGAATATGTTTCGTCTTGAATTCGATCTGCTGTAACAAGATAATGATCTGCTGCTCAAGATGATGATCTGCTGCACAAGTGTGAACTTCTTCTAGGAATGCGAATATGATGAAATGAACTTGATGATGAAATGAGGTGATCATCACCTTGTATTTATACAAAACAATGTGACACTTCATGTAGGTCAGCCTCCTTTAAGAAATAGCAATAATTAAATAGGTCGGCCACATTAATAAGTCGGCCCAAAATAAATAATAAAATGTTGCCAAGTGAAGCGCCTCTTCACTTTAATAAATGCAATAAATGAATAGCCGTTAGGCTATACGAAATTTATTGTTTGACAAGCAAGGCGGAAGTATGTAGCCCAAAGCTACAACATCAACAGAATTGAGGGCCAACACATTGGCCAAGCCAAATTTATCACCCAACCATTACACCTTGAAACCATCTCCATGATTACTTTCTATATCCAAAAGCTCCAAGCCATGGGAGCCTTAGCTTTTGGTCATGAGAGATATCCATTTTTACAACTTTGCTCCTCCAAGAAGATGGCTTAACTTCTCCCATTGCTTCTTTGGTCCCTACTAGACACCAGCACTATTGGTACTTAGAGACCAAATTGTTCTTTCTTCCTATTAGACTACCCCCTATCATATACACTTCATTTTGAGATGCCTTGTTTACTATGATATCCTAGGAAGATTTCATTGCCACTATAGGGATTCAAGCAGCAATCTATCCACTTCCTTCAAAATATTTAGAACAACAATATCTTGCTCTTTTTTTCATGAGGTCGTTACCCTTCATCATATATCCCTCCAAGGGGGGAAGACTAGAGGCTCTAGAGACCCCATGTTAATCATCTATTTTTCCAAGCAACAACCAACACAAAACAGCCTTTGGATATCAGTATTTCGCATATCAAAGCTAATAGATCAGTTAGGTGGTGCTTCTCTCAGCACTGCGATGCAAACAAGGACTGGAGGCCTAAAGACAGAACTAATCCAAGCAGCACTCCCCACAAACCAATTTACAGCAACAGCGAGGAAATACAATAATTCAAAGTTAGCAACTCAATACTCAGCAATTCAATAAATTATTTTTCAAATGTCAAAATTCTACACAACACTACAAGACTCGGTAACCATTACACAGAATTGAGATTTCCAAAGCACTATTCTTCCAACTATTACTAACTGAAACATAAAATAAACCTGCTAACAAATATGCAACTGACACAAGGTGTTCAAGAATTTGAATCTCTTCCAATTGACTTAGACATCACAAACCCATGCAGCTAGCAAAGAAAAACTTGTGCTCTTTCCTGCAGCAATCCTTGTCCCTTGTACCAGCACTAATACCCTTTTTATCATTAATTTAGCCTTAACTTGTCGTAATAACTCAGTCACTCTTGCATCATATTTGAATTTCTCAATTACAAGTAGTTTTCTGAGAAGGAAGATATTCTATGGCTTTATTATATACTCTCCCTTTTTTTCTGTTCATCACAGCTCTCCCATATATGAGTATTCAGACTTTGAAAAATGCCTTTGGCAATGACAATGCCTCAGCACATGAGACTATTCCAGCCTGTCAGAGAATTTAAGGCATAACCAATAGGAAAAAAAATCGATTGATGAAAATAATGCATCTGAAACATAATATTAATTTAGTCAATGCCGTCCAACACCTGTCGTTGAGATATTGTAATGAAATAGATGACTCAACTTAGAATTTTCCATTCATTGAATTAGCCTTTTGGTTTTCAATTAAGATGCTTTCTACAAGAATGGGCATCATTGACGGAACCATGGTTTCAAAACTTGCCAATTACTCACGTAACTCCCAAGTTATTTTTGCAGCCAAGCAAATAAAATGTTAACTTGAAATGGTAATCGATTTCGTATTAAACAAGGAGAGGAATACTCCTCTAATATTCCCTGCCTGGCAAGCTCCACATACACCATGTGTCTACTATTGAATCTCAAGTAAGCCTTCAACCAAGTTCTCTCAAGCCAGTTGAGAGAGGTAGGCTATGTTGAGATGCCCATATCGCTGATGCCAAAGAGTGCTAATAGATGAACTCTTTGCAGCCATTGCATGCTCCTGAGACTCTCCATTATCAACCAATCGACACAAACCATGATCTTCGACCCCAACTGCAATTGTTTTCTTAGACTCCTTATCAACAATGCAGCACTTATGTGAACTGAAGATGATGTCCAACTTCGGACAGTGTTGCATAATCTGACTTAGAGAGCAGATTGAGCTCCATGCCTAGAACATAGTATACATTGAGAAATATGAAATTTCTCCCACCAGATGTAATTTGAACGTTGCCTTTGCCAACAACTGTATACTCTTTTCCACCACCAAAAATGAAAAAATAGGAGCAAGCCTTATACTCTATGAACCAATCTCTCCTGTGAGTAAAGTGCCGAGAGGCTCCAGAATCAATATACCACGCAGATGATTTGACATGATTTGCTGGTCTTTTGGCCATAAATGCATAAAAAGTAGACTCCTTCTGCTCAGAATGCTCTGCAACATGGGCCTTCTGCTAAGACCCTCCCTAGTTGGATTTTTGATCAGCCAACCACTTCTTGCAATGTTTCTTCATATAGCCAAGCTTACCACAATAGTGACATGTGATAGACTTCTTGGAACTCTTATGATATTGCTATCAGGATTCAACCGTGTAGTTTTTGAGTCAAACTCATTGACCCATGTTTCATGAGTAGTGGTTCACAAGAACCCATCTCTCATGATGATGAATGGTCCACTTAGCACTCATTGCATCTAGGTGATGCTCACAGAGGTGAAGCACTGGGTCGTCCCAAGAGGTCACCCATCCCCGTACTGCCCCAACTCAAGTGTGCTTAACCACGGAGTTTTCCCCAAGGTGAAGCCCACTTAGCTTGCAACCCCATTTGCAAAACCTTCAGCAAGTATTGTGCCTTGTGAACTAAAGGGGCTTTATATTGAATGGTTCATAAGGCACAACACTTGTTGAAGGTTTTGCAAATGGGGTTGCAAGCTAAGTGGGCTTGACCTTGGGGAAAACTCTGTGGTTAAGCGTGCTTGAGTTGGGGCAGTACTGGGATGGGTGACCTCTCGGAACAGCCCAGTGCTTCACCTCTGCGAGCATCACCTAGATGCAATGAGTGCTAAGTGGACCATTCATCATCATGAGAGATGGGTTCTTGTGAACCACTACTCATGAAACATGGGTCAATGAGTTTGACTCAAAAACTACACAGTTGAATCCTGATAGCAATATCATAATTTGACACGCTGTGGAAAATACCTCCTACTTATTCTTGGAACTCTCCTCAGATTTGCTTTGTCCTTTTTGTTGCTGAGAGGACTTGCCTTTGCCTTTGTCTTTGGTAGTAAAGACATGTTCAACACTGAGTGTGTTGCTGCTGCTCCCAAACTACTTCTTCCACCTATCCTGCTGCAAGAGCTTGTTGCACAGATCATCAAACTTCAGGTCAACATTGGTGGAGATAATGTTGAAAGTTTCAATGAACTGCTCGTAGGATCGTGGTAATCTTTTCAGCGTGATGACCACCATATCCTCTTATTGCATCTTGCAACCAATGGCCTCCAGTTGATTGCAAAGGTATTTGATCGTCATGAGATGATCTTGCAAAGGCACCTTGTCATCCATCATAATGGAGAACAACAAACTTTTAAGGAAGAACGCTCTATCATATTTTTGGAAGTATCTCATCAATGATAGATAACTTGAGAAGCATAACCGCCTATTGATTACTTCCATTAAATTTGTCCTAGTCCTTTCCCACAACTGTGGGACATGCTTCTCTACCCAAAACAATTGAATCTAGACACCAGTACTAAAAATGGTGAGCACCCTCTATTTCCAAGTGTTGTTTTTACCGTTGAACCTCTGGCTGCTTTCCAACATGATGTTGGTCAAAGACGCCATCCCTCCCATTTTCCAAAGGCACAAAAAATGAGGTGATCAACTAGTACGAATACCAAGACAATCAATTGGTACAAATCCCATGATTTACAGAGACTCAAAAACTCGCGATTTTGAGCAAAAATCAAGAAAAAAATCTGCAAACTTGTAACACAGGCCTAAAACCCTAGGCATTGGAAAGAGGGCACGATTTTCAAAAAATCGACAAAAAAAGTCTGAAAAAACCCTAGCCGCAATTTTTAGTAGAACACCACGATGTTTTGGAAATACATGCAAAATGCGATCGCATGGAGAAGAAAACTAGTCCCAAGAATGTAGAAACCCACGATTTTTCTAGTTGCAAGTTGCAGAAAAATTTTAAAAACCCACAATTTTTGCAAAGGTCGCCACACGCAACCACAAACTCACATGCCCAAACCCACGAAAAATGCAAACACAAAACTCGCGCGGGAAACAGAGATCGCAGTTTCCAGAAGTCGCTAACAAAAATTTGTAGAAGAAAAACAAACGTAATTTTTCAAACAGAAGAAGTTATTTTTTTCAAATAAAAAACCTAGCCGAGAATTAGCAAAAACCAAGCGCATTTTTAATAGAATACCCTCACGGGATTTGTTGGAAGAGGTCACATTTTTGCACACGAAAAAATGGCACGATTTGCAAATAGAACACCCATGAAAGCGCCCAGAATTGAAGTTGCGATTTTAACTAGCAAAGATCAGCCAAAATATTCCTCTGCTTCGATACCATGAAATGGTAATTAATTTCGTATTAAACAAGGAGAGTAATACTCCTTAAATAATAGATTACAAACAATGTTCCTCAAAAGAAACAATTGACAACTAAAGAAATAAAAGAAGTTGCTAAAACAAACTAAAAGCAAACTAAGCTAACTAAAGTAAACTAAACAACTAAGATGACCATTAAATATAACAATATTACTGTAATATAACTCACCTAGCCAAACTTTTGGCGAGTTTTGCTGAGCCTTGATGAGATTTGGTGAGGCCTCCCAAGTTTTGTTGAGTTAATGAATTTAAGTAATTTTTGATTTCCCAAGTTTTGCTGAGTTGCCAAGTCCAAGTCAAAAGTGAAGCTATCGAGTTCTGCCAAGTCATGCATTTTGAAACCATGGTTGATGATATGGAAATACACTATCTTGATTCTCAACCTTTATTGAAAGTCCGAGTGAAAGAGGGTTGGCCCCAAAAGCAAGTACACATACCCACAAGGGCTGTAAAATAATTAACTTGTGACCCACTACAACTTTTATGTGTAGTGGGTCACAAGTTACTAAGTTGACCTAATATGCAAAGATAATCCAAGGTGGATGCTCCCTTAAGGCTTGTTGCATGATGTAACCTTTCCTCAGGGGTAACCCTATTCTAGAGTCGCTGAATATTTGGGTGCATTTCTGTTATATTGATACGTTGGCATAATTATATTATCAAATGTTTGATTAATTACAAGTGGTAGAACAGCGACAATTTAAGCAATGGGGAATCTTATTTGCAACTATGAAATTCTTTGGCTGGAATTTATACAGAAAAATTCATCTTGCAACATGAATTAATCCTGTTAAAGCATTTGATTTTCATGATTAGTGATAATTTAATTTTTAGTCATTTTTGACCAGTGGTCATAAAGGCAAATCTGAACAATATCAAGAGAAACAAAAACTCTTTAGAAGTTGACCTTTCAAAACTATTGTGTTATTGTTTTTGGAATTGCAACTCTTGAAAAAAAAACTGTATCCCCTTTCAGCAATGGCTTTCATTACAGAACCTCAAATAACAGGAAAATTTAAGGTCTGGATTCATTCCAGGGAGCTTGGAGTCTATGTGCACTGTCCCGTACACCAGTTATTTGAGCCTCTTTAGAGAATCTATAATTCCTTCCATAATACGAAGAAATTTTCTAGGTCCTCTGACCTCCTAGTTTTCATAATCAAATTTTTAATAAAAAAGGAACCCATTTAATGCAACTTCTATTTTAAAATTAAATCCTAGCTTTCATTTAATATTTTATTTTGAGCAAATCATAGACATATCCATCTTCTCAATATACAAATTTGGTTATACAAGAACTTTCTGCAACTTCTCATTTCAAGTCATCTTCAGTATGATTGATACCAAGTTGTGTGAAAGCAGTGATTGTGGCTGTGTAGATTTTGACAGCAGTTCAATAAACATTTTTGCACTTCAAAATTATTTGTCAAACTTTAGATGGCAAACAAAGACAAAGCAAAATATTAAGCTTGGACAACATTTGATCTAAAACCCAGGGAGACTATTATAAACTATGAGAAAAAGCTACCATTATAAGCATCTTCCTTCTGAATCCGAAATCAAAAAGAAAAAAGAAAAAACCTTCAAGCATCAAAGTGTTTTGTGTTTTGGTCAGAAATTTTCACAAGCATCTGACAAATGAAAAATAGATATCATAATCGTCAGTTAAAAACAAAAGACCTAAACAAATTATTCAAGTGCCAAAAGGAAAAGTTCTCTGTAAGTCACTTTCACAATTCAGTCAAAAAAATGAACAAGTTATTCTAGTGCCCAAAGGAAAAGTTCTGTGAGTCCAAACCTGAAATCCAAAAACATAGCATAAAAGATCAAGAATATCCAACCCTCGCATCTTTGGCACTGGGTAACTATCAGGCAGCTTTGCCAAATCTCCAAAATTGCTCAATACTGAAACTGCAGCTCTGACCTGAATTCAACTTGTAACCACCATATGAGTTTTAGTGCAACAGAATGGCTCTCAGTAGCACTGAATCTATTTTAGTGAAATCTTCTAAGCCCTAGCAACTCAATTTTGTGATATTCATATTATAATTCCTTGCTCTGAATGAAATAGTTTCCAACAACAGAGCAAAATATGGTGAATATTCAAGTATTCATAAAAACTTTCCAAATGAACATCATTACCTCTGGAAAAGTGGTAATAGCATTTGTCAGTGCTGGTGAATCCAATGGTACAATGTTGTAAGCCACTTCTTCAGTCATTGCTGCATCTGCTTCCATTACTCTTTTCAACTGGCAAAGAGAAAGAGCAATTGTTAGCAATCTTAAAGCAAATATAAATAAGGTTAGATTACCCTTTCATCAGCCTGTGGTCATCAAGGAAAACACGACCACTGTAAACTTACACCCATTTCAATTTAAACAAAAGCACCAAAAGAAATTATAACTAAATGCAAACAATAAATTCAGCTGCCTAAAATGGGTGGATAATTTGAATTTGAAGAAATTGTTTTCAACCATGCAATAAACCAGCTACAGCTGTTTTGTGGCACTAAAGACAAATCTACTACTGTCTTTCAAATAATAGTTTAATATAAATGTACCTCTTCAGGGATCAAATTTGTAAGCGCTTCAACAACTTCACCTAACACCTTTAAAGTTGCATGAACTCTCTTCATTTCCACTGTCCTTCGCTCCAATCTGGAATGTATCTAACAATTAGGAAGCTATCTTATCACTGATATAGATGCAAAAAATTATAAGACAAGAAAATTTTATGCATAATTGGTAAATTATAATTTATATGTTCAAAATACAATATATGTTTCATCATTTTGGAGACAATTTCCTAAAGGATCGAGGTCTATTTCTAGCAGAAAAGGTTTTGGGGGAGAACCGAAGGAAGGGTTGTCCCTGCAACATAGCTTCTTGGAGAAACAAAATGGCATTATTGTCTGCAAATTACCAAAATAGGCTTAGCAATGTTCAAAAAGCAGTGATTACAGTCAACACATTGAAGACACACAACAACACTACAAAAGAAGGTTATCATACAATGAACCTAGAAGAATTGATGTTCAAAGACAAAAGGGGGCATGTCCATTGCAGTATCTCCAAAAGATCACCCTTGTAGGATTGTTCGAACTTGGAAAAGACATCATTAGAGGTATTGTAGATCGTGACCTTTATTTTACTAAAGTTAATCTCTGGATGGAAAAGCTCAAAAAGCCAACTTTAGCATTTAACCCTGCAAACTGTCAAGAGAATGAACGAAAAGGACCAGCTTATCAATGAAAAGTAAATGAGAGATCAAAACACCATGTAAGGTGCAGCCATCATCAAATCAGTGTTCTTTTCAGAAACTTGTCGAGCTTGTTTATATAGATCCTAGAGTTAGAAAGAGAGTTCACCCTCGTTTAACACCAATGGCAGTACCTATGATAGAGACAAAATCTGTGGACAATCAAAACTGATCAATAACAGTCACATAGAACCTCATTATGGTTATATTAAAGAGCTCTGCCAATAGTGCACAGCCTCCATCACAACAGACGTATGGATTCAGAGACAAAGGCATTTCTAAAGTCTACAAAGCAGAAAATGATTTTACATGACAATTCGCAAGGAACAAAAATGTGATCAATACTCTATAAATCTCTCCTAGATATGCCCTGCTCCAAATGCTCAAAAAAAATCATGTGCAACACTGCAGCATAAAATTTGGCAAATGGATGTGCAGTTCTGATAATTTTGTAGTTGTTTCAACACAGAATTTTGAAATCCCAAGCAAACAATCTCATTAACTAGTTTGCAATAGGAATAACAAGTAGTTCTACACCATATCTGAGGAACAAACCATAAGCCCTTCAAAACTGCAGCCTTGTTAGTGAGTGTTATGATATGAAAATCTATGAATCTCGGTGCTTAGGGATCTTTACAAGTTGTTGGTTTTTTATTTTTTGTAGTTGGTTGTATGTATTAAAGTTACATGTACTTTTTATTATTTAGAAAAAAGAAGTAACTCAAAGTTTAAAGTTAATTATCCCAACTGCTACCTAACAGGTAATTACATTTATTATTGACCATTAACTACTATATATATTAAATATTATCCTAACATGGCATACAGTCAAAAGGTTCATGAAATGAATGTAACTTAAGGTATCCCACATGCACAAACTTAAATATTTACAAAGGGGTAAATCTCCATTAAAAATAAAACCTACATTGTAGCAGTAATGGCTTTTTGCAATTATCTGCGTATGGCGTTTGGCTAAAAAAGTGCCCATAATCTCCTGGATTCAGCTAAGACCGGCATCCACACCTCCTTGGGACGGTAATCTTATCTTTTACATATTGTTAAGCCAATTTTCCTGCGAATGTAAAGTTTTCTCTATTTCAAATATTCTTTAGCCTTCCATAATTTCAAATTTCACATATAGGATTTGCCCTAGACTATGTTCCCCAGAAATTTGCCGTCCAAAATCCATCCATCCCTTGTTAATGCATTTCCAATGCTCGGGATGGGTATGAAACATAACTTAGTCATCCATATCATTTTTTTAAGGATGCCATACCCAATACATAAAATGCTCAAGGAACAATTCCAGATTTTAGATTTCACATATAGGATTTGCCCTAGACTATATTTACAGAAATGTGACTATATTCCCAAAAATGTGTTTCCTGCCCTAAAACCCATCCATCCCTTGTTTCCAATTTCCAATATCGGAGATGGTTAGGAAATGTATCTTAAGATCTCTTTTTTTTTAAGATATCGTACTCAATACAGCAAATGCTCAAGAAGGCATTTCAGAAACATCCTCCAGTTTTCTACAATTTTAAGAAACCCCTAGCCATTTCCTGTTGTTTCTGGTTTCAGATTTCATTTGAATGTTGCCAAAAAATTTAAGAACTCGGGACTTGGCAAAAACTCAAGAAGAAACTCAGCAATAAGTTGGCAAGTTTATCGAACATTAAAAAATACATAATTTTTATAAATATTCTTCAAAAACATGCATATTACAGAACTTACATAACATATTACTAATTTGCTTCATATATAGATTAAACTCAAAGTTCAATAGGTATAAACTTCAAGTTTCAATACTCACGATGTCTCTAAGCAATGTGATACCTATGTTCCACAAAGTCTCAAAACAATGGGATGGGGGCACAAGGGACCAAGGACCTTGATTTGGGGACAATTGGGGGATGGCAGCTGGCAAGGGTTTGGGGGTGGACATTCATGGTGCATGCCATTTTCACAGTTTTATCAAATGTTTTCTTTGATACCAAGTCCTTGCTATTTCAGTATTTCTAGCCAAATCTTCATTCTTCAGAGAACTAACAGTATTAATAGAGGTTAAAACCCTACCAGTCAAAGAGAAAAATCTGCTTATCGCAGAGACCAAAATCACTATTATCTTTGACAACAAATAACATAAAGTCTAGAGCTCCAATGCAACAATTCCTCTATCCAACAAACACAAACCCACGATTCCCCCATTGCAAGTGAAGCATGAATCAAGGAAAACAAATCCACCATTCCTTCATTGCAAGTGGAGCATTCCGTTGAAAATACACAAGAAGCCAACAAACAACCTGTGAGCAAAAAAACAACCCATAACAAGTTAAAATTTTGACATGAAAATCACATTTTTTACTTGAATTTAGGAAATAGGGAAGACAAATAGTTGCAAACTCTATGGGTTACTTGTAGGATTTACGCTTCCAAAAGCCAAATAAGTACTTGTAAGTATTACAGGGCTTTGAGTTATTGAGAAAAAATTCTGCCTTTTTCCTTCGAAAACTCTCCTTGTAGGAAAATCTCCATTACTCACCCAATAATACTATGGTAAAACTCTGCCATGGTTTTTAAAAATATGATTGGGTGAGTAATGGAGATTTTCCTCCAAGGAGAGTTTTCAAAAAAAAAAGGCAGAATTTCTTCTCAATAACTCGAAGCCCAGTAATACTTACAAGTACTTATTTGGCTTTTGGAAGCGTAAATCCTACAAGTAACCCATAGAGTTTGCAACCATTTGTCTTCCCTATTTCCTAAATTCAAGTAAAATATTTTGCCATTAAAGATTCATCCCAATGTCCCTGACATGAAACTGCAACCAACATACGTCCTAGATTCTTCTAAAAGCATATCAGCTATTATTATGCTTTTGTGGTATTCTCCAATAATTTTTTGTCAGCATTCCAATTATGTCTATTTCAGACCTTGGGTTTGAAGCCTTGCAGCCAGCTATAGATAGGTTCACGCCAATGTATAACTTTAATATAGCTCTCCTAATGTCTCCAATAAAAAATAAAAGATAACAACCAAAGAGGAGATGAGACTGTAATGTCCCCTTCGTAGGACAATTCAGTTTGTTGGACAGTTAGCCTATTCAGCGGATTCCCGTAGGCTAATGTGTTAGGGTCAGGGAATCCTTGGAGACAATTTTATCCAGCAGTTGGCAGTGATAGGTGTTTTTATGAGCTTTGGTGGGTGTGATGTGTGGAACACCACTTTCTGGGGTGGTTTTGGATGATTTATTCTATACTTATTTTTAGAAGTCAGTTTCGGGCACCGACAGGTTCAGTTGTCAACATTTCTATTTTTAACTATGTTGATGGAGGATTTAATGTCGGTATCCAAATATTTAATATAGTTCCATATTTTAATTTAAATAGTGATACTTTATAAAGTTAAATTAAATATTTAATTTTATCATTATTTAATATTATAAAGTGACTTTATGAAGGGGTACTATTTGGGAGACATAAGAAGTCATTTTAAATTTAATAAAGTATTCCCTAAAGTTGGACGCCTCACTTGGAGAAATAAAAGGACATCTAAAATTTAAATAAAAGTGCATTTAATACTAAATGGGGTGTGGGTTTCAGGAGGCATACAAAAAGAAATTTGGAGCTCATTCTTGTTTATGCTTGACTTGATATTTTGGTATTCTTCTTTGCTAGAGGAGCTGGTTCTTCTTCAAGGTTTGTGAGGACAAAATCCCTTACAGGCAACATTCTCCACGTTGTTGAAAGACACAATCTAAAGGATTACTCGGTAATTTCATACAAGGATCACAGTTGGATTTCATTGTTTATTTGCACCTTAGTTTTGGAGCACTAGACATTTATTTCTGATTCAAGAGAAACAAATTGGTAGATTTTGGAGAGCTTACTACTGGTTGTTCTTTCCCCATTACTGGTCATAATACTCCCCTTGTTGGTCGTACATGTCTAGGGGGCGTGAGACTCATTCCTTGTTGGGCGCTAGGGTTTGGCAAAACTTTGTTGCTGTTTGGAGAGCACCTAGGGTTGGAGAACAAGTGGCAAAATTGGTGACACTGCTGGGGACTTGGGAACGCCGTCTCCACGTCCTGGGGACGTCCCCGTTCCGGGAACGCTCAGGATTTAGGGGGGGGCGCGTCCCCAGGGTACGCTAGTTATTTATTTGCTGCAAGTACTTTATTATCTGCTCCTTATTATAAAAAGAAAACACCTTCTGCACTTCCATCTTCTTCTATTAAACACATCAAACACAACAACAAAAAAACAAAGGTAGAACAAGGGTGCTTATTACAGAGACTTGGACAATGGATTGTTCATGTGCATTATAAAAGGTGTTGATCTTAAGAACCCAAGTTTGGGAGGCAATTCTAAGGAGGATTTTTTCCTTGAGCAAAGGATACCCTCTTCAAAGAAATGTGGAGCATTAAAGAGATTATATTAAATAAACACAAGAAATGCACAATTAATTTGTCAAGGTAATCAATGAGTCTCTCGTATATCATTTGTACAGCACTCTTAATGTCTCCACTGAAAAATAAAGGAAGACAACCAAGAGACACTGGAACTTGTGAAACAAGTTGCTCAAGAATGTGATAAAACAAATTGCAATGGCAGATTAAATCTAAGAATCAACTTTTAGTGAGTTCTTCCTTCAGCAGAGAGTGCACCTTTTCAAAGAACTATGGGGAGCACCAATGAGCTCATACCCCCAAAGCAAAATAAATCCCTGTTTCTTTCATCAAAGAAAGCAAAAATTGTCCCTCACAACAAGGACAGTCATTGACTAGGGCATGATAGATTCTTCTGTCATTAATTTAAACTCCTTATCACACGAAGGATTAATGGAGCAAGTACGATGGGATGAATCACTATAGAGTTATAAACTTCATGAGGAAAGAAGTGAACGTATCACATCCCACTTTTTATCATTTATTAAGGAAATATTTAGTTACTAATTAATTGATTAATTTAGGTTTGTAATTA
Source organism: Sequoiadendron giganteum (assembly GCA_007115665.2). Classification (NCBI taxonomy): domain Eukaryota; kingdom Viridiplantae; phylum Streptophyta; class Pinopsida; order Cupressales; family Cupressaceae; genus Sequoiadendron; species Sequoiadendron giganteum. The sequence goes on from CM021108.1 coordinate 593,779,799, forward strand.
ATGTTTTAAACAATGCACTAAAAATGATGGTATTATGTTGCAAGATATTATTACAATTTAACAATTTATTATCTTTGTGGAATGCTTTTAATTTAAATTGATAGTTCAATTGTACATGATAATTGTAAATGTTTGTCATTATGAATTCATGAAGGTTTCTTAATTATAAGTAATTGATATTTTAAATGTTTCATGAATGTAATTTTCAATAATGACTCGGACTAACTACCATCTATTGACATGAGGTGGATGCAGGATAGTGTTTTCCCCTCACATATTGAGAGAGAGTATCGTCTAGGAGAGGAAGGCAAACAACATTAAGGCAGTTGAACAATTATAATGTGAGAACCTACACACTTGCACAAGTGTTGATCGTGAGATGAATGTATCCTAAGCATATTGTTGGCTTTTTTGAAAGTCGTCATAAGTTGATTTTTTCTTTTGGATGAATTTGCAACAATCAGTCTACACTTATATTTTAGCATGCTTGGCCTGAGAAACAAATGTCATTTCGCAGATCTAACTTGTAGCATTTCAAGGCAAATGAATTTTATTAAATAATTAAATATTTGAGCTAGATTTAAAAGTTCAAAATAATTTAATAATATTTCCAAAATTGATTTTTAAGGGTTTAATTTGTTTCAAACTTTGTTTTGAAACAATGTTGGCTAAACATTGCTTTAATTAACTGAAAAAGGTAGATTACAATTTATAGAGGAGGTAGAGCACTGTAGACATTTAAGATGTCTAACTACCTCAACTACTGACTACTGTAGCACTAATTGACCATTATACAAATGGAGAATTTAATATTCTAACACCCTCCCTTAATAATCAATCTGCAGGTCGATTGGTCACAAATTTTTCAGAACACTCTGCTGCTACGGAGACCCTCCCTGGATCTGCAGAATGTGAATGACCAAGATAACCAAAAAACGTCGAGAAATTGCTCTGCAACAAGAGACAAGAGCCTGCCACTGACTCTGCCACCGAGATGAGTCTACCACCAACCCTCCCAGAAACTGCAGAACTGCTAACCAGAAGTCATCACAAAATGTCCAACCTGATGTTGGATAAGAGAGTTGTTCCTCCCTAAAACTAGAGACAGACCGAGAACAACGGACACAATTTTGAGGATAAATCGGCAAACCGTTGAAACTGTTGCAGATGAGCATGATGCCCGAGAACGGTCTGCAAGAAGCTAGTTGTGCAGATGTTCGCCTCGGCAACTCCAAGTGCGACAAATACAGACTACAACCAACCACGATTTTTAAGGAAAAAATCGCCAAACCCAAGATTACAAATCATCGTTTTTTCGAGAAAAAAAACGGTAAAAACCAAATACCAAGAGCCCTCCCAAACAACAGAAACCTTGAGTAGGGTATACAGGATAAACTTGTAATTTTTGAGGAGAAAACTATAAACCCTCCCTGATTACAGATTTTTTAAGGGAAAAAACTTTAAAACCCACCCAAATTACAGATTTTTTAAGGGAAAAAACTTTAAAACCCATACAGATTTTGTTGCCGTTGAATCGCAGACTGCCGTCCAACATAATGTTGTTCAAACTGGCCATCTTCACACTTTTTGAGGCACGAAAAATGAGGTACTGAGAAGAGGTTGAATCAAAAAAACTCGAGGCACGAGCTTCAAAACACTAAGGCAGATTCAGGCACAGAAAACGATGCAAATTTGCTGGCACAAATGTCGAGGAATGGAAAACGATGCACCCAGAAAAATCTGAGACCAACCCAGTTGAGCTTTCGAAAAACCCACAAGGAATCTGCAATCGAAAAAAAAAAATCGTCTTGAAACAGAGGGTCAAAACCCTAGACGAAATTTCTGGAAACCTTGGCCGCCATTAGAGCTTCAAAAAATTGTAGAAACTCCATGAACTCGCAGCACAAATAGGGCAAAAACCCTAGGCGACACTGATGAAAACTTTTGCAAATCGCGTTTAAAAAGAAGAGAAAAACGCGACCAAAAATTGCGCGGCCAGAAGCAAAAAACACGTCCTCAAAGCCTGCAAATCATTGACGAAAAATGCATCCAACAAGTCATCCCACGAACTCGACCAGTATTTGTCTGAAAGACGTAGCTACAAGGCACAAAAATGTGCTCTAGGAAACAAGAAATCGCGGGTTCAGGCAGAGGAATAAACGCACGATCTCAACAAGAGAAAACACGCGCAGGTTGCAGAAAGAACGCGCCCAGCAAAGAAAAACACGGGCAAAAACAGACGCACGTTTTGGACGCGATTTTCAAACGCCCAGCAGAAAAAAGAAAAAAAAAACGTGATTTCCTCAAACAAAACCACGCGTTTTTATAGTAGGACTGAGACGCGGCAGTGACAAAGACATTTGGCCACAAAACTGGGCGCATGTTTGCAGAAACACATCACAAAAACAAGCTCAGGAACCTGCATGAACAGAGCCGCGAAAAATACACACTAGGGCACAGAGAGCCGACCACAAACTCAGAACAGGTCACCCTCGAAATTTTTCAGAAAACAGCCACGAAAGAATCAAGAGTCCAGAAAAAAACACACAGAAAACCCTAGCTTGAAAAAATTCGAATTATGACTTGAGTCAAGCCCACGAATTTTTTTAGGGTTTTTTCTTCTCATGGCTCTAATACCATGAAACAATGTTGGCTAAACATTGCTTTAATTAACTGAAAAAGGTAGATTACAATTTATAGAGGAGGTAGAGCACTGTAGACATTTAAGATGTCTAACTACCTCAACTACTAACTATTGTAGCACTAATTGACCATTATACAAATGGAGAATTTAATATTCTAACATGTTTGTGGTGGAGGTTATTAATGGAGTTATAATTAAACCATTTTATTTTAATTATTTTTAATCTGTAGTTGTCAAAGAAGAGTGAAGTTTTATATGAAACCTCTATCAATTTAAATCCATAACCATCAAAGAAGAGTGGAGTTGTATTTGAAATCCCGACATTGAATATTTTACTTTTAGAAAAACCAAGAATAGGGGCCATTTCATTTTGCATGTGAAAGTGAGAGCTGGGTGTAGAAAGGGGTGTTGATTCGTCTTGATTTCACTTCTTTTTAAGGGAGATTTTACCAATTGGGCGTGAGAATAGGGGCGCCATACTTGCTTCTCCTTTGTTCTTGAATCTTTATCCATTTATGTTCTTCTGCAGGGGCATGGTAGTTGGAGTGCAGATTTGAGCTTTATATTTTATCATTTTTCTGTGGTGATTTTCTTCAACAAGGGCATGGGAGCTAGGTGTGGGTTTTTGGCTTGAATGTTGCTCCATTCTTGCGGACTATTGCTGCAATTGGATGTGGGAAATAGGGAGAAAATTTAAAGTATTTTTAGAGCGAATAAACTGTAAGTTATTGTCTTCATTTTTTCTGTGCAAACAAACTCTCTTTCAAACACTAAAAATCAGAGATTTAAGTCTTCTTGGAGTTACATTTAAACATTTTAGTTAATACACCATTTGAATTTTGAGCATTAGAAGTGGTCTTGAAAGCTTGTTATTTCATATGTATCTGTATATTTCTCTATCTAGTTTTGTTTACCGCTTCTTCTTTTCCTGAAAAGAGGCTATAGGTGTGAATATACTGTCATGTCCCCAAAATCGTAACACCAAAATACAAAGTATTGGAATAACTAAATCAATATCAAAAATATAAATATAAAGAAATGCCATTTAAATTATCATTATAATTATATTTATCACCGATAATATTATAATTATAATAGTCAGATATAAAATATAAATACTAGATATTATAATCAATGTAATAATATGAGATAAATAGTATATTGACAATTTATTATAATACAAATAACTCTCCAGGATAAGATAATAAAATAAAGATAACCTAAAATATCATTATAAATTATAAATGATAATCAAATATAAATATTAAACGATTTCTGTATAATATTATACAAAGACATTACACCTCCTTGGTTGTCTGCTCTACCCGATGACCACACTATAGAAGAGGAATGATGAAATTATATAAAGGAGTAGCCATGATTCCTTGAGAAAGAAATAATTATGATATGCATTGATAAATATTGAAGTGATCAACTCCTTTGTCTATAGCGTATCCAGCATTCAACGCTGACTTGAAATATTCTATATACATGAGCAAGGATATGGTGAAGTTTCAATCGCTGCCTATGAACGGGTGGATAGCCATTACAAAGATCAAATATTAATCATGCCTGCTACTGAATTACGCCAGGTAGGTCGGGAGTCTTCATGATGGTCTTATCAAGCTATCCCATGTCATCGTTACCGTTAATATGGACATTGAAGGAAGACCGATGTAATTGACATCTGCGCTATTATTAGTGTCTAAACGTTGTTACTCTAGGTGCCTTGATTAGAGAGGTCGCATATTCAAGATACATATGCATCTGTACTAGCATAAGCCAATATTTCCCATCGAACCAACTTGGGAAATACGGCTGAAGTCAAAGAGGAGTCGGGCTTATGAGTTATCACATTATAAGGATTTAAAGTTATGAACAGAAAGACCAGCAATGCATCGGAGTCTTAGTAAAGCAAATGATATAGTTAGAAAACAGTAATTATGTCAATTACAACGATTACTAGTGAAGGTAGTAAGTTATTATAGAAAGTAACGATTTATTATGAAAAGATAAGATTAACAAAAGGCATGTCTTTTGAAGGGGGATCACTCTTCTAAGGGGTGCCTCATTTCAATTGATATAGAGATATAAAAGGTGATAAGGAGGAGAGGTTTGAGGAAGGGGAATGGGCAGAGATAAATTATCCTGATAGTGGTGATAATGTAATGAGGAACAGCAACTTAGGAATTGGTGAGAAGAAAGAACGTATTCTGCACACAGCAGACTATCGAATAGGAAAGAATGAAATATATATATTCTGGCAGAGAATCAGATTTTCAAAAGAGCCAATCACAAACAGGGAGCAGCGACTGTGGTAAGTTCATCATGATTTTGGTATGATATTTTATGTATTTGTTGTTTCTGTATATACAAAGGTCTGCAATTACATAAGCATAATTGTATTCTATGATTTATATATTAATTATTTTTGTAGTATGTCTCATATAGTATTCTGTAAATGTAATACAGTTTGTAGATGAACAGGTTAAATATCTAATTATTGCGTGCACAGTATACTTTGCAGAGAATTCAATATTTATCGGTCATGACTGTGATAGTCTGCACATATGTATAAATAGGAGTTATCAATATTTGTTAATACGAATGATGGATCTGTGTGTGTTTACATTATGGAATAATATTCATATTATGTCATTGATTTAACAGTCGAGATTAGAATCTCTGTGTTTATATTATTCATATTATGCCATTGATCTGTGCTTACATTAGGGACTGATATTCATACTATCTGACTATAAACAACTAGCCATGACAGGGGAGTTGAGGGCATACAAGGACGGGAAACAGCGTTGAGGTCACCCTCTAAGTACACCACCCCATATGGATGGCAAGGGCCACATTGGACCAAGAGGGGTGTACTGCTCTTGGGCTTAGAGGGAATGACTATCCAGGACACCCTACTGTAGTTGCACCCTCAACCTCTCAATATGATTAAGCAATAATGGTTCTGGTACGTGGGAACGGCGGTAGGATGCCTCACTAGGCACACCACCACATATGGATGGTAAGGGCCACATGGGGCCAAGAGGGGTGTACTGCTCTTGGGCCTAGGGTAGAGGGTTCCTTGGGCACCCTATCAAACCATCATATGCAAGGAAGAATGAATTAGGAAAATCTAAAGAAGATTCCATATACTTCTAAAATGATGTTGTCTTTATTTATAAATGTCTATAACATATTTGCAGGTCTAAACAGGTAGTTGTATCCCTAACCATGTTCTCTTTGATTTTCTTATATGCATTCTAATTAATTCTATCTTGTAAATATTCTCTAACTTTGCTTTGCAGAGGGGCCTACTCGCACTGTTAACATCCATACCAATGCTATGACCTGTGTGTGTTTTAAAGTCTTCATTTAAATTTTATTTTATTATATATATGTTGTGGAAAATCATTATATATCAATTTTATATATATTTCATTGCCTAATATAAAATTAAATGGGCATGGAATTTACCATCTAGGGGGCTAAATGCATTTTGTCTACCTCTAAATATCGTAAAAACCTCTAATATTAGGAAATAAGTCACTCTATCACCCTCAAATGGAGCTGAGCTAGTTGCATGTATATTTACCGTGCATTTGCATATTTAAATAAGCTAATATTATCTTTGTTGTTCTGATTTGAGGAATACAATGCCTAACTTAAAGGCTGCCACAAGTTGGCATTTTTGTCACAGTTTATAATTGTATACCTTTGATTGTGGCTGTATTTTGTGGCATTTTGTCAAATAGATTATGCACTCCATACATGCATTGAAACTACATATTTGAGACATGATATTGACCGTTTCCTTCTGATTTTTCTGAGGCATTACAGCACATAGAATATGCGCTTACATGCATGCTTTGGGACTGCATTTTTATTAGTAATTGATATTCAAATTTATGCACTTTGTGCAAACATTTTATACATGATATGAGCTTCTGATTTCCGTTTTATATATATGCATATATGTATAGATATGCATAAAAGAGAATACAAAGATGCACACAAACATATGTATGTATGCATGTATGTATGTATATGAATATATTTAATAGTTTAAAACAAGTCATTTTTAGCTATATGCATAGCAGGTCATTATCATTATACCTAAAAATGGTCTTATGATAAAAAAGAAATGAATATGTAAATGCAAAGAGATGCATGGTATTTGTCTTATGCATCAGTTACTATTTTCCTATAGAAACAGAAAAATATAAACGTAAATGAACAAAAATAGATATCATGCACGTGTAGATATTTAAATTGATTCTACTTGTTGCTTTTTAGCACCATGGTTTGACAGTGAATAAAATATGGAAATTAATTAAACCAACTCAAAGGAAGGGTATGCCAAGAGTATGGTAGTTAATTTGTTAATTTATAAAACCAATATGTTCCTTTTTTATGGTCATTTTGCATGAGTTGAGCAAGAGATACTAGTGTCATGAACAGATGAACCTGCATTTTATATGTGACTTATAGTTAAAAAGCTTTGGCCAAAGTGATGCCATGGTTGTATGCATCATCAGTTCACAACATATTTCAATGTTGCATGTTGGTCAGAATTTGTCAATAGCTAGAGAGTATATCTAGGGTCTATATGACTGACTAAATGTGACAGTGATCATACTTTATACACTTGATTCTCGAATTTGATTTTACTAGAGATGTCATTATTTACCACACTCATCAAAGGGTTGGGCCACTGCCAATAGAAAGTTCAGCAGGGGACCGCCTAGTCTGTGGTTGGAAATAAAGTGCTCAGATGATGCTCTCCCTCCATACAGCTTGATAACCATGTTGTTTGCACTCAAATGAGATGAGTTGAGCATAGAACATTTATATGGAATGAAAGGACCAAAGACTTTTGTAAACTAATATGCATTTGCAAAATGCTAGGACACTAGTCCTTATATGATTTGTAATCCTTATTCTGATTTTAAAAAAATTGTATGTATCGTAATGTACTTTAAAATTCATTGATGTTGGTTACTATAATTCATTTATTTCATGCATTTATGGCAATTTATGTTTCCAGTTGAACTACAATAAAAATCTTTATGGAAATAATTTTATTTATTTATTTAATAGTAAATTATCAGATTAAAATTTAGAAAAGTTTGAGATTGTTTGTCACAGGGCAGCCTCTCAAATGATGTAAGGTAACAAGTCATACTTGGTTGAGGTTGTAGAGAAAAAAATATTCGTAGAAAAACGTTTTGAATTTTTGTTCTCTAAGGGTTATTGATTCTCTGCCTAGTGAGTGAATATGAACCCAAAACAATGGAAAACCTGAATGGATTTTCCTTTAACTGTAAGGGGGACATCCTAGTGAGTCGTTACACTAATTATTTTTCTGACCACTTCTACACTTATTTTTCGTGTAATAATAATTATAGCACCAATACATTTTCAAACAAAACTCAGAAAGCTTTTCATATCCTACATACACTCAATTGTCAATTTATCATTTCTCTACAAAACATGCTTGTAGATATCAAAGACAAATTATTTTTCACCCGTGATGCACCTACTTGAATTTGCTTTGTAATGGTTTTAGAATGTGTCGGAGTAGTAGAATGTGTATAGAGTTTGTACAGTACTGGCATAACCATATACAACTTAAAGAGAAGAAAACGAACATAACACAAGGATTTAATCTTGGAAAGCCCGAGATGGGGAAAAGCAGCTAGGAGTCAATAAAAAGAGCTCTTAAAGCATAACTCAAAAAATGTTGTTTCTTATCTTTCTAATGCTACAATGGGAAATTTACAAGAGGCATATGGTAGTTCCAACTAAGAACAATTGATTACTCTGCCATACATCATCAATTCAACCCTTCCCACTTGCACTCTTATTCTCACTCATTCATTGTCTCAACTACAAACCTACATCATATTTATAATGCTCAAGTATCTTATAATGTACCAAAAGATTTTCAAAGATCTCAAAACTAGAGACACAATATTTCTTCCATTACTCTACCTATATGACTTCTCACAATGAAACCACCCGATTTAGTAGTTGGTAGTAACAAAACTATCACTTTTCACTACTGTCGAAAACAATTCTGCTATTTTTATGAAATTGTCCCTTTATTAAAACTAGCAATTTTAAAACCACCATTTGATAAAATTTGGGTTACTAGATCCACCTGGTTACCAACCAGATCTAAGTCCAGTTCGAATTATATCTGTGGTTTGGTTCAATTACCCTATGGCTTTCTAGCAGGATGAAATTAGTGAATACCCTAGGCAAATCAACGGAGGATCTAGATGGATCCCAAAAAACCCATAGGAAACCCATTACATTTTTATTGAAATTTTTTTTCTATTTTCTTTTTCAACTTTGACATTGAGTTGATCACCCTAAAACGAATTCCTAACCCTAAAAGTATCAACTAAAACATTTCAAACACTACAAAAAACTCATCTTCACTCATTTTGATTGTAAAAAATAAATATCATTCCAAAAGGCTGAATTTTCATTCTATTCTTGCTTGTCATTCAACAAAGGGAGCCTAAGATTGATTATTGAAAGTTCCACAATGATTAAATTGTTATTTTTAAAAATGCAAGTGTCCATTAGCTGCCAAGAAGATCATAGAAGAATTTTTTTTAAAGCGGTTAAAAAATTCCTCACATTTTTGTTTTAAAAACATGAAACAAACTCTTTTGCTTTGTTTTTCTTTCATTTTTCTATGAATATATTACTATGCTTGAAATTTTAAAAGAGTTAGGTTTTATATATCTATTTTTCGTTTTTATCTGTTTTAAATGTGTTGTTTATAAAATTTATTGTCATTGGAATTACAAAGGCAGCCAGTTCTAGCTCCACAAGCCAACCTAAATTCAAAGAAAAAACAAAGTTCTGCTCTTTGGAAGAATGTTGATATTATACAGTTGGTTCCATTTGGTGGGGTTATATTTGGATTTGCAAGATGTGTGATGTCAAATATTCAGGTTCATATAGTCAAGCGAAAGAACATTCATGTAGAATTCTTAGACTAGACAGTCTAGCTTTATAAAATCCCCAATGGTATCTGCCCTAAAATTCTGATTTTCATTTTCAGAATTCTGCCCTAATTTTCTGCACTCTTGTTTTCTGCTAAAACCCTAGAATTCTGATCTGATTTTCTGCTTTCAAACAAGTAAGAACAGCGAACATATATGCATTTAATATGCTCAAATAATAAAGCCAAAATAAACTCTCATAATAATATCGTCAAACATGAACTCATCCAACAATTTATGACATCCAAATGCAAACAATTTATGAGCTCATCGGTCTACTGCTACAAATCAGAACTTCTAAATAGGCTCAAACATGCCCAATTAAATCCCAGAATCATACCAATTACAAATCAGACCTCATAGTAGGTTTGTACATACCAAAATGATGTAGAATGATGCTTCACAAGCACTCTACAATGATGGTGCTTGGACAGCTGCTAGGGTTAGGGTTTAGAAACCCTAAACAATGATGAAATCGCCTCCAAAAGCCAAGTTGCCCTTCTCAAAGGTGGTGCTCCAAGTTAGGGTGATGCCCTAATGCAAAATGAATACAAAATACCACCCCAAACCTGCTGCTCTAATCTGATCCAAAAATCTCAATATGCAAATCAGCTCCAAACCTCCAAAGATCTCTAATTGAAGTCCAAGTAGAATTCTGTCACAAATCCTCCACAAGGTGAACTAGGTTTTCGTCCAACTCCCCTAATATGCAATAGGATTTTTTGTACTAATGCATAACCCAAATCTGCTCCTAAGGAGAAGAAATCTGCTGTAGATAATTGCCTGAACGATGAAATTGAACTTCAAGACTCCTTTATATATATATGCAATAATTTTCTCCCTCACACCTAGGCCAACCAGCATGAGATATTTATTTTTATCTTTTAAAGTGACATTAAGGCCTCAAAAGGGGGACAGCACCTTTCCCTTAATTAATTTCTTTTTTATTCCCTTTTTTTCCTCCTCCAAACTAGGCCGCCCCAAAAGAATTCTTATTTTATTTTATTTATTATTTATTTAATTTTTATTTATTTAGAATATTATTACTATATTTAATTAAAATATGAAAACTAGTGTTCGAAAACACTTTCCCGCCCTTGCAAAGTTTGAATTTCAAAAAAGTGATGTGCATATGTTTATAAGCTAGAGCAAACAAATGAAAAAGCAAGTTGTAGAGCAAATCACTCCATCAAAGGTAAGGTCAACATGAATGACACCCCCATGCCGCCATCTAATCCCAATGTTGTGATAAAAAACCATCCACTTTTGGCCACTCCTAAAAAAACAATCCATTACAAATAAGAGACCACGGGGACATTTCAAAATGAGACTTAGTCATTGTTGATCAACACATAGCAAGATGTATTTATGCAAATGGGTTGGCTTTCAATGTTGTTCACTCAACATATTGACAAGCAATGGTGGGAAAAATTAATGAGGCTCCAAAAGGGTACAAAGGTTGGGTTATAAGAAAGTGTGTGGCACCTTATCGGATAAGGAGATCAAGCTTGTAGAAGATTCATTCAAGCCCATAAGAGATTCATGGGCCAAGACAAGGGTATCCATTGTTTCTAATGGGTGGAAAGATGCTAAAAATCGCCCCTTCATCAATATCATAGCAATGTTCTAAAGGGGCTATGTTTTTTAGAGTCATGGATTATGACGAGGAGGTGAAGGATGGCCAATTTATTGCTAGCATCCACGTCACGGTTATTGAGGAAGTGGGTTGTCATGTTGTTCAAGTCATACAAAACAACACAAAGAATTGTAGAGCTATGGGGTTGTTGATTGAAAAACGCTATTCACACACCTTTTGGGCACATTATGCAGTCCACTCTCTCAATCTTATGCTACAAAAGAGTGGAAACAAAATTGATTGGACCAAAGAGTTGTATGGAAAGGCTAAGGAGATCCAACGAGGTTGAGGACCAAAATGTTTTTCACCAACCACCAAATGTCACAAGGCATATTTAAATCATTTTCGTAATTGGAGCTACCGAAAGTAAGTAAGGCAATATCAAATTTTATGTTTTAATTTCACTTTAGTTTCTTGGAAATTTATTTCGTTGAACTTAGTTACTTAAGTCTTAATTTGATTGTGTATTTTAATTCTTCTTTAAATTTTTTCTATAATTATTTTATTTTTTATTTTTGAATAAGTTGCAAAGACTTGTTTTGCCTCTACCACAATCGTTTTGAGACAACTTGCTAAGATTCAAGAGGCAATTTCTAACATGGCCATTAGCTAAACTTGATCCATATGGAAGTGAAGCAACACTAAGAAGACAACAAATACTAAGCACATGATCTTATATGACTTTTGGTGAGATCACGTAGAGTGTCTCTGTAGTTTCACCAAGCCCATCTTGAATATGATTCATTATGCTAACATGGACAAGCCTTGCTTGGAAGAATATATGATGGCATCAAATTAATAATTAAGAAGATAAAGCAAGGTTACCCCAAGTTTCCGGGATGGGGACGGCAGGGGACGGCGGGACGAGTCCCCAAGTTTCCGATTTTTGAGGCCAAATTTAGAGACGGCGGGGGACGGCTCTATAAAATATAGGGAAAATTTTAAATATATAGAGAAATTTTAAATATGCATATGAAAACATGGATAAAACATACATAATATACATTATAGAACCTTAACATATAACATTTGTGTTCAACATTCTTTGTCAATACTCAATACACATTGAAAATTCAGAATTAACATACATGAATCATAATACAACCTCCAAGTTAAAATTTATAAACTTATATCAAATTACATAAGGTTATTTCCAGCTTACAAATTGGGAGAACATTTGTGATTACAATGAAGATTGTTTCACCTAGGTTATTGATTACTTGGCATAGAACAATAACGAATAGCTGAGGCGTCTGAAGGAAAAATTATTGTAGTTTGCTGGGAGTGTGGACTACTGGAAGTAAATTCAATGCTAGTGTATTGTCTGATATGGATTTGAGCAGTTAAATGTGGGGACAATTGCTACACTCAAGGAGTTTTGGGCATCAAATTGCCTTAATATTCAGCCTATTTCCAATTGTGAAGAAGTAAGAACTGTTTAAAAATGTCAAAATCCTAAGTCTTTGTCTCTAAAACCTGTTAGTGAACAGCAAGCAAATAAATTCAAGTTTACACACTTTTGGAATAATTTATTTTTATTTTTATATATCTCTAATAGAGCATCAAATATTTATCTTGTGAGTGTTCCAAATATTGTGAAAGATATATGAAAATAATTTAAACGAACAACTCATAAACCAAACCACAACAAACAACAAGAAAAAAAAAAAAATGTTTTGATGTGGGGGACGGTTGGGGGACGGCTCAGGCGTCCCCGAGACTGGTCAGCCGTCCCTATTTGGTCAACGCCGTCCCCCCGTCCCGGGGACGTTTCCTGGGTTTTTCAGAAAATTAGGGACGGTCCCCTGCCGTCCCCCAGTACCCGGGACGTCCCGAGAATGGGTGCGGGGCATTTTGGGGGGGGGACGCGTCCCCGGGTTTCCCTGAGATAAAGACCATCATAAATAAGAAAAAACGAGATTCTTAATAAACTTTCTTCAAACAAGTGCACAAAATTATTGAAGAGAAATGGAACACAATCACCACCTCACTGCTTGAATAATATATCTCTATATTGTTAATGGTCAATAATAAATGTAATTAGGTAGAGGTTGTTAGGCATCTTAAATGTCTACAGCTATAAGTAGTTGAAGTAGCTAGACTCATTAATATCTACAGTGCTCTATATCTGCTATATATTGTAATCCTTCCTTCTTGTTAATGCAAGCAAGCAAGTAATAGAATTACCAGTTCTTTTCAGAACATGGTATCAGAGCCTTGAAACAAAATTTGTTTTTTTCTAAACATTTCGAAAGGAATTTTTTTGGCTTTGAAAAACAAATTTTCTATTCATGGGGCTTGTTTACTTCTGAAAATCGAGGGTTTTGTTTTTTGATTTTCATGAGTCTTTTTCTCATTGAAAATAGTAACCCATTTCTGCAAATTCATGGGGCTTGTTGAGGAAAATCGAGTGCCTCCTTTTCGTGTCTAAATCGTGCAGCTTCATTTTTCAGCTCTTCATGGTCGCGTTTTTATCTTTGTTCCAAACGCGTTTTTTTTTTGTGATTTCTTTTGATTTTCATGGGTATTAAATTGAAAATCGCAAGCTTGAAAAAACATGATTTTTTACTTGCTTTGGCCGCATGTTCTGCTCGCATTTTGTATGATTAAGGGCACAAATTTAATCTTGTTTTTGGGCGCACGTATTGTTCTTGTTTCGGCGCAATTTTTAGGTGCATTGAGGAGGCGTTTCATGCTCCAACCTGGCCGCGATTTCTCCTTTTCTTGGTTGCCGTTTTTTGGTCTTGTTTCAAACGCGATTTGATCTTCTTTGGCCACGGATTTCAGTGAGTCTTTGCTGCATTTCTCTTGCCTCTTTAAAGACATGACCTTCAGCCTTCTGTTACTACGTTTTCATTGAGTTTTGAAGATGTTTTTTGCATTTTTTTGAAGAAATTTCAGCGCCTAGCATTTTTGAGAAATCCGCCAAGGTTTTCATCCTCAATTTCAAGTCAAAAAAAAAAATCAATTGCAGATTCTTGATGAGTTTTTCGAGACCTCAACTGGGTTGTCTTCATATTCTTTCGGGTACCTCATTTTTCGTACCTCAAAATTTGTGCAAGTGGGTGTTGTCGAAATTTTCTGGGTATTCTTCAAATTTTTGGAATTTGTCTTAAAAACTCTACATTGGTTTTATACCTTGAAATCTGTGCTAGGAATTTTTTATTTCTACCTTGGAATTTGTCCTGCAGAACTTGTTTTTGTTTTCAGTGCAGTGGTTTTTGTGCCTTCACCAATTTGACCTCGGGGTACGTGATGGCATCTTTGACAAATATAGTGCTCCAAAGCAGCCAGAAGTTCAATGGGAAGAATTACAACACCTGAAAGCACCGCATGCTTACGATCTTTGAATATCATTGCCTCGATCAAGTCATTTTGGGGAACTCAATTCATCCCACCGTAGCCGGAAAGAACCAAGACAAATGGGATGAATGCAACCGGGAAGCCGCCATGCTCATCAAACTCTCAGTCACAAATGAGCAGTTACCTCAGGTACCGTTTGGCAAAACTACTACAAAAATCTGGGATCATTTGAAGGCCCTTCATGAAACCTCTGACAAGAGCAGCACGTTCTTTCTCAAAAACATGCTCTTTTCCATCATGATGAATGAGAAAATGTCTTTACAAGAGCATCTGATGAAGATTAAGGACATTCGTGAGCAGTTGGAGGCGATTGGTCGAACAGTGGAGGAAGAGGACATGGCCGTCATTACTCTGAAGAGTTTGCCAAAATCTTATGAGCATTTCATTGAAACACTAAATATTACTTCCACAAATGTTGACTTGAAATTTCTCAATCTTTGTAACAAGCTCTTGCAGCAGGATCAATGGAGACAGCAATTTGGGAGTAGTACCAGTTCCACCTCCACAGAGCAAAGCATTCTCTACCAAATCTTCTACTAAGAACAAAGGGAAGGCTCAATCTTCTCAATTGAAAGGCTCTGGTTCTTCTCAGGGCAGCAAGAAGAAAAAGAACGTTCAATGTAATTATTGTCATAAGTATGGTCACATGAAGGTTGACTGTCGAATTCGATTGTGTTCTGAACAAAAAAAGCAGGGAGGGTCTCAACAAAAGGCAAACGTCGCAGAGCACTCTAAGCAAAAAGAATCTGCATTCTATGCTTTTATGGCCAAAAGAATTGCAGATCCAGTCAAATCTTCTGCTTGGTATATGATTCAGGGGCTTCTCGACATTTTACTCATCATCAGGATTGGTTCACCAAATATGAACCATTCATTGATTCAGTGATCTTTGGAGGAGGAGAAGAGTACACAGTTGTTGATAAGGGCAATGTTCAGATTCACTCTGGAGGAAGAAATTTAATATTTCTCGATGTCTACTGTGTTTCAGGCATGGAATATAATCTTCTCTCTGTCAGCAAGATCATGAGGCATTCTCCCCAGTTGGATGTTGTTTTCAATTCGTCCACCTGTAGCATTGTTGATAGGGAGACTCATACTACAATCGCTATGGGACTTGAGGATCACGGTCTGTATAGACTTGTTGATTCCGGTGATTCTCAGGAGCATGCTCTGGCAGCAAGGAATACTTCCATCAACAAACTTTGGCATCAGCATTATGGGCACTTGAATGTGCACTATCTCTCTCAACTGTCTCGGGAGGGTTTGGTTGTTGGTCTACCTGAGATCCAAACTCAAAATCATGGAGTTTGTGGAGCCTATCAAGCTAGGAAGCAGCATCGGACACCATTCTCGAATGGTGATTCTTAGCGAGCCTCAAAGGTACTTCAATTGGTTCACGCTAATGTATGTGGACCAATGAACACTCCATCTGTTACTGGGTCCAAATACTTTTTATTATTTGTTGATGATTTCAGTAGAAAAATGTGGGTGTATTTTTGAAAAATAAATCATGTGTTCAGTACATTTCAGCAGTATAAGGCCTTAGTTGAGAAAGAATCAGGTTCTCAGATTGTCACTCTAAGGTCAAATAATGGGGGAGGAGTTTTGTTCAACTGACTTCTCTACTTTTTGTGCTACACACGGCATTAAACGCCAACTCACCACATCATACACCCCTCAGTAGAATGGTGTTGTTGAATGTAGGAATCGCACCATTACTGAAATGGCTCGTTCTATGATGGAATATAGAAATGTCCCCAAGAAATACTGGGCTGAAGCAATTTATATTGCAGTCTACCTCCTGAATCGATCACCTACAAAGGTTGTTAAGAAGATGACTCCTAAAGAAGCCCGGTCAGGACGTAAACCTAAGGTGGGCCATCTGAAAGTCTTTGGTTCTACAGCTCATGTCTGGATTCTCGAAGCCAAGTGTGCCAAGTTGGACTCCAAGAGCCAGCAACTTATGTTTACAAGTTACAGCGACAATTACAAGGCATACAGGTTGATTGATGTGGAGACAGATCATCTCATTTTCAGTCGTGATGTTGTGATTGATGAGACTACTGGTCCATTTCTTCCTACTACCGGCCTTGAGGATCAGCCTATGAAGGCTTCTCATAAGGGTGTTCGTCTTCCTCTTGGTTCCCCTGATGGGTGGGCTTCAAAGCATTCTGACTCTGAAGATGAGGAGTCTACCAGTCATGATCTAGCACCACCTGATTTTCCTCGGGACTCACCTCCAGATGACTTTATTATAGAAATCCCAAGAGATGTTGTTTTTCCTATTCCAAATGTTGGTACTTCTACTCTCCGGCCTAAGTGGTGGGTCAAAACTATCGGAGATCTTCATGATGATGAACTCATTGAGGGAAGATCAGCTCGCAGAAAGCGCAAGCAAGAAAACACAATCAATTTTGCTCTTATTGGCCAACATCCACAACATCTATGAGCCTTAGACGTATTCAGAGGCTAAAGGAATTCCAGAATGGGAAAAGGCTATGGAGACAGAATACCATAGTCTTATGAAAAATCACAATTGGGTTCTTTCTGATCTTCCTCCTGGAAAGAAACCTATCAGTTGCAAATGGGTTTACAAGGTCAAGTATCATGCAGATGGTACTTTGGATAAATACAAGGCCAGATTGGTAGCTCGAGGATTCACACAGCGGGAGGGCATTGATTATGAGGAGACTTTTGCTCCTACTGCCAAGATGAGCACAATTCGTCTTCTTCTCGCTATTGCAGCCCAGTTTGGATGGACAGTTCATCAGATGGATGTCAAGAGTGTCTTTCTAAACGATGAGTTGCAGGAAGAAGTCTACATGACGCAACCTCCTGGTTTCAAGGTTGTCGACATAGCACATCAAGTATGTAGGCTCGAGAAAGCACTCTATGGATTGAAACAAACTGCCCAGGCATGGTACATCAAGATTGATCAGTTTTTGGTTGATCATGGATTTCAACGCAATCCTTTTGACTCTAATCTGTATGTCAAGCCCTATGGTGATGATATTTTGTTTCTTGTTGTCTATGTTGACGACTTGATCATTACTGGCAGTTCAGCACATTTGATTGCAGCAATCAAACGAGATTTGTGTCAAGCTTTTGACATGACAAATTTGGGGCTTCTCCATTATTGTTTGGGTATTGAGGTTTGGCAGACCGCTAGTAGCATTTTTATCTCTCAGTCTAAATATGCCAAAAGTCTACTTGAAAAATTTTGGATGCAGGATTGCAAACTTGCCTCCACACCTATGGAGAAGAAGCTGAAGTTATCAACCAAATCTGATTAACCTGCAGTAAATGAGAGCATTCAGGCAACTACTGGGCAGTCTCATCTACCTCACTGCCACTAGACTTGATATCAATTTTGTCGTGAGCTACATTTCTCACTTCATGACAGCTCCAAAAGTTGATCATTGGGTTGCAGCGAAGCGAGTGCTGCGATATGTTAAGGGCACTTCAAATTTTGGCATTTTGTATGGCAGATGCAAGGATCCAAAGCTGATTGGTTATATAGACTCAGATTGGGCAGGTTCAATAGATGACAGAAAATCCACTTCTAGGTATGTATTCAGTTTGGGTACAGGTGCTATAATATGGACTGACAAGAAGCAACAGGCATGGCTCTTTCCTCAACTGAAGTTGAATATCGAGGAACAGTTAAGGCAGCATGTGAGGTAGTTTGGCTCCGCAGGATGCTTTCTGACATGCACATGTCACAAGCAAGACCTTCTCCCTTGTACACTGATAATCAAGGGGTGCTCAAACTAGCCAAAAATCCAATCTTCCATGAGCGTACCAAGCATGTCGAGCTTCATTGTCACTACATCTGCAAGCTGGTAGAAGACGGATCAGTTCAGCTACAATATGTTCCGACAGCGGATCAAACTGCAGATATTCTCACCAAGTCTCTGAGCCCGGATAAGTTTGTCAAATTCAAGGGGCAACTTGGTGTTGTTGATAGATTGACCATTAAGGGAGGGTGTTAAAATAATATATCTCTATATTGTTAATGGTCAATAATAAATGTAATTAGGTAGAGGTTGTTATGTTGAAGATTATTGTCATTGATGTCACAAACAAGATAATGTTATCTCAAAGAGAGCAAACATTGCTTCATTTATAGAGAAGACAAATACATAGCCAATTCGAAGTATAAAAAATTTCATCTCTACCAAGAGCAAAGGTCATATTGTAAAATCCTTTGATCCATAAAACAAATCAAAAATAGAGCAGATCGAAACACAAATAAAATGAATCTACAAAAGTTGCTTGAATAAATCGGAGTATGAAGATTATTTTTCAAATAAAAGGAACGAATATTATTTCGATTCAAATCATGAAATGATCGAGGTTTGATCATAATTCAAAATTATGTGAAAACAAAAACCAAATCAGCTGCTATGACAAGGTACGAAGCATGCATAAGGTACAAGGGACATTAAAAGACGTCTTTGAAAAGTCGCGTCTAAAAAATTCAACATGTCTCCTTTGAAAAGACACGACTAAGAGATATAGACGTCTCTTGAGAGACGTGAGTGTTGACTAGAAAGATGTGAATATGCATCAAAAGAATACGCCTCTTCAAAATAATGCATTTATCACATTGATCAAAGGATGTGCTCCTTTTGATCCTACAGGTGCGACTGTATTAAAACTAATCTGAAGTCTTAAAATCTGAAAAAGATAAATTAACACAAATGAAGAGGTGCGAATGGGTCTGAAGAGACAAGTTTTTCAAATGGTGAAATTGCCTTTAATAAAGCAAATACTAAAAGACAGATTTAAAAGAGGAACATTGTTTTGTTTATGAAAAAAGGGAACAAACAATTTCAAGAAGATTGATCAAGATTAATTAAAAGGCACATCTGAAAAGGTATGATTGAAATATGAAAAGGCTGAGTTGTGTCCATCCATCAAGAGATGCAATCTTTGAGCAAATTATATGTTGACATCTCATTCAAATCTGCAAAGTGTGGTTGTGAACTGTGTGTGACTCAAAGTCAGAAACCCATCTTTTTGTGTGGGCTAAGTGTGAGATCTTTCATCACAGAGGAGGCAGATTGGAGGATTGGGAGAGTGCAGATCTGATTGAAGTCATTTACTTCATCCATCAAGTCAAGGTTTGGTGCCTTGCATTAGGGGTTGGTGCTCCTTGTAGGTTGGTGCATACTAAAGTTGTAAAGAAGTTGGTGTTCCTTGTAGGTTGTAGCCTACAAAAATCATCTCATTTGTAAATCAAGTAGGTTGGTCCCTACTTCTATTTGTAGAATCATTTAATCAATTCAATAAAATAGATTCAACTTGCTTTTATTGATATATATCAGAAGTCAACATTGAAAAGTTTAAAGAGTGTCGAAAAGTTGAGAATTAAAAGTTGTAAAGGGATAAAGTTTGTTGATATACTGATTCACCCTTCCCCCCACCCTCAGTATATCTTTGTGCTCTTCATGTTAGACATCTTAAATGTCTACAACTGTAAGTAGTTGAAGTAGCTAGACTCATTAATATCTACAGTGCTTTGTATCTGCTATATATTGTAATCCTTTCTTCTTGTTAATGCAAGCAAGCAAGTAAGAGAATTACCAGTTCTTTTCAGAACACTCACTACATCTTCTTACCTTTGCATTAAGTCCAAAATACTATAATGTTGAGATTCTTTTTGTGCCAACAAAGATTGCCCCATATAGACATTATGAAATCGCTAAAGAGTACAAGGCAGCATTTCATAAACTCTTCCCTAATCCTAATTTGTAGGATATGGTCAAAGTATCAAATCTCTTTGCGATAAATCCAAGAAGGATGCTCACAGTTGGTGGCATAATAGCAAAAATCGTTTGGGAAAAGAATCAACAAACCAAAAGTATAAGAATTTTTGAAAAATTCGGGAAAAAAAAGGATTTTAAAAAGTTAATAATTGTAGAAAAAGAGACTTTTTTTTTTAATTTAAGGGCATTTCCATAGCATAGAAATATAGAGAGCAAATAAAATAGAGATTTTAACCCATGAATTGTAGAAAATAGGATTTTGTTGTTTATATTCATATCGCTGATTACATTGCATTGCAAAAAACATACTTCATAGTGCATAAATAATAAATTGATGGCTACATTTGATAGAATTTCAATTAGAATATAGTTTGTACGAAGTCAACCTATAAACTAAGTATGAAGTACCAAAAATAATGCATACTTCATAGTGCATAAATAATAACTTATGGCTACATTTGATACAATTTCAATTACAATATAGTTTGTATAAAGTCAACCTATAAACTAAGTACAAAGTTCCAAAAAATCGCAAACGTAGCCAATGACTCTTGCTACTACAAATAGAGCTATGCTAGAGGGCTGCAAGTCTTGATGATAAAGCTCTTGGTTCAAAGCCTATCCTAAGTCGTTCAACCTCATGACTATCCAAGTTGACCTCTAGGAACTCAAAATCCTTAGGCTCGAGAACTCATTAAAAAGACAGTTTTTCAATTGTTGACCAAACGTCATACATTACAAACAGGAATCAACTAGTTCATATTTGTAATTTAAGTTTTTAACAATACTTGCAATTTCTAGAACAATGTCAAAGAGAACTAAATGAAGAGTGTGAAAGGGAAATTATATGACAAAGGAAGCAATTGCAAAGTTCAACTTAATAGGTTTTGAATCAAATAGCTCAAGATAGAGTAATATAAAATGTTTTTGGAACAAAATCTTGAATCTCAAAAGACCATAAATGATATTGAAATGTTCTCATTGATAAGTAAAGGGAGTGTTAAATATTTTTCCATTAGATAATAATAACTATTTGAGGCACAATCTCAGCTCTTCTTATTCAAGTAAATTCTCCTTGATTTTGTGTATGAGTGGATGATGGTGTTGAAAACATTGATGGACTTTGAGTTGAGAATTTGAGAGATTATAGGTACAAGTTTCAATGGAAAATCAAAGCATGAGGAACATTCCCTTTCAATAGGGCAGTTGCTGCTGAAACCTATCTAGATCATTAAAGAGAAAATATATAAGGCATGTTTTGGGAGGGATTAAAATAAGCCCTCAAGACCAAGGCATGACTTCTTTCAAGGTATGTATTAGTTTTCTTGATACCTATTTAACATGCACAGAATGCTACACTATATATGTCTAAAACATTCATGTATTGCTATTGTACAATTGTCACTACACTACCCGCTTGTCATTAGAACTTGATGACTAGTGTCAAATTGAAGCTCCAAATTACCACACTTTGTTAGCATCTGAAAAGGAAATTTGTCTTAACCTAACCTTGATAATCTAAACAACCACTTTGGTATTATTGTTGAGAATTGAAATGTGAAAATTCTTTTGAAAAGGATCACAAGAATTTAAAGAAAACAAACCTCTTTAGGTTGATATCAAGCCAATAGAATAGAATTTCAGTTTAGTATGGCTTTCTATATTTACTTTTGGCAAGTACTCTTATAAGGTTCAGATATGTTAAAAAAATAAGATAGAAGCCTTCCTTAGTAAGGTTCAGATATGTTGAACTTGATATATTTTTTTAATATTGAACTTTAAGCTTGAATAACAAATGTTTTGAAGTATTTATCATTTATGTTTTAAATGGCATTCGAGTTTATGGTGGTTTTGTTGATGTTATGTGGTATTCTAAACTTAATTCCTGATTTTAGACTGCAAATATGTGTGTGTGTGTGTGTGTGAGATTTTACATGTTTTAATAAGGGCAAACCCGAAATGAACCCAACCCCAAAGAAAATTGCCAAATCCACAAACCCAAACCAAGATCCAAACCAAAACCAACAACTTGGATGAAAATGAAACCACCCCTCAAAGTCCTATAACTTGCAAATGCCATAACTTTGCATACAAATTCAAAAACAAGTGTATTTTTCGAAATTGCATTACTTTTCGTGAGGAATCTAAATATGTTATGATAGTGGACTTTTGATGAAATATAACCAATGTTTTATCCTATTGAAGTTGACAATAGTTTTCTGACCAGTTACAGAAAATTAATGTGAGGGCATATAGAGAAGCCATGATAAGACAACAGTAAGTAATGAATGACTTGGTAGTGGGTGTTTGCAGCAAGGTAGTCAAAAGATCTCCAACCATCATAGCAAAAGATTAATGCATGGCTGGGAGCTTCCACTGTCAAAGGAGGAGACCACTACATGTCTGGGTAAGATTGAATTTGGAATTGCAATATCTAAAAAGAATTATCAGCTGTATATTTGATGATTGTGGAAGCCCTTTCTCACCTAAGGAATACCTATCAATGTAAAAAATTTAATTTACTTTTGTTGTTGCGCATTTTTTAACTAATTTTAATTTTGAAAACCCATAATATTTTAGTTTTGGGTGACAAACTTTGCTCAAGGTTTTGTGCTTGGTGGATGGAGAAATAATCACAATGGATTATTTGTATGAAGCCAAGGACAAGGTCAAGCGAGCCGGTCAGCATTACTATGGGTCCAACAATATAAAATTTGAACTCATTTGGTGCATAATTGATTGAAGGTGGAACAAGCAACTCCACCAACGCATATATGCAGTGACCTCATACTTGAATCACAAGTTTTTCTTCTGCAATTACTTTAGGGTTGATGAGGAGCTTATGGACAATCTCAACACATGCATAGGGAGGATGACACCCAACAAACAATTAGAGACAGTTCTAACAAGTTGCAGATTTACAAGGGTGCAGATGGAAGCTTGTTTTCTTCAAGTATATGTATTTGCAGGAGAGTGACCCAACAGTTAGGTTGAAAACAATTAAAGTATTCAGAGGTTAAATTGTAGTTTCCTAGATAGAAATGGAAGGTAAAGTAAAAAAATCTGATACCAGCAAGTTTGCATTATGTAATTGTAACGTTAGGATCAAAGAACACTTATAGAATTGTAATGTTGAGCGTGCATGCCATCCTGCCCCAATCTTACTCTAAATTGACAAATAAAGAAACTTTTTCACAGTGTCATACACGTTGTCTACTGTATTAACCATAGTTACGAGACTCGCCCAGACTCGCCAGGGCTCGGCGAGTCCCGAGTCGAGTCACCCTGGCCGAGTCCTGGGGGCTCGGACTCGGACTCGGCCGAGTCCTACCGAGTCCTGGATGGACTCGCCGAGTCTGGTAGAATCGCCAAACTCGCCGAGTCCAGGCGAGTCCCATCAGTAGGACTCGACAAAAGGCAAGTTTTGAAAGTGGAAAAAATACATGAAATTTGAATTATTTTTTTTAAATTTATTTACTTATTGTGAATGCAAAATGATGTACGCCATGGAGGTTTGTATGGTTTTGGAGGTCTTAATTTGGGCTTGGTGGCGGGGGTGCTGCCCCTCGACCCCGCACTGTATCGCAATAGGGAGCACGCCTAGGGAGCTGCCCCGAGACCCTACGAGGGGCGTTGCCCCTCTACTCCAATGGGGGCGCTGCCCCCAGACCCCCACTAGGGGCGTTGCCCCCAGACCCCCGCACGGGGCAGCGCCCCTTGACCCCACTAAGGGGCTGCTCCCAGATCCCCACTAGGGGCGCTGCCTCCCAAATCCCCGCAAGGGGCGCTGCCCCTTGACCCCATTGGGGGAACTGCCCCCAAACCCCACGAGGGGCATTGACCCTTAACCCCACTAGAGGCATTGCGCCTAAACCCCCACAAAGGGCACTACCTCTCAACCCCATCAGGGTGATTTCCCTGATACTTGAGAATTTGAGATTATGGCTACTACATCATCCAGGATCTATCTTAGACACATTCATAGGAAAGATGTAGGCTCTTTTGAGCCATATACTTCTAGTTATTGTTTTGAATCTTTTGATATGTCATAGATTTCATATTCCATGAGTTTTGTATACATTTGAGTCTTTGACTATATATCTAAGTGTGCTATTGTCATATTTGTTTGGAACATTTGATGTCATGGATTTCATATTCCATGAGTTTTGTATACATTTGAGTCTTTGACTATATATCTAAGTGTGTTATTTTCTTGAGCAACTAGCTACAATTTGTGTTTATAGTTATACTTATATGATCGATGTATACTTGTGCTAGTGATGAGGACCTTGATTGGGTTGACTGGGTAGATAGAGAGGTTGAGGCTATAGCCATGGCAGAGGAGGAGGCTAAAGCATGAGCAAACACATCCAAAACTAATGTTGGTGAGGGTGGCATGGAGTCAAAAGCAGAGACTATGGCTGCAATTTTTGTTTATAGTTATACTTATATGATCGATGTATACTTGTGCTAGTGATGAGGACCTTGATTGGGTTGACTGGGTAGATAGAGAGGTTGAGGCTATAGCCATGGCAGAGGAGGAGGCTAAAGCATGAGCAAACACATCCAAAACTAATGTTGGTGAGGGTGGCATGGAGTCACAAGCAGAGACTATGGCTGCAATTGCTACGTCATCTACGACCCACCTTAGATGCCTTCGTAGGAAGGATGCAAACTCCTTTGAGCCATAGACTTGTAGTTATTGTTTTGATATTTCATATTTGTTTGGAACATTTGATGTTGTGGACTCATATTTTGTACCACACACTACTACTGGTTCTCAACCGTCGCTTGAGAGCATGGGTTGGAACAAGGATGCACATGATGCAACAAAAAAGACAATTGTAGACTTTTGGTACTACTGCACCATTCCCTTCCATGTAGCCAGGTAATTCTTTTTCGTTCAATTGTTCTAAAATTTATATTTAAATTGTAATATTTTAGAATCTAGATGTATCTCATTATCGAATTCAAATTTAAAGTTAAAAACTTAAAACTTTTCATTTTACAATACTTATGTAAGTAACTTTTCATCATCCAGGATCCTTAGACGCCTTCGTAGGAAGGATGTTGGCTCCACTATGCCATAGAGTCATAGACTTATAGCTATTGTTTTGATATTTCATATTGTTATGGAACATTTGATGTTATGGATTTCATATTCCATGAGTTTTGTATACATTTGACTAATTTTATATATCTAAGTATGCTATTTCCTTCAGCAGCGCAACTACAATTTGTGTACTTTATACTTATGTGATCGTTGTATACTTGTGTATGTGATTAAATTTTATTTTATTTGTATTGTATTCAATAAAGGGTGCTTGAAACAAGTTTTAAATCCTTAAAAATCTCTAAATTTCTAGGGTTTTTTCAACTTTTTTTCATTTTGCCGAGTCTGCGCCGAGTCCGAGTCCCGAGTCCCCGAGTCCCGAGTCGAGTCGCCCTAGCCGAGTCCGAGCCGAGTCCGAGTCTCGTTACTATGGTATTAACTACATGTTAAAAATTGAAATACCACGCTTCAATTTTCAACAAATAACTTACACTGTTATCTAATGTATAATCCACATGCCATTGGAAAATAAGATAGCATGCTTCACTATTTAAAAAATGAGTTACACTGACAGACACAGTCCAAAGACAACTTGTGATTTTGGCACATGGTACGTACTCTCGAAGGTCACCACTGTATGCTCCAGATCCCTGCATCTTCTTCTCCTCCTCCTGAAATTCATCCACTCTATGTTTTTCTCTATAACTCTTATAAAATTCCTGTAGGCGATCAATATCTTGGTTTCGATCAAATGTTCCACCATCCCTCTTGGCACGTTTTTGCTGTAAAACACCAAAACAATGCAAGCAATTTTTAAAACCGAATGATAAGTAGACACTTCACAGTGAAATGCACTCAGAAATGTAAAGGTGGGAATGTACAAAATGTTTTATTTCATGAAACAAGCAGAACAGAATAAAAGACTAACATGAAACTGCATCAAATAGCTACATCCATACAGGAGCATACCTTGATGACAGACATTAATCCAGTCTTGAACTGCAGTACACCTCTTCCTTCACTAACAGGATCCAAGTTTTGTGCCAAAGAATACGCATGCTCACACACTGCAAGATACTCAAACCACTTTACAGTTAAAACCATTTACTTTCTCTAAACTCTTATGTAACTAAGACAGCCTCTAGTTCTCAACCCTTATGTGGCAGTGAATAAACTGAAAGTAAAGACAATACTATCATCTAGATAAACTTGAGAATATTCTCTGTAATGCAATCCCTTGCCAAATTACAAGCTAGCTAGCTCAAATGCCTCACTGAAAGATAAATGCAATGTTCACCAAATGCATAGTTATAGCATGTATTGCACAATATATATTTTTGTTTCTTCTTTTTCAAGGTGATATGTGCAACGAACTTTTGAGAAATTGCTTAAAAGTTCAAACTCGTTGCAAAGCATGCAATCAAATGTTCAAAGAAATTTTCAGATTGCCTAAATTACTAGCAAAAGTTTTACTTATGCCATGAAAAGTAAAATAACAGCAATAGAATAACATGGGGTTTCAGCAAGGTTTATTAAAATAATAACAAGATTTTATGCAAGTTCCTAATAATAACTTAAATTGTCTTTCACCATTTTATCTCCAGCTGTATCCAGCTTTAGATAATACATCTTTGGTTTATGAGGGAACTAAATTAAATTTTCTTTCACCATTTTATCTCCAGCGGTACCCAGCTTTGGATTGTAATTTATATTTTTGGTTTATCAGGGAACTAGATTAAAAATATTAGAAATAATAACCTGTAGCAAGTTGCTATAGCCTAACCATGAACCTACAAAATTTGATTTAAAGAACATTAAAAAACACTTCAAGTATTTTTTTATGTTTTCTTGCATGAGTTTGACAATATATTCATAAGGGGGGAATTTACGCTAACAATCACAACATTTTTCAAAATACAACAAAAAGCGTGGTGAGACCCAAAACATAATCATTACCAGCAACAAAATTGTATGCTTTACAATAGTCATTAGAACACGAATATCAGACGCAAAATATAACATAATATTCCACCATGTCAAATGACTCACTTCCATGCAAAACAGTCCAATACTACTTGCCGTCTACTCCTCCTCTGGAGTGTTCACGGTAATAATCCTACAACTTGAGGTAGGATTTTGAATGCATTTCATCAACTCACTTGACACCTTTGCAAATTCAACTTCAATATGCACTCACTCCTTCAAAAGCTCATCAAACAGTACTACTAGATTAGATCCTCTTGAAGAATTGGTCGCTACAATTGCTAGTGTAATTGCAAGTCACACCAAAATCTTGTTCAACTTGGCCAAGAATCAAAATAAGACTCTGACAGTGTCTAAAGACAGAATTAGAACACACAAAGAATGACTGAAAAACAACAATCATTTTCTAACTTCTGACAGGTTAATCATTAATGCAAAAGACAAAAAAAGGTTTTTCAGTTGGGAAAATTAATTTATCAGCATGAATAACAAATTTTGTAAATGAATTTTTTCAGTTGGCAAGTATTTCAGCTGACAATATAAGTTTAGTTGTTTTCATATTTTCAGCAGTCGATAAGGGCAAAACTTCAATCTTTATGAAATTTCCTATATCTTAAGATTTTTCACCTTGCCAGGTCTTGGTGCTGAGTTTGAACGACTGAGTCTAAGTCTTGAGCTAAATAATTGTCCATACTAACATAATTCACACCTTTTGCGAATATATATGAATTTATGAAATGAAGAATTTTTGCTGGCAGCAAGTTAATAAACATAGGGTTTTAGGATTGATTTTCAGCCCTTATTCAGGTACTGTACCGCATTATAATGGTTTCAAAATGTCACCCTGCGATCTGATATTTGGTGTGCCAGAGGTCCCAATTCAATGAGAACATTCATTGCTACAATGTACTGCTTTTTATTGTCTCAAGATGGGCAATGCAAAACACCAACCAGATATCAGTGGCTTTGAAATTTCAATGATACCAATTTGGAATTATTTTTCTATTTTTGTAAATTGAGATTGAAAGTTTACCGAAATGCATTCATGAGAATGTCCAACCTAATTTTCAAATCAATTCACTATTTTTATTTTTGTGGAGTTTTTGACAATGTGTATTAAGTTGCCTCTTTGATTTATTTTGGTGGGATTTTTTTACATATATCTTAAGCCGTCCCTTCGATGACCAATTTCCAAAAGTAGTAATTTCTTCTATAACCATTCTATTGTGTGTATCAATTATAATCAAAAAGCAATTGAGTCATCTCTTTACCCACAGATTTATGTGCAGTTTTTTGGGGAAGAGGCTGTTAACGATGTGTAATAAATCGTCTCTTTGACGAACAATTTCCTTAACCATTCTACTACGTAGATAATAATAATCACAAAAGCAATCGACGCATCTATTTGAAGACTGGTTACAATGAGTAGCCATTTCTTCGATGACCTTTTTTCTCATGTACTTGGAATTTATCACAAGGCCAAGTCCTACTAGCCCTAAAGTGTCTCTTCTTTTTATTTTTAAATCTGAATGTAAATGAAATTGGTATTGCACAAAACACTTACAAATGCGAGCAACGTTGGGATCCTCATCCTGAATTTCATCTGCGACTTGGAATTTATCACAAGGCCAAGTCGTGCCAGCCCTAAAGTGTCTCTTCTTTTTATTTTTAAATCTGAATGTAAATAAAATTGGTATTGCACAAAACACTTACAAATGCGAGCAACGTTGGGATCCTCATCCTGAATTTCATCTGCGGCCTTGAGAATGGCATCTATATTAGCTGTATTTTGTAAAGAGGCGGGCACAGGGCCTGCAAGCCCACTGGCAGCTATTTTGGGCGCATAGCTTCTCAACTGCCCTCTCTGCAAGGTCGCACGTACGAGTCTCTCCCAATTCTTTTCTGCCCTCTGCATAGCTGATCGACTGATCAGAACATGAGATCCTCAATTTAAATCTGCTGCAACAGGGATTAATTAGTTACCAGAGAAGAGATCCTTTGCATAAGGAAATAAAATCGGTTTGATCAAAAAGGTTCTACCGTTTTGAATAAAATGATATTGGGTAAAAGATAACCAAAGCAAAATGCTGCCAGCATTACGAAACAAGGTTTTTACAGAACAGGGCGCTAAAGTGTTGATGACGCAAAAGAGCGAAAGGATATTTATTTTGAGCAAGTAGGTGACATGGAAAGAAAATATTGGATATAAAGTTTTGTTAAAAATCAAGCATTTACCTTTTATACAATACGTCGGATTCCCAAAACATCCAAATTAACCATCAAACCCTCCGATTTGGCACGCGCAATCCCTTCGCAACTCTAATCTGACCGCCAAAGTTGAAAATATTACTACAAATATTCCAAGTTTCAAATGGACCTGGCACAAAGGCTGTCGGACTTACTCGCCGGTTTAATAACATCACAAAACCTCTAAATTTGGCTGTCCGGGTGAACACAAATCAAAAATTCCGAAAACTTAACCGCCAGAGATTAAAAGTTCAAATAAAACCACAAACCCACTTGGTTTAGCTGCCGTGTTAAACCGAAACCACAAATCCTCCAAACTTAACTGCGAGATTAAATAACGCAACAAAACTTCCACATTTAGCCAAGGAATAAAATATCACCAAAAGAGCCTCCAGATTTAGCTGCTACAGTTAGTGAATGTAAAAACCTCTTCAGATTCAGCAACCATAGGTAACTACACGCTCCAAATTTAGCCGCCAAAGTAAAAATAAAACCAGAGCATTCAAATTTAGCCGTTAAAGCTAAGCAGTAAACCAAATCTTTGAAAAAACTTACAAATTTAGCCGCAAAAGTTTTAAATTGTTAACTGTATGGTCTCATGGGTACTTGGGCTTCTATTTTCATGGATCAAGTGGTCTCATGAAGAAAAAAAGATTGAAAAGATTGTCCTATGGGATTAATTAGAATTTTTTCCAAAAAAAAAAAGGAGCCCCTACTTTTTAGAAATGAAAGTGGGTGAAATTGAGGTGGGGCTAAAAATTGCCCCTACAGCTTAGGAATTTTTACAAAGTTTTTCTATCACTTAAAATTTTAAATTCCTTAAAAAAAAAAAAAAATGAGAGAATTTTTATTTATTTATTAATTTTTACCAAAAACACTCCAATTTGATCCTTAAATTTTGGAGCTCAAATTTTTAAGCTCAATTGCAAAATTGAATTCATGGGACCACTAACCTTAAAATATTCCTAAAAAATCTAAACAGCACCCACTGAAATTTTTTAGGAAGCCCCCTCCATAAGACCATACCCTAAATGTATAGACAAACACAAATGCATATATGAAGCACTCAGTAGATCTCCTTGTGAAAATGCTAAACACGAGCGCTAAGCTGGCGAGGCCGCTAATTTACCTCTCATGTTACTCAGTAGTCCATGAACACCAAGTTCACCCATGTGACCGCCCTCTAAAGAAACATAAACCTCCACAAAACAGTTGTATGACAAGCTATTTTTTATTAATGGCAGGTCCTGTATCGGCCGTGGTAAGATAAGGTACTAACTATTATATATAACTGCCATATTTTATGTTAAGTCGCACAGTCTTAACCGCTGGCGGTCCTTTTTCAGTCAACCAATTTAGCTTTGCCTAACTTGGTGTTGAAGGAAAAGCTTTGTGAGTTTCTAGGAAAGTACACTCTGCCGCCAAACGCTCCGCTAAAAGTTAAACCAGTCGGTCTTATCAAAATATCTCAGTTCCTAATGCTTTTTTTCTAAAAAGCCGTTGGGTGTGAAATAAAGAGCGATGTTAAGATTATGATTAAAATTTGTTAATTTAATAATTAATTGCCGTTCAACACCGTGTTTTCTTCGCGTTTTAAGCGGTGGGCCCCACTAGGTTGCCTGCACATTTCCTGAGTAGCTAAATTCCACTAATAATTTAAAGATGAGAAGTGTTTATTATTTTTAAATTGCCCAGTTGAGGGGAAATGCATTCAACTTGGCACGTGTCAAGCGCCAGTAAAGCGGTTCCGTGGAGGGAGTTTCAGAAGCGAAAATTTCATGATATAAGGAAATTTTATTTTTAGAGGATAAATTGGAATTTTATTATGGAAAATAAAAGTTTTAATTTTTGAAAAATATTTAATTTAAAGTTTTTTACTCATATCTGCATTCATTAAACTTTGAGAGATATTTTAAAGATTTTTTTTAATTTATAATATTAAGATTGGGATGTTAGTGGATGTTTATACATATATCTTTTAAAAACTCTAGATTTTTTATAATGATATTTGTTAAATTAAAATTATTATATATATCTAAAGTTAATCAATTATCAAACTTAAAATAAATTTAAAAATTATTTAAATCGAAAAATAAAATTAAAATGTTGTCATGTTGTTTTCTCTTATTATGAGTGTAGATCACACCAATGTAATTAACATCGAAGTCAATATTGAAATTTTGATTTACATTGTGCCTTAATTGTCACCCTTTGCATTTCACTCATAACCCACCTCTTTCTTTGCACCACAAGAAATGAACCCCAAATTGTAATGTCACTAGAAGTGTTGTGTTGGCACTCATCTTACCACTGTTGATCTACTCCTTGTCGTGCGTCACCCCATATTGAAAATTTTTATTCATGACCAACAAATATAAAACATTTAGGTCACGTTTTTCTTCAATGAGATTTTTGTTCTTTTTTTTATAGCCCCCAAACCCCAATGTTCTTCCAAAACATATTTATTTCAAGATTAACAAATAAAGCACATAATATTTTTCATTTGGCAAGCAATAAGATGTCTTCATTTTTATATAATTTGATGCAACATTGCATCTTCCCATGTTATTGTATACAACTTTGAAAGAGTTGAAGATTCAATTGCAACTCCACTACAATGAAATGTATTAATTTGAGATTTCTAATAGATGTCCTCAAATTTGAATTTCAAATAGAGTGGGCAAAGAACTACTATTTTGTTAAGTGAACAAGAAGAAGAGACCCTCAATTTTTATAATTTTATGATAAGTATATTTTTCATGACATTAAATATAGCCTCGAAGCAAACAAAAAAATCAATTATCACATAGTTATAAAAACTCAACTTTGTGAAAATAAAAACTAGATTTTGAAGAAAATAACCAAATTACCTAAGAAGAGGATGTTGACCAAATCATATATATGTCATTCCAAACTTTTCGATCCTTATGAAACATATGGTCCTCCCAAAGCCACTTTTTAGCCTTCTTGAGTAACTTCTTGTCCTCAACATTGTTTAATTAACTATCTTTACAAACAACACTACAAAATGCCTAAATTTTTTGCAATAATTTATGTTCATGGGTTCAATTATAATCCACCATAATATTCATGGAGCCTTGCCTTATTTGATATAAATTCAGTAAAAGCAATCAATTTGAGCTTGTCATAGTGTACACCACCACCACTATGGATAACAACATTGATGTGTAAATGGATCTCAAATTTAAGTTAAGGAATTTTTAGTTGTATTTACAAGATTGCAACAAGACTCCTTGCTAAAAAGCTTAAAATAAAAATAAAATAAAATAAGTCAATGGGCCCTTGGTCTACTGGTGAAGTTGAAAGGTTCTCAATGAGCCCACCAGAGATCAAGCCTTTTTGAGTGCAAAGGCTCCGACATCGAAATAAGGCGAATTTGGCGGAATGGAAGACCTCCATCAAAAAAAAAAAAGCTTAAAAAAACATTTATATTTTGAATTTTAAAATGATATAAATTAATGTATATAATTTTATAAAATTAGTTGGATGTATTTTTTTATAAATTTAATAGAAATATTTTAACTACTAAAAAATTAAAAAGTGTTGTCAATGGGAATTGCAAAAAAAATAATTGGAGACCCCTCAGTCCTTGGCTCTTAGCCGAAGAGGTTCAGCGCTAGAAGGCTCGTGCTCCCACTAGCAAAAAAGAATTTGTGGAAGACCTCCATCAAAAAAAAAAAAGCTTAAAAAAACATTTATATTTTGGATTTTAAAATGATATAAATTAATGTGTTTATAATTTTATAAAATTAGTTGGATGTATTTTTTTATAAATTTAATAGAAATATTTTAATTACTAAAAAATTAAAAAGTGTTGTCAATGGGAATTGCAAAAAAAATAATTTATTTTTCAAATTTATTATAAATGTCATAGTTTTCATGGGCATTAAGTTTTGTCTTTTTTTTTATAAAAAATATTTCATGTTGGAAAGGATTATCCTCTCTCCTTAGATTTTCATGAAAGTACCTTTAATTGGAGAAAGTTTAAGTTTAATACTATTGCAATGAGTTTTGTTTGAAAAAAGAAATCAATTTTATAAAGTGAACTTGCAAAATATTTAATTTTGTAAACTATAAAAATTATTTTTTCCTGAATATGATTGGCTAAAAACTTTTGTGTGTTATAGAAAGACTTTTAAAAAAGTGAAAGTCAACTATTATTTTGCCTATTAAGTTGAACTATTATTTTACCTATTTTTAAGAAACAAAGTTAAAAATAAGCTTTTGCTTTCAGGTACAAAATTTAGCCATGAAGATTTCTTTATATACACATCCAAAAAACTTTTTCATTGGTTTCTTAGCCATTAAACTTTCTTTATATACACATCCAAAAAGCTTTTTATAAAGAAAGCTTCATGAGTGTCATGAAGCTTTCTTTACGCTGAAAGTGTTATACAGTGAAAGCAACAAAGGAATATTCGTAAACTTTAACAAGCACATAAAATGATTTTTTTTTTTTCTATTTTTCCAAAAAGATTTAAATTAAAAGCTTCTCAATTAATAATTTTTAATTTAAATACTTTTCGATTAAAATTACAAACTAAGATATGTATGCTTAAATAGTTTTTTATATATATTATTGATTAATATATATATAAATAGTAAAAATAGTTTTTATATATATTATTAGTTTTTCATATATTTTATTAATTAATATTATAAGAAACAACGTTAAATATTGATAACTTTTAGCGTTTTTTATATATATTATTAATTAATATATGTATACTAGTTATATACACATCCAAAAAGCTTTTTCATTAGTTGCTTAGTCATGAAACTTTCTTTATATACACATTCAAGAAGCTTTTTCATTGGTTTCTTAGCCATGAAGCTTAATTAAAAATTATAAATTTAAATTCATATATTGTTATTATTATGAATCAATTTATTTGGTTAACCTAAAATATAAGCATGTAACTCTTTTCTCTTATTGAACTAAAAATAATAATTATTAATATTAATTTGTCATATAATAATTATGTAAGACTTTTTATATTATTATTACTAATATACATATATTAATAAATAATATATATAAAAAACACTCAAAGTTATCATTATTTAACATTGTTCTTAAATTTTAAATAAAAACTCCACAAATTTAGTTCTATAACTAGATAGACATCCAACATTTTTGGAATTGGGTAGCTATAATAAAGGTGTGGATTATTTTACTTTTGTCTAGGGACATTACTACAGTTTTTGAAAAATGTAAAGGTTGAAAAATATATTTTTCTTTTGTGAATTTAGAAGATCCAACTCTATAAAAGATAAACACATAGAATTTGGTTATATGTCTAATCAGCTACCATGATCTTGCATTGGTTCTTATAGGTTAATATAAAATATGTTTCATCTTCTATTTAGTTTCATGTATTGGATAATAATGCAACATATAGTTATATCTTTAATTTTTATCAAAAATATTATGTATCATTAAAAATTAGTTTACTATATTTCCACAACGTATATATGTGTTTTTTACTTTGAGATAAATTGTTATGTAAAAATTATAATCTGTCCTCTGATGATGACAATTTTGAAATGAATTTAGAAATCTTGTTTGGTTGCCATTTTAAATATTTATTATTGCAAATCAGTTTTGGTTGTCATTGTCAATATTTATTATTGCAAATCAACTTATATAAAATCTTCACTTATATGTTAAAATATATTAATTGTTTGTTGGGTATTTGAAGAGTAGATTACATATAATTAGATAAAGAATTAGTAGAACATTCATTTGAACATTAATCCATATTTTATTTTGAATGCAAGGTGGTAAGTTTATAAATTTAGAAATGTAATTAAAGAACTTACTAAATTTTATAAAAGTAAGTTTTAAAATTAATAGACTTCAAATTAAAAAATATTCAAGATTTTTTTAAAATAAGATATCCCTTTATATCTTTTTTTATATGGACTTGTTTAAGCAATCTTTTCCAATCAGAAATATTGTTTATCATGATACAATATTGAAAAATATGTGAGGTTTCTAAAATTTAGATAATTAAGTATGAATCAACATACTAAAATTAAAATAAAAAATATTCATTGATATCATTATACAATATTTTTTCACACTAGAATAATAATTAAGAAAAAATATTTCATATTCTATTTTTATTCAAAATCAATATATATTTATAAAGAATTATTATAAATTTAAGGTTTCACTAAATATTTTAAGCTTTCATAATAAGTGCACATTTAAAATCATGTTAAAAATTTGCAAAATTAAATACAAAGAAAATATAATAAATTTATGATAACAAATAAAAATAAGTTCTTAAAATAATTAATATAATATTATTATTATGGTTAGGGTTAGATTACAATTTAATTAGGGTTAAGATTATAATTTTGTCAAGGTTAAGTTTCAATTAGGGTTAATGTTCAATTGCGTTGATGGTTCAATTATGGTTAAAGTTAGGTTTAGATTAGTTAAGGTCAGAGTTCTTATAGTTTTATAATTATTTATATGTTTAATTAGGATTAGAATTACAATTTGCAAGGTTAGGGTTCAGTTAGGGTTAGATTTCTATGATTACTTAAGGTTAGGGTTCTTATAGGTTTATAATTATTGCTATGTTTAATTATGATTAGAATTACAATTTGCAAGGCTAGGGTTAGACTAATATGAGGATTTTAGGATGAATTAAGGTTAGGGTTTGTATAGTGTTACAATTACTATTACAATTCAATAAGGATTAGGGTTAGGTTTAACATTATGATTCATTTGGAGTTAGGGATGGGGTTAGCCTTGAATTATGCTTATATTTTGGTTAGGATTACGATTCATTTAGTAATAGATTAAATATATTATTATAATATTTAAAATATAATAATTTATAGGGAGTGGACCATGGTTAGAATTACGATTAGGGTAGGATTAAGGTTAGAATAAATTTTTAATTTAATTAGGGTTGCATTCAATTTTCTTAAATTATGGGCTGCCCCAAAATATAGATTAATGGTTATAATCACTTTAATTTTAACCCTAATATGAATATAATAATCATGAGAATTAGAGTTCCATTTATGATTACAATTATGGGTGCATTAGAAGAGGATTGGAAGGATATAGATTGCACATTGAACCTCTTGAAAGGAAGAAGGAAGGGAGGTGGAAAGAGAACAAAAAAGCAAGGGTAGGAGAGCAAGGAGTTAAACTAAGTAGTAAATAGGATTAAATCACAAAAGAAATTAGATGAAAAAATAAGACTAATAATATATAGAGAGAATGAAAAAAGAAAGTGTAGGTTTAAACTTAATTGAAAAAAAAAATGTACAATACCCTTTATAATTTAATGATATATTTTAATTAAACTAATATGTTTTTATTTATAACATTATATTAATGTGATTAAAGCTTGATGTAAAAACACACATAGTTAAATGGAAAGCACTTTTACACTTGAGTTCAATTTTAAAAATAAAATATTATTAACTTTTAACACTTTGATTAATTAGATCAATTAAATAAAATTTATATATTTATTCAACATATTTTTGAATACATATGTTTTAGTATATTTAATGATCCATTTAAACACAAAATATATAATTCGGTCAAGATAGTTACCAACTTATTGTTAAAAAATAATTAATGTTAACTTTTACCATTTGAAAACACACGGTGATTACATATATTTTTGGTGGGTTAACAAGTATTCTCTTGTAAAAATGTAAATAAAATTAAAAAAATGAAAATAGTTGTAAATAAAAGTCAATTAATATTATAATTAGGTTATTTTATTAGGTTATCTTATTTACTTAAGAGTTATTTTACTTTTTACTATTTAAGGATTATTTTATTTTATTTTGTAATAAGAATAATAGGATATTAAAATAGTACAATAATATAATAATTTAAATATTAAAAATATATTATTAATATTAATAGTAATGTATTAATACAAATATAGCACTATAATAGTAAATATATAAAAAAAAATCATAATATAATAATATTATTATATTATAAAAATATATAACAATAATAATATAATTCTAACAATATATAATACCTAATCCAATCATTTATTAATATAATAATAATATAACATAATGCAAACTTGATATATTAATGAAATAATAATAATATAATAGTAAATGTATAAAAATAATAAAAAATATATAATAAAAACTAAATTAATAGTAATAATATAATATTATAAAAATAGTAATAAAAATATTAATAATAATATATCAACAAAATCATTTCTCAAATGACCAACCAATTTGATCTTATGTATTGCACAAATATATGCAAAAAAAAAATTAAAACATTTTCTCCCTAATTAACTTTCCATACCTCTTCGGCGTACCCATTGCACACCAAGGTGCGATTGCTAGTGTTATTATTATGAATCAATTTATTTGATTAACCTAAAATATAAGCATGTAACTCTTTTCTCTTATTGAACTAAAAATAATAATTATTAATATTAATTTGTCATATAATAATTATGTCAGACTTTTTATATTATTATTACTAATATACATATATTAATTAATAATATATATAAAAAACGCTCAAAGTTATCATTATTTAACATTGTTCTTAAATTTTAAATAGAAAATATTTTTTAAAACTTTTTTCATCTTATACACTCTTTTAAATGTATTATAAAAATATAAAATGTATTAAATCTATTTTTTAGTTTTCAATGTATTGTATTATTTTAGTTTCAATTTAAAAATATTTTATTAAAGAGTATAATTAACATTTCATATTACATAACAAGTTTTTTAAAAAATAATATTTTTACTATTCTATGTTTTATTTTGTTTTGTTTTTTTATAAAAGTATAATAAATATTATATATTTATGTATAATTTATTATTTTATTGCTCGATAATAAAACCTTTTTTTTTTTTTGATGGAGGGTTCAAACCTGCGAAGCTTCAAAACCTATTTTAAAAATAGTTATTTTTTCTTTTTATTTCATATAAATTATATGATATATATTGTTTTTAAACAAAACTATTATATAAATTTTATTTTTAAATAATTATTATTTAATTCCTTCTTATAATTACATTATATAATAATTTCATTTTATTTATATTTTATTTAATATAAAATAATTTAAAAAATTATTATTTAAATTTATATTATATAATCAATAAATATTATTTAATATAATAAATTTATATTTTATTATACACATTATTATGTAACATAATCATTAGATAAATTTTATATTTATATTTATATAACTATCATTTTATTTTATTTTTATTTTGTTTGATATTTCTAATATCTTTATAATATTTAAATTTTTAATAGTATATAAGATAATTAATTTATATATAATATAATTTATTTATTTTTTATTTTTTATTTTTAAATTTAAGGGGTAAAAACTTTATTAATAATCAAAGAAAAGCATTACAAAAGAACAACATGTCAATGCCCCAGAACCAACAGAATCCAACTAGAAACAAGAGACATCATCATTCCACATCATTAGCATTTCCATCTTCAGCAAGAATCCCCTCCAAGTCATGGCGAAGCTCAGGAGAAACCTGCCCCAACTCCTCAACATTCTAACCATCAATATGCTCAAAAGCCCAATGAGCCAAACAATCAGCTGCTTTGTTCCACTCCCTCGAAATGTGGACGAACGACACCATCTCCATTAAAGAACTAATCTGCAAAATCTATTGAACCAACCTAGCCAACTGTCAGTGAACACCAGACAACTTTCGATCCTTTAACAAATTTATCATGACTTGTGAATCAGATTCGCATATAACCTTGTGCCAGCCCAAAGCAAACGCCCACTCAAAAGCGTATAAGATTGCCAAACCTTCCATAAGATTAATGGGTTGAACCCCCTCAT
Organism: Sequoiadendron giganteum; assembly: GCA_007115665.2. Classification (NCBI taxonomy): domain Eukaryota; kingdom Viridiplantae; phylum Streptophyta; class Pinopsida; order Cupressales; family Cupressaceae; genus Sequoiadendron; species Sequoiadendron giganteum. Next base: position 593,819,396 of record CM021108.1, read on the forward strand.
GAACCGAAAAGAAGAATGCAGTTGATCCCATAAAGTCCCTACCAATCTCGCCAACCCCAGCAGGCCCAAGATTATCCTGAGAAGAACCATCGGTGTTGATCTTCAAAATGCCAGTCGGGGGAGGCATCCATCTACCCAGCCTATGAACCCTCTGTCGTAGGTGCCGACTTTTCCTGAGGCTAGTAGAAGCCAAAGATGAACCTTGAATCCCCAATCTATCCACCACCTCTACAGGACCTTTCTCCAAGGGAAACCCAACATCACATTTAGTAGCCATTGTTTCTTGAATCATACCTAGAATTCTTTGCCAAACCTGTTGAACTACCATCTTCTCACCACAAAATATTCTAGGATTTCGCCCTAACCAAATCTTCCACAGGATGAAAGTAGGTCCCACAAACCACACATCCTGCAAAAAGGAGGCCTACCCAAACTACTCCAAAAGTCAATCAAAGAGGATGCATGAACATAGGAGCAATTCCACACACTCCCCACCAAAAATGCCATAGCTACAAAGCAAAGGAGCAACGAAATTAAAAAATGAGCAGACTCCTCCTCCCCTACCCCACAGAGAACACAAACAAATGGACCCTGAAATCCCCGTTTCTAAATGTTATCCCAAGTCAAGCATCTATTATGGGCCAAAGTCCAAACAAAACAGTTACACTTTGGCCAGGAAAATTTATTCCACACTTTCTTCCACCAAGGAACCTCCATCCCCTCCAGCCTTTGAGATAACAACACTTGATACCCGAAAGCAACATAATAGACCCCCTTCAGATTAGGAGACCAAGAGAGAATATCCCCATCCTGGAGGGAACTGCAATGCCTACTAGAGAGGATAGTGTTAAGCTCCATGAATTCTTCAATCAATCCAACATCAGTCCATTCATCAAGGTGCTTCCATCTTGTAATCACTAGTTGATCCTAAACATAATAGGCCATAAAATCACTCACCCTAGACCAGCCAACCGCAAGAAACCTCTAGCACAAATTCAACAGATTAGGAAACTGCGAAGTAATGGGAGGAAAGCCTTCCCAAGAATAAGACTAGAAGTGAGCCTTCGTCCCCCCTTAGCAAATCCAGAATAGGCCTTCCTTGAAAAGCACCGCACCTTTCTTAAGCGTACTCCAAATCATCGAGCCTCTCTCCTCCAGGGGAAATCGAGGAATATCCTGCTGAGCAACACCAAGGAAGTATTTATGTGATAGAATCCTGACCCAAAGCCGATCCTGCTCCACACACCATCTCCAATACAATTTAGTTGCCAATGCCTCCCCAAACAAGGACGACTGCCTTAACCCAAGGCCACCAAACTATCGCGGGCTACAAACAATATCTCAGTTAACAATGCTCTACGTAGAAGACAACAAGCTTCCAGCCCAAAGAAATTGCCTAGCTAAAGAGTCTAAATCCTTAACAAAACCCATCGGAGCCACCTGAAGCATACATCTGTAGATAGGAAGAGCCTGCACCACCAACCTGAGCAACTGAACCTGGCCAGCAAAGGACAACCACCTATTGGTCCAGTGAGTAACTTTCACCTGAAACTTATCCAAAATATTATGCCAAGATGTCCTAGGAAACCTACCAACAAAGATAGGAATACCTAGATAGGTCAAAGGAAGAGCCCCAATATGAAATCTCAAGATATGAGCAACCCTTCGTTGAATGGGCACTGGGGTGTTAAATAAGAAGATGGAAGACTTGTATTCATTAATTCGTTGACCCGAAGCAGCAAGATACACGTCCAACACCTTGCACAAATTTGAAGCTTCCCTAACAGTAGCCATGCCCATCAAAGTTGTGTCATCCATAAACTATAAATGAGACTGTGGAGGAAAATCACCTCCACCCCTGAATGAGACCCAAATCCACATTCCTTCTTATCAAGCACCCTAGACCCTCAACAAGAAGAATAAATAAATACGGAGAAAGGGGATCTCCCTGCCTCATATCGCGAGAAGCTCCAAAAAGCTTTGAATGCTTACCATTAGTTAGCACATAAAAGGAAACTGAGGTAACACAACTCATAACCCACTAAATCCAATCATTTCCAAAACCAAAATCCCCAAGCATCTATTGGAGGAAAGACCACTGGACTCTATCAGAAGCATCTATTGGAGGAAAGACCACTGGACTCTATCAGAAGCCTTAGCCATATCCAACTTGATGAACATTGCCTTATCTTTGGAGCTATTCATCAAGTGAATGGTTTCCGATGCAATAATGACCCCATCCAAGATTTGCGTACCTTCCACAAAACCACTCTTCTCCTCCGAGATCAACATGCTCAACCACCTTTTTAATCTATCAATAATCAATTTGGAAATGATTTTGTAAATCACATTGCACAAGGAAATAGGCCAAAATTGGCTTAGCCTATCTTCCCCATCGCATTTGGGTACAAGAGCAAGGAAAGTAGCATTCAAAGCCCATAACATCTGCTTATGCATCTGAGACTTTTGAACCACTGCCAATAAGTACAACTTAATAATATTCAAAAATTCTTGAAAGAATTCAATCGAGAAACCATCAGGGCTAGGGGCCTTCCCTTTCTTCATCTGGAACAGTCACCTCTAGCTCTTCCAAAGAAATTTCACCCATGAGATGCTCATTCATTTCCCTTGTGACCAAAGAAGGAATGCAAGAAAGAACCTGAACCTCCTCATCAGAACCTCCTTGCGCATCCTCCTTGAATAAAGATTCAAAATACTGAACAACTTCATTTGAGACTTCTTGAAAAGAGGAGAGTTGCTCACCTCTATCATTAACCAAAACCAAAATAGAATTACCCTGTCTCCTAGATTTCACTGAGTTAAAGAAGAAAGCATTATTTTTGTCTCCTTCCTGAAGCCACTTAATTCTAGCCTTCCATTTCCAAAAGACTTACTCTCTTAATTCACACTCCTCCAACAACTTTAGAGCCCTAGCCTCATCCCAGAGCAAGTCATTTGTCACTCCCTCCTCCCTGATCACCCTTGTGATACCATCCAATTCAGCCTGAGCACAAGCCTTAGCATGGAAAATGTTTCCAAAGTACTATCTATTCCACTGTTTCAGTTGATATTTGGTAAATTAAAGTATCTTAGCAACAGTATACATTGTCGTACCATGAGTCGATCCGCCAGCCTTCCACCAATCAGCCACATGGACATGTAAAGATGGGTCCCGCAACCACATGAGCTGAAACTTGAAGGAAGGAGACCAAGGCACACAAGCAAAAGAAATGTCGAGCTTGATAGGCCAATGATTTGAGCCCCTCCAATCCAAAATTGCAGAGCAAGAGGACCACAAACCACCAATCCAATAGCAGGAAACTAGGAAGCGATCTAACCTTTCTGCTATGCAATTATCCCTCATCCTCTGATTGTTCCAAGTAAACTGACCATTACTGGGCTTTATGTCAACTAGATTCAACGCTAAGATGTTGTCCTAAATAAATAGCATAGAGGAATCCGGCCTTGCATTACCTCCCCTCTTCTCAGCCAACTCAACAATGGCATTGAAATCACTAGACAGGATCCACGGGTGAAGAGGAACCATGCTACACACATACCTGATGTGGGACCATAGCAACTGCTTGCCAATAAAGTCAAAGGCGCATAAATATTAGAGAAAATAATAGACTCTCCCATTTCAAAACAAGAAGCCACCATAGAGATGGAGGACTTAAAGGACATCCATGAGAGGGGGAAAACCTTCTGAGGGTTCCACAAACAAGCCACACCCCTAGCCAAACCTAGGGCACCAATGCACTGGCACTCACCACTCCCCCACAACTTGGGCATCATACCAACCATACACTCGACTAATAACTTAATCTCCTGAAGGAAAAGAACATCAGGAGCATTACTTCTAATCAAATCGCGAACATCTTTTTATCGAGGGCCACTGCTCAAGCCCCTCACATTCCATGATAAAACAATCATTTTAGGGGATTTGAGAAATGAGAACCCAAAGTCTTGATCGACCCAGAATCCACCAAATTTTCCCCTGTTAACTTAATCTTTTTCAAATCCTTCTTACGACCAAGCTTGGAAGATTTCTCTCCCACACCTTTTTTTGAATCCTTTTGAAGAATACCCAATGGGGAGGGTGACTTGACGCCCCTCCCCACATCAATACTAAAATTTGAAACTGGAGGATACCCATCCCCACCTCCCTTCTTCAACTTAACCACATGAACCGACTCCACCAGGACACCCATGTGAAGAACCATGACCATCTGAGAAACACCAGCATCCTGAGTAGCCTCAGAGAGGAGACTTGTCTGACCTGTACTCAAAGTTACATGATCAAGGTTTACGAAACCCGGATTCACCTCTTGTTGGTTGAGATCGTCTTTCAACACCTTACATTTGTTAAAAGTATCATCATCTTGTCTCTCCTTCAAGGTCCTCTTTTGACCCCTATTCATGTTGTGATCCCTGACAAGGACGAAACCATCAGTAGCAGCCCCATCACCAGGGATAGAATCCTTCCCCTTGTCAGCCATAGGTGGGTTGCATGGAGGCTGAGAAGATGGGGGTTCCACAAGCCTAGTCTTTGGGCATCGTCACACCAAGTGACCATATTCATGACAAAGACAACATCGAAATGGAAGAGTCTCATAATCCAAATGTTGCACCCAAGAGTAAGAGCCCACACACATATCTACAAAATCTGGTAAGGGTTTACCCAAATCAATTTCAACACAAATATAGGCATAAGTCATTACCTTTTTATCCAAAGTTTGTTGCGAGGAGCCAACTGGTTTTTCAAGTAGCGATGCTATCAACTGCAAAACATCATCATGACAACATTCCACTGGAAGTCAAGGCAACCTGACCCGAACTGAAACATAATTTGGAAGCTCCTCTGAAGGGTTGAAACCCGCATGTCAGGGCTTGATAAACAACCCCACTTGGTTATGAAAATAGGGGCCACCCTCAAAAACCCTATTCTGATCATCCATGCAATCAAAAGTGACCATGAAGTAATTGTTAGCCAACAACATAATGTCCATTTCGCCCTTTGGCAACCAAGTTTGTCAGGCCCAAGTCACCAAAAACTGAGGAGAAACCCTCATCCCCAAAAAATTACAATATAAGGAATGCCTGGAATAGTATTCAATATCTTCAGCTAACATCTCAGGCAGGATGACCAGCTTGGGTCTCTCCTTGCACCACTCTAGACATCCATTAACCTTGGTGACACAAGATCCACTTGACCTGCATACACCACCATCCTCTGATTTCGAAAAGAATAAGCTATTGTCAATAATTTTTGTTGCATACAATGACACCTTTGAACCGATCGTGGAATGAAATTCCATGCCTGAAGGGCCCAATGAAGTCTCACCCAAAGACATTGAGGCAGCAGAGCCTTAAACGACCATGCAAAGTCAGACACCAACCCTTCCACCAAGCACACCACCACTCTCCACACACTGCCCCACTATACACCCACGCGGAAAGAAAAAACAACAATCCCTTTGCACTCTGCACCTCCAGAAATGACGATCCCCCACCGACCGAGCCCAAGCATGCAAGGGAAACCCCATCGCAGAAGCCCCAATAGCGGGTGCACTGCACAAAATACTAAGAAAACCCTGGGCACTCAAGGAAACACAACCCAAGCACCAGCGTTGTCCATGCAGACCAGACACAAGACATATGGCAGAGAAAAAAGAAGAAACCCCCCCCCCCCACCCCTCGTATGCACGAGTTGACCCCACCCAATCCTCACAGGAACAGATGAAAGCGATTCATAAGCTAGGGCTTGGGTGCCCTAGATCAGTCCATGAATTTGCAGACACGAATGCCATCCAATCTCATTTTCAAGAACTCGTTGTTATATAATATAATTAAGATAAAATTAATAATTGTTAATATTAATATAAATGCATGTAACTACCTTTTATTCCATTAAGTTTGAATATAGGCATTCATTATCTTATTATTTAGATTATAATGATTAATATATTATTTACATAATTTTAATAAGAATTAATGTTTATGAAACATTTTAAAATATTATTTTAATACTATAATTAACATAAATGAACATTTAGTTTCGTTCATGGTGCTCACAGGAGAACAAGAGCAGGAGCGAAAATCCACAGTAAGCGAAAAGAAAACATGGGGCGATATGGTAATGGAGGAAGAGACAAGGAAAAAGGCAATGGATGAAGCCCTCCACCAGAATGCAGGTCACATCCCACAGTGGGTATTTGAAAATGGCGATTGGGTAGACAAATGCAACCCGACCCAATACCAGCCAGGAAACTTATCGGCGGGAACCTACAAACAAACAAGAAACTAGTTCGGCAACCCCAATCGGTTAACGCACGAAAAGATCAAACAAAATAAGTCCTTAGATGGGCAGTGGCGTGGGTGCCTTTGGGAAAATGGTCGATAAGAAAAACCCTCAGACCAGAATTAGCGTAGCAAAAGCAAAACCAACCCGATGCGAACCAACAAAATTTGGAAAAGCAAGAACCCGAGAAACCCTAATTTGTTCAACAATGTCAAAACGCACCAATATCCAGGGGAACTTTGAAGAGGGCTAAACCAGAGAGACCGGGATTTGTTCAACCAGAAAGCCAATAGGAGGAACTTTCAAAATAAACCAAATATAGGTCATGGGCTTCGCCCTCAGGGAAGCAAAATTTTCCATTTGCCATCGGAAACAATTAAACGAAGGGTAGATCGATTAATGGAGAAAGCTATGTTCGCCAAATGGACGGGATAAGGATGCCCAAGCGAGGAGATCAAAGATTGGTGGAAAAATAAATTCAAAAATCAAGTAAGCATAAGCCAATTACCAAACTCCTTTTTTCTCATAGAATTTAGCGATCAAGATTTAAAATTGGAAACAGTAAATGGAAAACCCCTGTTCATGAATGGACATAGCTATCATTGCCTGAATTGGAGGGTTAACTTTGACCCCTGGAATTACAAGATAAACCAAATTCTCCTCTGGATCAAGCTAATAGACTTGCCTACAGAATTCTGGAACTTAGATGCATTGATACGTATTGGGGATGCCCTAGGGGTGTGCCTAGGTGTAAATGAGGAATTCATAAATGGAGGAGAAGGAGCTATAGTAGGAATTTTGGTGGAAATAGATGAAGGGGTTGGGATCTACAAAAAATTGGAAATTCTAACAAAAATACAAAAGCTGGCAATAGGAAATAGAAATATGGGAAGGAACTGAGCATAGAAAATGTATTTTCAGAGATTCCTGCATGGAGGGACCCTCAAATGGTGGAAAGAAAGAACTCACAATCAAGGAGAATAGAGGTGCAAGTCTAAACCCCCATGTTCCAAGCTCCAAATCAGCAAAAACACTAACTAAGGAAGCCAACTGGAGCTCAGAGCATCAAACAACAGGAGAAGGGAGTCTGAATCCCCATGATCTTGAAACACCGGCCAAGGAGGCCCAGGTTGAGGGATCCAGTAACGTAGATCTAGCTCTCAATGCCCTAATGGAAGGGGCCCAAGATCTTCAAAAAGACATAAAAACCCAATTAGAGAAACTGACCAAAGAAGTAGGGTTTCTAGAAGCAAATCCCCAATCACCTGAAGGGATAGTGAAAGAGATGAAACAAGCTACCCCCATATCATATGTCTTTTCTCCTCGAGAAGTTGAAAATGTAACTGCCCACTCAGAAGATGAGGAAAGTTACCTTCACTTAGAGGAAGAACTAGATCCATGGGAAGAAGCTGAGACAGGGGAATTGCTAGGGGTAAGGCAATTAGAACAATCAGAGTCCCGGATAAAGGCACCAAACTTTAAGAAAAAATCTAGCAGAGGTAGGATGTCAAACATAGCCAAGCTAGTAATAGTAGGTAATGCCTCAAGTCAACAAAAAATCCTAGTTGGAAAGGAAAACATCCTTCCCAGAGCAAAATGAGGTTAATATCATGGAATGTCAAGGGCATTAATGTCCCTGACAAATGGCGCATGGTCAAGCGCCAAATAGACCAATCAAAAGTGGACATTGTGCTCATATAGGAAACAAAATGGAGCAAGGAAGAAAGTCTAAGGAGACTAGACTTTTGGAGGCAATGGAAAGGTCATTTTAAGGATGCGGTAGGTGCTTCAGGTGGATTAGGTATCCTGTGGAATCTCCTGTCAATAGAAGGCATTGTGGAGAAAGAAGAACACCTCTTTCTTTTGTGTCGACATATATGGACCAATAGCCACAACAGCAAAGAGACAAGTCTGGGAGAAAATAACAAGTGAACTGGAAAACAAAAATGGGGAGATGGGAATAATAGCTAGAGAGTTCAATGCAACTCTGAACAATGAGGAGAAACAGGGTGGCTTGGGAAGGATAACTGCCATCCAGAAAGATTTCTAGGAATTCATAGACAACAACCACCTAAAAGATGTGATCACCAAAAATGGAACATTCACATGGTCCAATAGGAGGAAAGGCTTTACCAACATTGCAGAACGACTCAAAAAATTCCTACTCTAGGGAGATTGGGGTGAATTGGCAAGCACACTTAAAGCCCAAATTCTGCCTCTTATAGGATCAAATCATTTCCCCATTTCTCTTACCCTTGGACATGATGCACCACCCCTGGGGAGCCCCTTCAAATTTGAAAACATATGGCTAAGAGATGAGCAGCTACCATAACTAATAGAACAATGGTGGAATGAAATTAGATTTGGCAACAACACTAACCTTTTTAAAATCGACAAAAAACTAGCCCATATCAAAACCAAACTCAAAGAATGGAATACATCACACTTCAAAAATATATTCCAGGAGAAGAAAAGAGTGGAGCAGGAAATCATAACGCTGAATGAACATGTGGGAGAAAACAGAATGGATGCAGAGGACTTTGAAAATGAAAAATCCCTAAAGGAGGAACTATCAGAATTATTAAAAAAAAGGAATGCTACTGGCGACAAAAATCAAGGGAATCATGGCTGAAGGAAGGAGATAGGAATACCATTTTTTTCCATAAATCAGCAATTACCAACAAAAATAGGAACAAAATCTCAGAAATTAAAAAGGCCGATGGTGAAGTTTCACAATCCACTACAGAGGTTAACAAGGAAGCGACCAACTTTTTTGAAGAGTTACTAAATAGGGACTTCCCTGAAAACAGGTTAACAAGAGACAAGTTGTTGAGTGCAATACCAACATTAATCAATGAAGAACAAAACCATCACCTGTTTCAAAAGATCCCCTTGGAAGAAGTCAGAAAGACAATCTTTCAGATAAACCTGGACAAAGCTCTTGGTCCAGATGGTTTCCCAACTGGCTTCTTTCAAAAATTCTGACACATAGTGGGTGAAGATCTAGGAGTAGCAATAGAGGAATCAAGAAAAAAGATGATAATATTGGGAGCAATGAACCACACCTTCCTAGCCTTAATCCCCCCGAAAAAGAATCCATAATCTATGAGTGATTTCAAGCCAATTACCCTATGCAATATAGTATATAAAGTGGTCACTAAAATAATAGCAAACAGACTCAAAGTTGTTTTGGACAAAATAATTTCAGAAAAACAAAGTGGCTTTGCTCCAGGCAGGTTAATAGTGGAAGGAATAATCACAACCCATGAAACCATCCATTCTGCAAGGAAAACCAATAAGGCTTGCATGATATTAAAACTAGATATTCTCAAAGCATATGACATGGTCGACAGACAATTCCTTCTAGAAGTCCTCAAGAAATTTGGTTTTGGGACAACTGGATCAACTGGGTCAAAAGCTGCATCTCCACAGCCAAATTCTTAGTAATTGTGAACAGCTTAGCCCACAGATTTTTCTCATCCTCAAGAGGACTGAGGCAAGGTGATTCCCTCTCCCCTTTCTTGTTCATAATCATGGCAGAAGTTCTGGGAAGAGGAATTCAAAATCTAGTCAGGGAAGATAAGTGGAAAGGCATCAAAGTAGCAAATGGTCTGGAGCCAGTGTCACACCTCCAATTTACAAATGACGCAATCTTAATGGGGGAGGCAAGTAGAAGAGAAGCAAGGATTATCAAAAACTTCTTAGATGAATACTGCAAGGCTTCAGGACAAAGCATCAACTAGGGAAAATCAGAAATCTTCCTTCTAAACACTCAACCAAGCATTCAAAGGATCTTAGCCAGAATTTTGAATTTAAAAGTGGCCTCCCTTCCTGGGCGATTCTCGGGAATTCCCCTATTTGTAGGAATCAATAAAAAATGCTACTGGGAAAATCTAGTTAATAGCTGCAAAGCCAGAATGGGAACTTGGAAAGGCAAATGACTATCTTCAGTAGGAAGATTACTAATGGTCAAGATTATCCTGTCATCCATCCCAGTATATTCAATGTCCTGCTTAAAACTACCCAAAGCAGTGGAAGATGACCTCAACTATATCTTCAAGAGATTCCTCTGGTCTGGGACAAGAGAGCACAACAAGTTCCCCCTATTGGCCTAGGACAAGGTCTATAGGCCCCAAGATGTTGGGGGAGCAGGTCTTAGACAATTGACAATAATGATTCAAGCCATGGGAGCCAACCTGGTTTGGGATATCCATACTAAAGGTGATAAAAAATGGGTCAAAATTCTAAGGAGAAAATACCTAGACACAGATGCCCCGACCAGGATTCTCACTTCGCTCAACCACCCAAGAGGCTCAGTTATCTAGAACTTCATCCTAGACAACAGAGACATAATTTTCCAACATGTGACCTAGGAAATTAAAAACAGTGAAAGTGCATCCTTCTGGAATGACTCTTGGAGTGGGAAACCCCCATAGGCAATGAAGGGAAAAACAAGTATCAAAAAATGACCCTAAAGTGTGTAATACATTCCCTTAACACTAATACAACAAAGGAGAAGAGCATAAACAAGTTTCAATAACATCTAAAATACTTGAGATCAAATACATGCAGGAAAAAGAGATTGCACCAATTTAGCATTCACAGATGACACAGGTATTTAATGTGGGAAAACCTTTCCAGATAAAAAATCCACCACACCAATCAAAGAATATTTTGTATTACAGTAATAACAATATTACATAAAAATCATAGTCTTGCTTTTGTTTAGCTCACAACAGCACTTACAAAATTATCTCACTGTTACCATGTTCATCCAACATACAATTCGAGAAAAAAATCTCTCTATTTTGCTATCACATACTCGACTTACATAAGTCATACGTTGCATTAAATTCTATCAGTCAATTATCGATCACAAGGTACATTAATCTCTGACACAGTGGTATCAGATTGTTGGGAATTATGCCTCAACTTTCTGGTGACCCCCTTTTAAGACTTAGGCGAATTCTTTTGTTCCCTTGGCAAAGTTTTTTTGTTCTGGTGGAGGTGGAATCGGGATGGAACTTGGCATTGTTCCGTTTTCCTTGTTCCAAGTTTGTTCCCATTCCATCTCCAGCTTCGCTCCCTGCTTTCTAGGATCTTCGAGTTTTGTTCTGGCGAAGGTGGAACCGGATTGGAACTTGGCATTGTTCCTTTTGTCATGTTTCGGGTTTGGCTCTGGATCCGGCTCCAGCAGTTTATTTTTCTCCGCTTGGGTCTGGTGGAGGCGGAACCAGTTTTGGAAATTGGCAATGTCCATTTGCCATGTTCCCATTTCGGTTCTTGTTCTGACTCCGGGTCCAACTCTTGCTTTTGTGATCTAGTTCCTCTAGATGTTTGGATTCTCCTCAGGGAGTTTTCCTCTGCCTTGTCCTGGTTCTGGTTTATTGTTTCTTGCAATTGGCGGAGGTGGAACCGGAACCGGATTGGTTCCTAATCTTGGACTTTTGGTAAAGTCTTATTTATGTTCCTGTTCCGTCCCCGACTCTGACTACGGTCTTTTGTGTTCCCATCTTGGTTTGACCCCGGGTTGACTTTACCCGGTCAGAACTGTTTTCGTTGGGTTCCCCTTTGCCATGGGCGGACGCGGAACCGAAATGGTTCTTGAACCTGAAATTTCGGTGGAGTCATGTTTCGACTCCAATTCCATCTCCTACTTCGACTCCGACTCCAGTAGTGTTAGAAATGACTCGAAGTCTTGGTCATGCCCGATGTTTGTTTGACTGTTTTGGTTGCTCTATCAGCTGCAATTGTTGATGGGTCTTGGACACGTGGCACCTGGTTGAATAGTGATTGGATGGATACCAAGATAGTTATTATGGTAGTTGCATTTGTCAACGAAGGGTGGCGAGCTCAACTATTTTGGTGATGGCATTAAATGCATGGATGGCTTGTTGCAGGGAGATCTGTCAGATCCGACCAGATGCGTGATTTGAGGATTGACTTCTTTGCTCTTCTGAGTTGGTTGCATATGGATGAGAGATGTGTTATTTCTCATAAGTTAGACAAGCCAAGAGTTTGAAATAGTTGAGTCGTGAATTACAAAGCAAATGCGAGATGTGCGAGCTGAATGCGCGACCATGAGGCTGCGAGCAGGATGCGCGGGCATGTGAATGCATGAGCATGGGGTTGCAAGCATAATGCATGATGCATGATGTGAGATTGCAGATTTTGGACTTGCAAGTTGGAGAGCTGAAGGTGTGAAGAGATTTGTAGAGAGAGTGAGAGGGTGTTCGAGCAGTTTGCTTAGGCATTGTAACTGTGAAAACTCTATCTCTCGGATCTGGGCATGGGAATCATTGGAGGCTGAATGAATGGGCTGGCCATGAGGCTGGTTGTGACAGTCATCTGAGGAGCTAAAAGGAATCTTGCGGTTACCTGTTATTTCTCCAGTAGAACAAGATGTAACTCCTGTATTGGCTTTGAGCTTGATATTGTATTGTAACTAGTTTTTTGTTGCTGAATAATACAATGGCTCGAAATTTTAGAGTGTGGGGTTTTTACCTAAAAGGGTTTTCCCCACGTATATCTTTGTGTCTTCTTTTAGTCTTTTATGGTATCTATTTATGTTGAATCTGTTTCTTGTTGCATTCACTTCTCTCAGAGGATTAATGGGGGATGAACTGTGCTTGTTTCCGCTTTATAGCATAGTTGGTTGTGTCTTTGTTGTGATTTTGAATTGAAATCACTAAGGCACTACTGTCTTATATGCCTATGTTGATGACAGTCCAAATCCGTATCCCCAACAGACAACAGAGACATAATTTCCCAACATGTGACCTGGGAAATTAAAAACAGTGAAAGTGCATCCTTCTGGAATGACTCTTGGAGTGGGAAACCCCCATAGGCAGTGAAGGGAAAAACAAGGATCAACAAATGACCCTAAAGTGCGGAATACATTCCCTTAACACTAATACAACAAAGGAGAAGAGCGTAAACAGGTTTCAATAACATCTAAAATACTTGAGATCAAATACATGCAGGAAAAAGAGATTGCACCAATTTAGCATTCACAGATGACATAGGTATTTAATGTGAGAAAACCTTTCCAGATAAAAAATCCACTACACCAAGCAAAGAATATTTTGTATTATAGTAATAACAATATTACATACAAATCATAGTCTTGCTTTTGTTCAGCTCACAGCAGCACTTACAAAATTATCTCACTGTTACCATGTTCATCCAACATACAATTCGAAAAAAAATCTCTCTATTTTGCTATCACATACTCGACTTACATAAGTCATACGTTGCATTAAATTCTATCAGTCAACCGCCGATCATAAGGTACATTAATCTTTGATCCATCGCACCAATGATCTTCCCATACAGATCTCTTTGCATCGAGCCACCCAGACAATAACTTCTTTACCCAAATCGGGTCCTGTCCACCACCTTGAGTAGACCTGCAATAACTGCTGCTACGACTTTGGCCTCTAGCCAATTATCGCTCTGACACTGAGCCACATGGCCACATCTTATTCGTCTACTGCTTCTGCCACCGAGTTCAACTCAATCAACCTTATCAACGAGCTCATTGAAGCTCTCCAAAGAAGTTACCGCGTTACCGCAACCCTATCGAGTTCGACCTACGGTATGGCGGTGAACTCAACCAAGCTCACCTCAACTTCACCGAGTTCTGCCCTTTCTTCCTACCACGCTACCATAGCCGGCACCAAGACACACCGCGGTATGGCGATAGCTATCTTAGCTGACCACTGGCGGTCTTACCGCGGCCACCGCGGTCAGTCTCTTGACTGTTCGCGGTATGGTGGTAACCGCCAGTCAGGTCATGGGTGGTCTTACTGCGGTATGACGGTAACCACCACCCAGGCAGGAAGACCGCGGTCTAACGTGCTACCATGGTCACAAAGAGTGACCACTGCGGTATGGCAGTAAACTGCCAAGCCAGACGAAAGACTGTTACCGTGGCCACTGGGGTGAGGAAGGAGACTGTGCGCGATAACGAGGTAACCGCCAAACCCTTCACCGCGATACCGTTAGAGCATAATAAAAGACTGTCACAGTATGGCGATAAAAGTAGAAAATGTGATTTTTTTGCCAAGTCTTTTTCTAACAGAGGATCAAGCTGGTAATTGAGGCATCATTTCTCAACAAGCTCCCACTTGACAAACATTCCCAACTTCCTCATAGACTCTGAAAAAATTATTGACGGTCATGGGCCCCCAAGGCCCATCAATTTTGCGCACAACCTGAACTAGTCTGTGCTAACTAGCTTTGTCAAAGTGTCTACAACATTCTTTAAGGTGTCAAACTTTTCCAAACTGACCTTGCCATCTTCAACCATATCCATCACAAAGTGATACTATACATCAATGTGCTTGGTCCTGGCATGAAAGGTAGGATTCTTTGCCAAACAAACGACACTTTGACTATCACAGCAGATTGAAATCTACCCAACATTAAATCCAATGACTGAACACAAATGGTTTAACCAAACAACTTCTTTACAGGCATGAGTTGCAGCCATCTACTCTACCTCTGTCATGGATAAAGCAACTATAGCCTGTCGCTTGCTCATCCAACTGATTGCTCCACCATTAAGCATGAAAGTGTATCCACTGGTGGATCGCCTGTTGTCAATATCCCCTGCCCAATCTGAATCAACATAACCTTGGATGTTGAGAGATTTATGTGATGCAACCATACTGCCATGGTAACACAGTGCATAATCTAAAGTTTCCTTCAAATACCTGAATACTCTCTTCATAACATCCCAATGTGATCTTCTCGGATTTTCCATAAATCGACTTAGAACTCCCACTACTTGGGCAATGTTGGGTCTTGTACAGACCATAACATACATCAAACTGCCAACAACACTTACATAAGGCACACTGGTCATGTCCTCCATCTCAGTAGCAGACTTAGGACAGTCTTTAGCAGATAGCTTCATTCCCTGCATGATGGGAACAACTAGCTGCTTGCAGTCATCCATGCTAAACCTCTCTAGAACTGTCTTCACACACTTACTCTGACAGACCCAAAGTTTTCTGCTTTTTCTATCCTTGGTTATCTCCATTCCAAGAATGTACTTAGCTGCACCAAGATCTTTCATTTCGAACTTTACAAACAACTGAGATTTATGATCAAAAATCATAGTCTTGCTATTTCCAATGAATAACATATCATCCACATACAGGGTAATAACAAGCACACGATCATTCTCAGATTTATAATAAATGTAATGATCAGATTTTGATCTCACAAATCCAATTGACAACACAAACGTGTCAAATTTATGGTACCACATTCTAGGAGATTGCTTTAAACCATAGAGAGATTTATTCAACTTACAGACCAAATTTTGTTTACCTCTTTCAAAAAAATGCTCAAGCTAGGACATGTATATTTCTTCTTCTAGCTCATCATGGAGAAATTTTGTCTTCACATCCATCTACCCAATTTCAAAATCATACACAATTGCTAATGACGATAAAAATCTAATGGATGTCAGCTTTGCTACAAGGGAAAAGATCTCTCCATAATCAATTCCCTCAATTTGAGAAAAACTCTTTGCAACCAACCTAGCCTTATACTTCTCAACACTGCCATCAAGACCTGTCTTCCTTTTGAATATCCACTTACAGCCAACAGGCTTTCTCCCTTTAGGTAGTGGTACCAAATTTTAGGTTTCATTCTTTTTCAAAGAATCCATTTCTTCATTCATGGCATCCAGCCAGGAATTTGAATCAGCCATGTTGATTGCTTATTTAACAGTCCTAGGTTCATTAGTGCTAGTAATTAAAGCATAGGCACAGTTTGAATCTAACATAGAGAAACCATACCTATTAGGTTGTCTTTTTTTTCATGTAGATCTTCTTACAGGCTGAGGTTGTTCTTCATCATCAGAACTTCCAGAGCTGCTTGAGCTCTCCTTAGTCTTAGGTACACCATGCAACTCTTCCCTTTCTGGAGTTTGGGGAATTTCAACTACATCCTTCTTCTTGTCACTCTAATCTGTCCCAAGCTATTGATTACTTACTGAAGGTTTTAGCTCATGAAATATCACGCTCCTGTTGTACAAAACCTTCTTAGTAACAGGGTTCCAAATCTTGTATCCTTTCACACCAACTCCATAGTCAATGAGAATACATTTTACAACCTTGTTATCCAATTTAGATCTCTTTTCATTTGGCACATAAGCATATGCCTCATAGCCAAACACACAGATATGCCTCAAAGAGGGCTTCTTACCAAACCATGCTTCCAAAGGCATCTTGTCAACAAGAGCAAAGCAAGGAGATCTATTTATAAGATAACATGTTGTAGTCACAGCCTCAGCCCAAAACTTCTGCTCCAGACTAGCACCGCTCAACATACTCCTTGCCTTTTCCATCAACGCCATATTCAACCTTTCAGCAACTCCATTTTGTTGTGGAGTGTAAGGCGTTGTATTATGCCTTTTAATTCCATGATTAGTGCAATACCTTTCAAAATCTGCAAAAAAAAATTCACTGCTATTGTCTGTCCTCAAACATTTGATTTTCCTTCCAGTCTGATTCTTTACCAAAGATTTAAATTCTTTAAACCGACTGAACACTTCTGATTTACTTTTAATAAAGTATACAAATGCCCTTATCGAACAGTCATCAATAAAATAAACATAATATCTAGACTTCGATAATGAAGGAACATTAATTGGACCAAACACATCAGAATGAACATAATCCAGTATACTAGAAGATTTGTGAGGACTAAAATAAAATGAAACACGGTGTTGTTTTCCATAGATACAATGTTCGCAAAAATTGAACTCAAGGTTACAATCATCAAGCCCTTCTACAAGATTTTTATTCTTCAAGGTTTTTAAACCTTTCTCACCAATGTGACCAAGTCTGTGATGCCATAACATACTCTTCTCAGCTGGAAGTTTTACCTCCAAAGCATTTGCATCCAAAGAAGTATCTTCATCTTTCTCTATAGGTGTAACATTGCATGACTTTACAAAGGCACTGTTACAAAGAATAGGACGTGCATCCAGCTTGTACAGAGTGCCAGTAAGAACACCCTTCGCCAACACCATTACACCTCTAGCCATATTACATCCCTTACTTGAGAAAAAAACTTCTACCCTAGCATTATTTAATTTACTAATAGAAAGAAGATTTCAAGCCAGACCTGGTATGTGAAGTACACCACGAATACCTTTGACTCTCCCGTTAAGAAACTGAATTCTGATTCTTCCTCTGCCAACTATCTCCAACATTAAATCACTTTCCAAGTATATCTTTCCACCGTCATACTTCTCGTATTTAAAGAACCATTCTCTATTGGACGTCATGTGAAAAGATGCACCTGAGTCAGCCAACCAAACATCATTTGATGCTTGAGTTGTCAAGGTTGTTACAATGAAGGCATCTGCATCACCTTGAGAAGATTCGTTGTCAAAAACATTCTTCTTCTTCTTCTCCTTGCAGTCCTTCTGGATATGTCCAGGTTGCCCACAGTTCCAGCATCTCACCATGAAATTTTTGCTAGGAGACTTTGATCTCCCTGCAGGTTTGGATTTTGACTTCTTGTCCTTCTTCTTGCTTTTCTCCTTTGGTCTACCTCAAACAACAAGGGCCTCTTTGGCCATCTCTGAAGACTTCCTCCGCATCTCTTCAAATAGCAATAAGGCAACAACGTCTTCCATCTTGAAAGCAGTAGTAGTGCTTCCAATGGCCATCACAATATGATCCCAACAGTTAGGTAACAAACACAATAGGAGCATGCAACAATCCTCCACCTCTATCTTTACACCTACAGATTTCAGCTGAGTAACACTCATATTAAACGAGTTCAGATGGTCTGCAACAGATGCACTTTCTTCCATCTTCAAGGAGTACAACTTTTTCCTCAAGAGTAACTTATTTACCAGAGACTTTCCCTAATAAATATCACCAAGATTCTTCCATAATGAAGTTGCAGACTGCTCCTCATGGATGTTCAGGAGTACAGAATTGACTAGACTTAGTCTTATCAAACCTCTTGCTTTTCTATCAGCAAAATCCCAAGCTTCTTGCGTCGTACTTTGTGGCTTAGTTCCAGACATTGCAATCCAGAGGTCTCTATCCACAAGCAAGTCTTCTATCTTGAGTTTTCATAACTCAAAGTTACTACCATTAAACTTTTCAATATCTACTCTACTAGATGTACTCGCCATCTAAAATAGAAACAAGTTTTAACAATGCAAGACTCCCACTGAACTAGTATTAGCACAAAAAACTGATCTTTCCTACAAGGATAACACAACTGGCTAGACTCTGATACCACTTGAAGGGGAAAAAAAGGATCAACAAATGACCCTAAAGTGCGGAATACATTCCCTTAACACTAATACAATAGAGGAGAAGAGCATAAACAGGTTTCAATAGCATCTAAAATACTTGAGATCAAATACATGCAGCAAAAAGAGATTGCACCAATTTAGCATTCATAGATGACACAGGTATTTAACGTGTGAAAACCTTTCCAGGTAAAAAACCCACCACACCAAGCAAATAATATTTTGTATTACAGTAATAAAAATATTACATACAAATCACAGTCTTGCTTCTGTTCAGCTCATAACAGCACTTGCAAAATTATCTCACTGTTACCATGTTCATCCAACATACAATTCGAGAAAAAATCTCTCTATTTTGCAATCACGTACTCGACTTACATAAGTCATATGTTGCATTCAATTCTATCAGTCAACTGCCAAT
This sequence comes from Sequoiadendron giganteum, assembly GCA_007115665.2. Lineage (NCBI taxonomy): Eukaryota > Viridiplantae > Streptophyta > Pinopsida > Cupressales > Cupressaceae > Sequoiadendron > Sequoiadendron giganteum. The sequence goes on from CM021108.1 coordinate 593,838,413, forward strand.
CATAAGGTACATTAATCTCTGATCCAATTGCACCAATGATCTTCCCATACCGATCTCTTTGCATCGAGCCACCTAGACAATAACTTTTTTTCTCAAATCGGGTCATGTCCGCCACCCTGAGTCGACCTGCAATAACTGCTGCTACGACTTTGGCCTCTAGCCAATTATCGCTTTGACACTTAGCCATGTGGCCACATCTCATTTGTCTACCACTTTTGCCACCGAGTCCAACTCGGTCAACCCTATCAACGAGCTCATTCGAGCTCTCCAAATTCTTTATCGCACTACCACTGCCCTACTGAGTTTGACCTACAATATGGCGGTGAGCTCGACTGAGCTCACCTCGACTTCATCGAGTTCTACCCTTTCTTCCTATCGCGCTACTAGAGTTGGCACCAAGACACACCACGGTATGGCGGTAGCCGTCTTGGTTGACCGTTGGCGGTCTTACCGCGACCACCGTGGTTAGTCTCTTGACTGTCTACGGTATGGTGGTAACCGCCATCCAGGCATTTGGCGAACTTACTGTGGCCATTGTGGTCATTCATTTGATTGACCACAGTATGGCGGTAACCGCTAGCTAGGCAGAAAGACTACAGTTTACCGCACTACTGCAGTCACAAAGAGTGACCACCGCAGTATGGCGGTAAATTGCCAAGCCAGATGAAAGACCATTATTGCAGCCATCGTAGTGAGGAAGGAGACCGCGTGCGGTAATGAGGTAACCGCCAAACCCTTCACTACAGTACCGCCAAAGCAGAATAGAAGATTTTCGCGGTATGGCGGTAAAAGCAGAAAACGTGATTTTTTTGCCAAGTCTTTTTTTGATAGAGGTTCAAGTTGGTAATTGAGGCATCGTTTCTCAACAGGTAGCACCCTAGGTCTAGAAGCAATAAAGGAGGAAACCATTAGGCTATGGGGGGACAAAGTGGCAGATTTTGGACAAAAGATAGATAATCAAGGTGCCAACAATTGGTGTTGGAAGGAAATCTAGACCCTCAATGTCCCCCAAGATCAGAAAGATAGCCTATCAAAAATCCTCAAAGATAGATTCTTCATCCCATCTATTGAACCTGACACAATCCGCTAGTGCGGATCTCTAATAGGCACCTACAAGGTGAGACTTGGCTACAAGCTGAAGGAGCTAGCATTGAAAAACCAAGAATGGCCCTACATATTGTTCTGGGTAGAAAGTGCCTTCCAAAGGCAAGGGTTTTTGCTTGGCTGGCAGTCCAAGGAAGAATCCTCGTAGCCAATAGGCTTGCCACCTTTGACATTCAAGGGCCGAGCATATGAATTTTATGCAAAGGTAGTGAGGAAACAACAAACCATCTCCTCCTGCACTGCCCTCTATCTAATGAATGCTGGAACACAGTAAAGAATAAACTAGCCCTACAATGCCCCATTCTAGCAGATCTATCCTCATGGTTAAAAAAATGTCCACAAAAAAGCTCCAAAACAATGTTTGGGGGAATATGGTAGACCATCCCTTCCTTGGTAACATGGGAAATCTGGAAGGAAAGAAACAGGAGAATCTTCCAAGACAAGGAACTAAACAAAGACAGATTGTGGGATAAAATCGAATAGGCTATAGTAGAAGTAGTGAATGAGGGTACTCGGAACAACTCATCTAAATAAAGAATCTTCACAAATTGGGATGATTGCTTAACCAAAAATTTTAGTGGCCTCAAACTACCGCTGATGACTGGAAACGAACCACTGCTGATGACCGGAAACGGGTCAACCAAGCCAACAAAAATCAATAGGGTGGAGGTAACTTGGCAGGCCCCAGATCCAGGATGGATCAAAACCAATTTTGATGGGGCGTCTCATGGCAACCCAGGTCCAGGAGGAGTGGGTTGTGTTGCAAGGGACTCCCAAGGCAATCGTATAGTAGAAAAATCCTTGCACCTAGGCGTCTGCACAATTAATGAAGTCGAGTTCAGGGCGACATCACAAGGCCTACAGTTGGGAATTGACTTAGGAGTACAAAAAAATCATTTGGAAGGGGACTCGCTGATAACAATCAATGCAATCAGTCGTGGCACCACTCCAAACTAGAAACTAAACCATCTACTCCCACACATCAAGCTCTTAACCATCAAATTTGAAGCCTTCAAAATCAACCACGTCTACAAAGAAGGTAACAGCATGGCAGATGAGTTGGAAAAATTGGCATCCAAGCTCCCCACGTAGGCTCCACCAAGTGTTGGCGTCAGAAAAAAATTTAGCACTGCAAAACCCAAAAAAAAAGGCAAGCAGAAATACACGAGGTTGAAAGGACCGACATTGGGTCTTTTCGGAAGTGATAGGCCCATCAGTGGAAGGTGAAGTACAGGCTATCTGATCAAGTCCCAAGGCTTAAGGCAGATTGAGCGGATCTCAAACCTACCTAGCATTAAAACATGATCGGTACTCCAGTAAAGCGCTAGCAAGCTTACACGAGCCATCTGACACGTCCTTAAGCAAAACAATCATGAAGATTTATGGTTGATCGTCGTTTAAAATACCGATCAAGGTCATGCATTCACAAAAAAGAAAAGTGTGGGTATCTACAAAAGCTTGAAGCACTTGTTTGGTAAAAAATGGAGACGTCGCTGGCCTTGGATACCAACAAGCAGCAACAAGCATTATGTGGGGAAATAAGGGAGAAAAGGCTTAGTGGGCTACTGGACTACTCCCATCCGGTTGTGCTCTGGGCAACCAAGAAGGTGCTTGGCCTTGAGTTCCTAAATGCATACCACAGGTTTAGGACAAACGTGGAAATCCCAGCCATGTTTCTAGCGGTCATCCTCCACATAGGAGTGCCAAAGAATTTAGCGAAGAAGCTGACCCAGATGGTGTTCATTCATGCGTGGCTAGGAGACATTGATGTGATTCTCGACAATCTGGATGAAAATAATTTCATCCCAATGCCTCAGCACTACAACATGTTGAGCATGCGTGACTATGAGGTGATGAAATTCCCACTGATCAGGTCAGTCGACCCGAAAGGCTTTGAAAAATGGTGGGACGAGCGAGACCGAAGCATCACCTTTCTTCTCAGAGCGGTGAAGCTAACCGCCAATCAACCCCGTGGATGGGTCCTGAGGTATGTGAAGAATGAAGGGCTCATAGAAGATCTACCCTTCGAGGATGCCACCATTTGGGACTTTGGCACCGACGAAGAATGGGTACCAATGGATGACAGAGACCCTGAGGAAAAAGAGCATGGACCAGCTCACCAGAAGTACAAAGCAGATTGCCCAGTGGTTGTAAACTACCTAGCATACAAAAAATAGGTGGTGTTGGAAGATTCTGAGGACGACGCTCCTTAGGAAGAAGATGAAGGTTGAAGGTGCCCAGGCCTCCGTTATTTTCCAATATATTGTCAAGGTTTACTAGCTTTAGTCAGTCTCGGGTTCATATTAGTATAGCCTGTCAAATTTAGGCCTTTTTTTTGTATTTGCAAAAATAGAACAATTATCTTGGAAGTATTTTTAGTAGATAGTAGTTTTTTGGCCATTTTCAAACAGGTCCTTCAGCTACTCACTTCCGTAATTTGCAAAGTTGTAAATATTTTTGGATAATCAATATAGGGTGTTGCACCTCTGCAGCGGTTTAACTAGCAAAAAAAAAACATAAATGAACATTTAATTTTTTACATATTATATTAATACTATAATTAACAAAATGAACATTTAATTTTATTCACATTAACAAAACTTACATTTATTTTTATTAAATCTGAAATTGCATATTTAAAATACTATAAAAGGAAGTACTAGCCACTAGGTGGCACTTGTTTTCATTTGAAGAGATTTTTTTTTACTTAAGATTTATTTTATTTTACTTTACAACTATTTTACAAAATATATTTACATTGTTTAATTTTTTTTATTTGAAGAGATTTTTTTACTTAAGAGTTATTTTATTTTACTTGATAATTATTTAATAAATTTTATTGCTACTAAACCTAGGTTAAGGTACCTAGAAGCCATAGAAAAATAAAAGTTTACCATTAGATTCACCAAGTCCATCCACAAGATTAAATCATTTCCTAAAATACTATATGATACCACCAAGTAGACCATGTATCTAATCCAAGGCCACACCCCCTCTCATCCAACATAAAAATCTCAATCTCACTAACATTATGCTAAAAATGCTTAGGACAAAAAAAATCATCAAACTAGATCATAACATGAAATACTAGCATATTCTCTAACAAAGAATATACATAATACTATAACATATAGTTCACCATTTCTATTGATTTCTATACATGGCATACATACTACCATATCTTTTTAGAAAAAAAAAATTCCTCTATCCCAACCCAAACAACTTACCCAACCAAAAAAAGTGTAACCTATCTCAACAAAAGAACCTAATGTGTATAGTCTTCTAGCATGTCAAAACCAAAAAAGTTGAATACAATTTACCATGGAGTGAGGAAAAATTACCCATCCCCCTTAATCCATACTACACTGTATTTTTTGTCACTTGTATGTCGAATCAAAGGCATAACCGTCACTTCCTCTAACTCAACATCAACATCATAACAATATTGTGACTTATTAAAGGTATCCTCAAATATTTTCACATTTGGAGTATTTGAAATTTTGAATCAAACTAGTCCAAATGATATGTATTCTCAAGAACCATGGAAGTGTCCAAGTTGACAATTGAAAAAATCATTCATGTGGTTTTCCACACCATGATTATAATCATGGAGAATCTACATCCTAGTTTCATTGGATAATAGATTCACACAACTCAATGTCTATGCAACATCAAGGACATTATGATTGGTAGTCAAATACTTGGTTTCAAGAAGCATATGTGTCATTGCAACTCAAATCCCCACTTGGGAGAGTCATCTACCTCTTTTGCTAACTCCCAGACTCTCATAATCCATAATCGAAAATCAAGGTTTTGAATTTTCCTATACAAAAAAGTAGAGAAATGATTCAACATACCCTCCCTATATTCTCTCTCCTTCCTCTTTTTTTTCCACTAAACCACACTTCTTGTTAACCTCTAACATTCTAACCTTTCCCTTGTCAATCTTCATGGAACTAACCAATTTCTCCAAACCACCTACAAGCAACACAATGATGGAGCAAACACATCACATTTTAAAGACCATGCCACAATCATTAATGCAAGTGCCCAATTTACAACAAAGGTGAGCACCTCCACTAGTTGTAGTGGATAGTCTTGTATGCTATCTTCATACCTCATGAACTTAAACATGTCTTGTCACATTTGTCACCCAAATTTATTGTTATTCCTAATGATCACCTATGTGTTCACCCTTTATCAAGCAAGAATTATTTTATTTTACTTACATTGTTTAAAGAGCTAGTTTTATTTACTTAAGAGTTGTTTTGTTTTAATTTATAGCTATTTAAGATTTGTTTATTTATCTAAGGGCTATTTTATTTACTTAACAGTTATATTATAGATTAAGTTTATTTTAAAAATATGTTAATATATATTCTAGTTTTTATGTATAAATTCATGACAGGATGATTTATGCCCTACCAGTGTCACTATAGATCATAACTAAACATAATTATTGTAGCTTTTAAATAAATTATAGGAAAATTAACTTCCTAAAAATTCTTAATTTTTTTTTTACCACTAATTAATTTTATTAAACTAATAGAACCCTTTGATTGTAAAAAGCTCCTAATTTTTCTCTATAACACCTATTGAGAAATTTTAAGTATTCTTTATTCATGGGACCATAGTCAAGATGTTTACTATTGTAAAGGTCAAATGTTCTCACCTAGCTCTTTTCTTCAACTTGCTTTCTACTCACTTTAACTATTGTCTGTTATATAATAATTTGATATTTGATTTGTGAATTTTATGTAAGAGTTGGCATTATACCTCAATATGAGTCCCTATTCCCCAAAGGTCCAAACCCCCAAACTTTTTATCTCATTTTTCATATTCTCAAGTTGAAGCCAATTGGTTAGAATGAGGGTTGTTCAAGCAGTCTTAATCCTCGTATTCTAAATTTAAAATTAATTATGGGGCTAGGCTAACTTGATATCAACTAGGAGACATAATATTTACATAATACACATTAGTGAAATCATGAATTATTTTGAATACCAAAAAATTCTCACATGGTTAATCCCAACTAGTCATTACTTGTCAAATCACACATAAAATATTTAAATTTGAATTATAGGGTGTTATATAAAAGGATAGAGGTTTAAACCATTGAAAGTATCCATCCATATTCAAAATCAATCAAAGAGTTTTATTCAATCAAAAAGAGAATTGCATCAATGTTTGCATACATAAAGACATATGCATAGGTGCATTTTGTGTGGCATGTCTTCAATTTCATTCAAATGTCATTAAATTGATACATATTTCCTAATTGTAATGAAATCGTCATTGATTCCCTTGCTTGAAAGCAAGCCATATTAATGCTTTTAATTGCCACCTACTCTAGATATACACAAGAAGACAAGTTTCTAAGCAATAAAAACACAATTCATGGTCATGATCATAAGATCAAGACCACATAAAGGTTCAAGATCATAAATGGGAGGATCAATATTGTTAATGTGACTTTTACCCTTAATGAATCACAATTCATTTATTGAACCATCATAGCCTCACTATAACAAATATGATAGCATAATTTTGAATTCATGTCAAAGAGTTGTGCATTAAAATATAATATTATTCACTACACACACTACTAAGAGCATCTAGATCCTTTATCAATTGTATTACATATTTTAATGATTGTTTAGACTCAAATCTTTCATCTAGACCTTAATTATGATGTTGGTTGTCATAATTAATTAATTATCTTAGATATTAATTGTAGGGTATTTTTAACACTAAATAATTTGGTAAATATGACATTTCCTACACCCCCTAATCTTTGGCCTAGGGATTATATTTTTTATTTTTGTTTCAAGATTTGAGTTTTTTTATTTCATATCAAATTGAAATTGTTTATGAGTTTGAATTTCCTTTTAGATGCTTTACCTTTTGCTCCCATGCTAAGGTGTCAACTACTCATTTATTTTCCACCAAGAAGAAACACTAGGCTCAACCCTATGATGGCATTGAATCAAGGCGAGGAATGTATGATTGAGAATTTAAATACTATTGATTTTAAGTAGGAAGATAATTTTAATCATGATGGACATATTACACATATGGATAGGCAAGATATGAAACTTACTACACAAATACTTACATTCAATCTTGTTAATTTAATAATTATGCAAATACAAATTTGATTGATGTTCTTCATAACTTGTTAATAAATAAGTATTATGGGATGAATGCATGGGTGTATAGATCAAAGGAAAATATTATCAAGTTCCTTGTACATGGTGTGTCTCCTCTAAAAGTTTCTTCATTTACTGTGCCTCCTTCCACATCTTCTCCTACTTTATCTATGCCACCAATTTCTTCTATTCCTTCCACTTCTTACCTATGTTTCATAGCTCCCAACACCAATCCTCTAATTATACCCACTTACCATTTTGTACCTACCATACACCCTCTCACTATGTCTACCTCTCCCATTCAAATAATTATTATTGTTGCAACTTTCATTTGTGGTATTCCACCTTCAACCTCCACCCGCAACTAACCTATGCTCCACCTATTATCTCTCATATTACCACTTTTGCTATTATTCCCACCATTACTCTTTATTTTCATCCTTCTACTATAGATGAAATCCTTAGAAGAAATGATGTGATGCAAATTAAATTTGATACTCTACCCCTTAGTAATCAAAAGGAAACTACAAGAGGAATCATGCATAATCTACTTTTATTTTAGATTTTTTCTTATCCATTTTTTATTAATTATTCACCCCTCTTCTTAGTTGTAAAGGGGTAATCCCAGAATAAGGAGTCCCACTTTTTGGTCAAAGTAGGACATTGAAATCAACATTTTTAACTAAATATTCACTTTCTAAGACCTATAACTAAACCATTGAGAACTTGAAGATAATGTGAACTAGTGATTTGTGTATAGATTCTAAATATTTATATTTTATTTTTTATAAAATAAATTATGATTTATTTACATAAATTTTAGTAACTTGTTTTTATAGTAAACAATATTTTTTTTAAGTAATATTTATGTTGTAACCCATAACTTTTTTTTAGAAAGGATATAATTTTAAATTTTAAAATATAGGTTTGTAACATCAATAACTAGTGCATGGATATTTTTTCATAATTTTTGTTTCATATTTTTTAATTAGTTTTTGAAGTTGGGGTAATTATAATTTGGACATGGGTATATGTCGTAACGCATAACCTATTTCATATATATCAAAATTCATTTTTTTTACAGAAACAAGGACATCAATAGTGCATATATTTTTTTTTAGTATTTTACTATTTTTCCACATGTGTAGAACAAAGAACTTGATGTTCAGTGAGAAACAATATTTAGTAAAAATTAGAAAATGAATACATAATAAAATAAAAATATACTAACATTATACTGTTTGGAAAGATCATTTCGAGGACTTCGATCTTGCAAATTATCTTGTCAGGTTAATTATATTTGAAGGTCCAACCCGAGGTTTCAAACTGGAAATTTTGAGGGAAACACTAAAGTGTCTAGATAAGGTCCTTCATTTGAATATATCTTTGATTGAAGATATTTCCTTTGTTCGAAGGTACCTTTGAATGAAGATATTTTAGGGTGGCCAGAATAGTAATAATTATTCATGACAAAAGACCTTTGAATGAAGGTTTGCCAATAAGATTATATTTGAAACATAGAGAAAAATGGTATGGTGTGTTCAATATGGAATAGTATAAAGGTTTAAGCACACCTACACTTTCCCTAATTTCATTAAAAAAAGAGATCTCAAAGGGGTAGGGTTGAATTTCAACCTTGAGGTGAGCCAACCCTATTTTGGGATATGTTGTTTTCTTATGACAAAAATTACCAATTTGCAATATTGGGAGATGATTTAAAGTGCATTAACTAACTAAATTTTATGACCTAATACTTGAAATGCATAATTCTATGATAACACAAACAAAAAAGATAATTTGCAGGAAAATTTGAGAAGGGCAGAATCATGTGCACCTATGATAGAAATCAGGTTTCAGGGTCTATAGCAAGACTAGTTCACCCTAGGGTGACTGGGTCCTAGTGCAAGGGTCCAAAAATACTTTTTGCAATCCTTAGATCTCGGATCTAAGCTTTTGATTCCTCTAAGTTTGACTATCAAAAATCCAAAATAAAACCTATAGGTGAGTTTCCATAGCTTGACAACAATGATGCCAACTTTGCAAGATTGCTCCTTTGATCAACTTTTAGTCCTTCTTCACCTTTAAATCTGTACATACAAAGAGATAAGAAAAATGTTTATGTTTGGGTGAATGGGGGTTTTCATTGGTCAAACCACAAGTTTTTTAATTAAACCCTGATAATGAAATAATGATAAAATGAAGGAATTGATGAATAAACACTTGCTCGTTACAACTCACAAAACCCTTAATGGCTACCCTTGAAGATGACTATGATATTGGAGGATGCCTATTGTATCTTTCACCTTCCCATCCATGGAGAGAAATGGCTTACGAGGAGGGATAGACAACTCAGGACGTGTAGGCAACACAACAATATTACATCAGTTGCATGATCTCAGAGGACAACACCAACCACATCTACATGCAGTGGCTAGAACAAGATCACATGGTTTTGCCTCTAGTATGTTGTGTGATGATTGTGATGGTGGAACTACACATCATGATTGATGGGTGAGGCTCTCACCTCCATGGGGGCCTCATCCACTACATTCATGTGATGGAGGAGCAAATGGTCATCTTTGCCTAGGGTTGGAGCATGCTAGCTCCTTTTTACCATGACCTCAGGTGATACGTCCATTATGAGTACCATAGTATCACCGCCTGCATGCTTCTACAAGTGTGGGTGTTCGAGCACATCAAGTGCACATGGCCAACTGAGTATCCCCAAAGCATAGCATAGGGTGAGCCTTAAGCACACACATACCTATTGTTGTGTGATTGGCGGTATGGTGATTTACTCTTTTGGCAATAGAGATTCAGTGGTTTGAGGTGTGATTACATCAAATGGAGGCCATACAAGCAAATGGGGGTCTAGTTGTCTAACAGGAGATAGCTATGGAGGATACTATAGGACCGACTCCTTGTCTATCAATCAAACCACACATACTACTAGTATCAAGTCTTGTGACAGTTTGATCAGGTGTAGGCCATTCCACTAGTGGTTCCCATGTATATGTGATCACATAGAAATGCACCCAAAGAGAGAGATCATCCATGCCCGACTATCATCGACGTCGCGCTTAGTGGTGATGATGGCTCAGATAAGGATTAGCCATAAGCTCTAGTGATCAATGATGCAAGTGTATCAATTGGCTTTGCCAACTAGTGGCTAATAACAAGTCCTAACTTTATTTTCCTAATAGGTGCCCCTACGGGTGATGTTGGTGCACAAGGTTTTGATGGTGAGGTGGCCAAGAGTTGTGAGGAGGATGAGGTGGTGATAGGTAGAGAAGAGGAGAGGTCAAGGTAATGGTAGTGCATAGCATTATCGGTGCATGCTCTAGCCATCTCGTGCACCACTCAACATCCATCTAGTCGTGCACCATTCTATTGAAACTACAGGGCCAAGCATCGCCTCTAACAATTATACTCCACCCTTAGATCCACACAAGAAAGTTGGGGACTTGAGTATGAGTTTGGTTTGGTACATATTATTTCATTTCAATTATTTTGTTACATGATCTCATATATATGTATACTTTGATGATGACACTAATATCATCCACTATCTCTGTGGTTGTAGTGTTTACATGGGAGTGACTTAATTTCTTCAAGCAGTGCATCTCAGAGGTGGTCCTGGTTATCCAGAGCTTGGGGCCAGTCCTTCATTCCTACAAGCCACCCACAATAGGGTGACATGCCCATATATTTGAGCTTGTAGTACGTCTAAGGATGGCCTATGAGGAGACCCAAGTGGAGGTGTTCCAATGCACCATTGATCTTTCTATAATGACCAGGAAATAGGATCTAAGGGGTGTAGAGCTCCTCTTTATGCTCACTAAGAGAGACCAGGCTATGACATGAGATGAGAGTGTTGAGAAAGCACATGACACTCTATAGAGCTAGATCGATGACCTTGGGATGTAGTTGCAGGCTATGAGGACAACACCAATAGATCTCCAACATCGTTAGGTGCAAAAATCTGTAGACATCTAAATTTGACCACTTATATTTGGCCAAATTTAGCCTTTTCATCTAAATAGCCTTTTATCTTCATTATTTAATTAATGCTACTATTATTTAATTAATACCCCTGAAGTCTTCTAAATCTCTAAGATATTTAGTTAAATAATTAAATACCTTACCCCTTTATCCCTTTCTTCCAAAGAATTAAATAAATAACCCACTTATTTAATTTCCTTTATGTCCCATCCACACTTAATCCTAATTCATCTCTTAATTTCATCATTAATCCATGATTAGGATGTGTCTATATTAATTAAATGACATATTTAATTAATATTTCCCCTTCCCCTAAGGTTCCTAAAAGTATTTAATTAAATACTTTATTTTTTACCATTTCCTCTCTAAATTAAATAAATATATCAATTTATTTAATTTAGGCAATTATCCTCTTCAATTTTAAATTCATTCTTTCTCTCTCTTTGTCCCATCCTCCATAACTTTTTCACTAATCTGGATTAATCTAATTAATCCTTGACTAAGATGTGCATATCCTTAATCAGGATTAATGTCACATCCTCCATATTTTCCACTTGCCTCTAATATTCATTAATTTGCCTAATCACCTGTTTGCACAACCTTAATCTAATCACTTACCTTTTCTGGCATGTCCTTAAGTCAACCTTTCATGGTGCTTACCTTATCAGGTATTTACCTCTTTCCCATGTGAATTAAAAATTCACATTTATTTCTCCCATGCATTTCTCTTCCCCATAACCTCTCATAGGTCACATCAGACACATGGAACAAGGACCTCCTTAGGAGGACCTTGTCTTATCCACTTGGTACTTCGAATCATGTGAATTAAAAATTCACATTTATTTCTCCAACAACTTCTCCCATCCCCATGGTGACAAGAGAGGACTTTCTAAAATTTATCACTTGTGACCATCAACCCCACATGGGGACAAGGACCTCCTTTATGAGGAAATCCTCTCCAATCCCAAGGTACTTGCAAGTACCTCCACCTCACATGTCCTTTTCCATGTCACTTGTCCTCTGTCCACCTCACATTCCATAGGGCAAGATGTGAGGACTTGTGAGTCCTCAACTCACCACAACCCTCCATCTTGTCCATGATGGATTAATCCTAGCTGTCCATTATTCTTTAAATTGAGAGGCTTGGTCTCAAGTTAAGAAGGTTAGACAAGAATTTGAGACTCTCTAGCATTCAAGCCATTTTGCATTCATTCTAGCATTCAAACCACTTAGCTTTTACAACCATTTTGAAGCCATTAGTGCATTCACCTACCATCTTCAATCACTACATCCACTTCCATTATTGCATGCATTTGCCATCAAAGGAGCATACAACCAAGCATCATCAAAGGGCCAACCAACTCGTCAATCCAAACAAGCAAAGTATAATTTTTCATTTGTTTGTTGTTGTTTGTTTAGATTCAACTATGGCTAATCATTGAGTGTTTGTTTGTGTTTTTCCTTTTGAATTTCATTTGGTTTTGCAGTTTAGACTAGGTTAAAACACTTGCACATAGTATTGAGCGTTAATAGGTTGATATTTTGGCATAATGGAAAACATGTTCCAACACATAGGCCTTGATGTGTCAACAAGATTAAGAAATATTAAGGGATGGTTTAGCTATAGGTACCAGGTGCATTCTAGTTTTTATCCTAGGTAGTTGCACTCTAGTTAAATTAAATGAAGGATTAGTTCTAATGTTTCTCTATGATGTGCTCTATGCATGCTAAAATAATTTACTATTATTCTATTCATGTTAAGATGCCTAGAAATATTACCATGTTTTATTTTATTGTACTTTGTTATTGGACTTAATCAACCCAATAAATTTGTACAAGTTTCTTATAAATATTGTATAAAGATATTAACTCTTTTTAGGGTAATTTTGTACTTGTTTCAATTCATTTATACTTGACATATGGGAAAAGAGGATACTCATGTAGTCCAAAATGCATGATTATCAACTTAGAATATATTTTCAGTGTATAGATTATATGTAGTTCAACTATGAGTGACTACATAGTATGAGTTATGCATGTCATTCACTAGGTAAATGTTATGTCAACATGTGACAATAATTTTGTAAATTTAATTCTAAAGTTATGTATGTAAGTGATTAAAACATCTATATTAAAGAAAATGGATTATATGAGAAAAAATTGATAAAGTTGAAATATATGTGATTAGACATATAGGGGTGATCCCACAATACTGTGTCTCACTTTTTTCTTAAGATGGACATTTACATCAATATTTTTAACTAAATCTTCATCTTCTGAGACCTATAGTAGCTAAACCGTTAAGAATTTCAAGATGATGCGAACTAGTGGTTTGTGACAATTTCTGTGTAGATTCTAAATAATATATATATTTTTATTTTTATTTGAAATAAATTATGAATCTTTCAACATCTCCTTTAATAACTAGTTTTAAACAAGAAACAACATTTTCAAAAGTAACGTTTGTGTCATAAAACATAACTTTTTTTCTATAAAGGATAAAATTCTAATTTTTGAAATACAGATTCTCAACATCAATATGGGGGGAATGGATATTTTTTCATTATTTTTTGTTACATATATATATATTAATTAATTTATGAAGTCATTGTAACTATAATTTGGACATATGTGTGTGTCGTATAACATAACTTGTTATGTGTATGTTAAAATCCTTTTATTTTTGGTGAAATAGGAACATCAATACAAAGGGAACAAATATTTTTTGAATTTTTTTACAATGTTTTACTATTTTTCAACCTCTACAAAATAAAGATCTCGGTGTTAGGAGAAAAATCTATGTTCAGTAAAAATTGAAAATTAAATACATTATAAAATGAAAACATATCAAAATTATACTCATTGGAAGGTTGTTTCAAGGGCTACAATCTTGCAAAATATCTTGTCAAGTTAAGCTCATTTGCAGGTCCAACCCAAGATTTGAAATTGAAATTTCTGAGGAGATTTTGATGTAGATGTAGAATTTTTCATTTTTGGCACCTTCAATTGAAGGTCTTACCTTCGCTAGAGGGTACCTTCGATAGAAGGTCCCCATGAAAAAAAAATCATTTTATAGGAAAATAAATATTTTATGGAAACTACCTTCTATCAGAGGTCCACCTTCTAGCGAAGGTGTTTAGTTGCATACCTCCGATAGAAAGTTTTACTTCGCTCGAAGGTGTGCAAGTGGATTTAGCCCGACCATTCCAAAAATTTCCTCTTTCCAAAAGTGAGACACAACTCTGTGATTTCACCCATAGAATAGTATTAGTTTCTTTGATTGTAAATTCCTAATATGTAAGTATGTATAGTTATTGTGATAATTTTGGAAAAAACAATTCTCTTGAAATTACTTGTTAATTTAAAATAAAATTAAAAAAGGAGATCAATGAATTAAAAGAAGTAGAAGGATGTAGATGATTATATATATATTCAATTATTGATTATGTATTTTTTGAGTTGTGATGTAGATGCATCTCATGTTATTGAGGACAACTAATATAGTTAGTTGTTTTATCCTACCTTCCTACCTCATCCACCTTGGTTATATATGCAATTTTTCTCATTGTGTTATACACTCTTTATTTTATATTGATAGACATATTATTGTGCTCATATTTTTACTTGTGAAAGGTTATCAATTCGATCTCTTTGATTTTGACTTCTCCAACAATTTGTAGCTTCATATCAAGGCCATTTATAAAACTCCATGTACACATACACCTCATGAAGCAATAATATATTAAATAACACTAGAGTTAAATAGTGCATGTCTTTGCAAGAGGTCATATGGTGAGTAGTAACCTATTAAAATAAAGTTGCATAAAGATGACTAGTGGGTAGAAATCACCTACTTCCCAATGGGAAAGTGACACATAGGTCTTTTGAACAAAGCTTATAAAAGAGCTAACATTGCTAGGTGGCAAGTAGTGTGCGTCAAACCAATAAACTACGAAGGTAAATTCTAAGAACATGTTCTAAGTTCTAATATTACTAGCTATACTAAGTCAATACAAAAAAATAATTAAAGTGCAATGTGATAGAAAATGATTTTGAACATAAGAATAAAATAATTAACTAAGGCATTACAATGAAAAAATACAATTTTTGCATATCATTAGCATGAAGTCATTAGAGATAATTTGTAAAATTTGGAACACTAAATAAGTTGAGGATGAATACCATTCTATTCTAACTTGTCCTACAAGTAAATTCATCCAATTTCACAATTCAATCATATATTCAAAAAAATATTAAAACTAAAATGATTTTTAGAAGTAATGTTAGAAATAATTAAGCTGACAGTTACGCCGACAGGCGTAACCCTACAATGGCAACACAACCCCTATAAGAGGCCAACACAAATAACGGTCTTAGCAAAAATAATTGATTCGTATTCTTGTTGACACGAGGAATAGATAGTGGAAGACAAGCACCATCATGGTCATTGCTAGAGGTCGACGGTAGTTTGGCAGGTAGCGGATGGCTGGCAGGCATCAGTTGCCATTATGTAACCGAGAAAAAGCAAATGGCGAGAAAGGTGAAGGAAGAGAAATGTGAACCGTCAAATGCTTAATTCGACACCATCTGGCTTCTTGGTTTACTAAGCGTTTCAGAATGTGTTCTATACAGTTAGAAGAAGAAAACACAAGAAACGAAGCAAACTTGGATATAAATTATGCGCAACCCAGCTTTGTAAAGAATAATAGATATGGACTCGGAATGCCAACAACAATAATGCAGACCAATTGAAGCAGAGGAGATTATACAGCCTGCAACAAAAAATTTCAATGGAGAAGAAGGATTAATCTCTCAGCATCAACTTCAAACCCCTTCAGGTAAGCAAGATGAGATATGTTTGCAATGCTTGAGACATCTTTATAGTTAAATATTTATGATTACAAGCATTTTATTCTGATGAATTCTGACTCTCAATTTTAATCCAGACCTTGTTGAATCCTTGAATATCATCAAGGAGGACAATGACAAAGAGAAGGAAAATCAATTTCAAGTGGAAGAAAAATTTCCTCAAAAGATTTGTGTGATTGATTAGCTTTGTTTTGCAGCTTCATGTGCTCTTGGCGGAGGACGATCGCCCAAGAATGTCAAGCCCAGCCCGAGCCCGAGCCCTGGCCCTATCCCTTCTTATATTCTAGGCCAGGGGCGACGCTCACCTCATCCTCACGTAGAAGGTTGTTTGAACGGAAAAAGACCCTTAATGTCGCCTGCAATGAAGATCTGCTGCAATCCATGTTCACATAGTATAGTAGTCCTCCTCCCCAGTCAACTACGAGTCCAGATCGAACCTTGGGAGACCTCCTGGAGAGGGAACGAAGTGAGAGCTCGATGGCCATGCCCATGTTGTCCTCTTCGAAGATCGAGGTCGTGATCAACAGTCAAAGGTCGAATGTGAGTGTGGAGGAAGCTAGGGGAGGCAGGGGAGGCAACATGGACTGGTTTCTACAAATGATAAGGGGGTTGTCGCCCAAGATGATGGTGGTGGTGGAGCAGGAGTCCAACCACAAAAGTGGGCGACTAGATGAGAGGCTGATTGAAGCCCTCAACTACTATGCCTCCATGTTCGACTGCCTGGAATCGGTGCTCCCGTAGCACTGCATAGAAAGGGTGACACTGGGGAAGCACATGTTTGGGTAGCCGATAGAGAATATTGTGGCCTACGAGGGGGCTGAGTGCGTGGAGAGGCATGAGAGACTGGAACGCTGGATGAAGCGACTCCATCGGGTGGGCTTCGCTATGGTTCTTCTCAGCTATGCCACCGTCATGCACACATAGAGATTGGTGCACACCTATTCTTGTGATTCTTACCGCCTTCTCGAGGACGAAAGTTGTCTTATGATATGCTGGCAGGATCGGCCTTTGTATACTGTTTCCGCATAGAAATCCTAAGTAACTTTCACATCTTATATCTTTTCTTTTTCATTCTGGCCCTCTATAGGCTTTGTGCAGTCTGCGGAGAGTTTGTCTGCGTATGAGCATTTTGAAAGTAGCATGGATTTGGGCCAAATTGTACATCCATTCAATGTATGGTCACATGGAAGGAACCATAGTTCTTTCCCTTGCAATGCACAACATTTCTTTGCAGAAACTAATTTGAATGCTAGGGGTTATTTTTTGAGAAAAACTCATATCGTGGGCATCTCTAGAAAGGGTAGAAGGATAGGGTCCGATAGGACCAAATTCTTGTCTTAAGACCATTAGATATATTTGGGTCTATTTTAATAAGTAAGAGTTAAATTTTTGAATGCTTTAAGGAATTTATAATTATGATGGAAAAACAAACAACTTGCTATATATTTAAATTCTTACATCTAATTGAGGGGGGAATACACTTTAGAAATTTTTGTGAAGTATTGTGAAGAAAATGATATTATCAAACAATGCATAATTCCTCATAGTCTAGAGGGAAATTTAACTACATAACTCAAATAAATATTTAATACATAACTCAATTACATAATTTAATTTTTTTAATTTGTTCATTAACCCAAACATCAACCAAGACTCTCATATACAAAATTATCTATTTCATAACTCTTTTAGCACTCACAAATAACTCTCCTAATGTTCACACAAGGAACATCTTACATATATGTGATGTCATATTTATGCAACCTTAATATGCACTAAGTAGAGATTTTAAATAAAAGGAAAATGAAAGATTGGGGAATAAGAGGTTCATAATTTCTATAAAAGATTTAGGGTTGAGGTTCAAATATGGTTAGAGTAGGTATTAGGGTTCAATTAAGGTTAGAGTATAATTAGGGTTACTGTTCAATTAAATTCAGGGTTCAATTAAGGTTAGAGTATAATTAGGGTTATTGTTCAATTAAATTTAAGGTTCAATTAGTATTAGTGTTATGGTTACAATTAGTATTAAAGATAGGTTAGGTTTTGTATTAGAGATAGGTTAGGGTTTAGATTAGGGTTTAATTATGGTTAGGGTTAGTATTAGGGTTATGTTAAGATTAGCATTATTAGGATTAGGGTTCAATTAGGTTTGTAATTAGGGTCAGGGTTAGTATTAAGGTTAAATTTCAATTATGTTTTAATTATAGTTTAATTAGGGTTAGGGTTCAATCAAAGTTATAGTTCAATTAGAGGCACCTTTATGGTTCAGTTAGGGTTATGGTTTAATCAAGGTTATAGCTTAATTAGGGTTAGTAGTATGGTTTAATAAGGGTTACAATTAGTATTAGGGTTAAGGTTCAATTATGTTGAGGTTTAATAATGGTTAAGGTGCAATTACCGTTAATGTTTAAATATGGTTCAATTAGGGTTGAATTAGGATTAGTGATTAGAGTTAGGGTTAGTGTTTAATTTTGAATAGGGATAAGGTTAGGCTTTTGAGAAAAATCTTTGGGTTAGGGTTAGGGTTGGGATTCAAAGAGGGTTAGGGTAAGAGTTACAATTTGGGTTCAATAAGGGTTAAGATTCAATAAAGGTTTAATTAAGGTTATAGTTAGGGTTATGGTTCAAATATGGTTAGGGTACAATTATGGTTAGGGTTCAATTATGTTGAGGTTTCATAAGGGTTAAGGTATAATAAATATTAGGGTTTAAATAGGGTTCAATAAAGGTTGAATTAGAATTCAATTAGGGTTAGTGTTTGGGTTATAGTTCAATTAGGGTTAAGGTTAGTATTAGAGTTAAAAGGTTAGTATGTTAGGGTTAAGGTTAGGGTTCAATTATGGTTATGGTTAGGTTTAAATTAGGTTAGCATTCAATTAGAATTATTGTTAGGGTTAGTATTAGGTTAAGGTTTATGTTAATGGTAAATTAGGGCTATGATTCAATTAGGGTTAGGGTTTAAATAAGGTTCGCTTAGGCTTGAATTAGAATTCAATCGGGGTTAGTGTTAGGGTTAGAGTTAGTATTAGAGTTAAATTTTAGCATTAGGGTTAGATTAGGCTTCAATTATGGTTAGGGTTAGGATTGAATTGGATTAGCATTTAATTACAGTTATGGTTATGGTTAGTATTAGGGTTAAGGTTATTGCTAGTGCTAAATTAGGGTTATGTTTTAATAAGGGTTAATGTTAGAGTTCAATTATAATTTAATTAGGGTTAGGGTCAGTATTATAATTAGGGTTAGCATTAGCATAAGTGTTAGTTTTAAGGTTCAAATTTGGTTAGGGTTATTGGCAGGGTTAAGGCTCAATTATAGTTTAATTAGGGTTCAAAAAGAGTTTGGATTAGAGTTAAATTAGGGTTAGGGTTCAATTAGAGTTAGGGTTAGCATTAGGGTTTAAGGGTTAGGATTACAAGTTAAATAGGTTTACTTTTCAGTTAGGGTTAGGGTTAAGGTTCAATATGTGTTAAGGTTTAATAAGGGTCAAGGTTCAATTAGGAGTAGGGTTCAATCAATGTTAGGATTAGGGATTCATTAGGGTTAAGGTTTTGTTAGGGTTGGGGTACAATTAGGGTTAGTGTTCACCTAGGTTTATGATTAGGGTTAGTATTAAGGTTAAATTTCAATTATGTTTTAATTATAGTTTATTAGGATTAGGGTTCAATCAAGGTTATAGTTCAATTAGAGTTACCTTTATGGTTCAATTAGGGTTAGGGTTTAATCAAGGTTATAGCTTAATTAAGGTTAGTAGTATAGTTTAATAATGGCTACAATTAGTATTAGGGTTAGGGTTAACATATGGTAACGGTTTAGGTTCAACTAAGATTATAATTAGGGTTAGGATTAAGATTTAATTAGGGTTAGGGTTAACATATGGTAATGGTTTAGATTCAATTAAGATTATATAATTAGGGTTCAATTAAGGTTAGTGTTAGAATTAACCTAAACATTAATGTAAACCCTAAACATAATCCTAACCATAGAACAAAATTCTAACCCTAACCATAAACCTGATGCTAACACTTACCTTAACACTAAACCCTAAATGTAACTATAACCCTAACCATAAGCCTAAACCCTAACCCTAACCATAATCATAATCATAAACCTAAATGTTAAACTTTAATCCTAAATGGTTAACCCTAAATCTAATGCTAACCCTAACCATGATATAAACCTTAACCCTAATGTTAACCCTAACTGTGATATAAATCGTAACCCTAATTATATTAATTTATTCAATGTGTAACACTAAACCTTAACACTAAATCCTAACGCTAACTATAACCCTAATCATAATTCTAAACCCTAACCTCACCATAATCGTAAATTGAATCTAACCCTAATGCTAATCTTAACCTTAATCCTAACCTTGCCCCTAACCCTAACCCAAACCATAGCCCTGACCAAATATAAATCCTTACCCTATCCAGGTAATTATAATTCCAATCCAAACCTGAATAGGAATTCCAACCCTACCCTTAACACTAACCAAAACCTTATTCGTAAAACCTGTTATAATTATAATCCAAACCCTAACCCTAACCATAATTCTACCCCTAACCCTAACATAATTCTCACACTAACTATGACTATAAACCCAACCTTAACACTAAACCCTAACCCTAATCATAATAATACATCTAAACCAAACCCTAACTCTAATGCTAAACCTAACCATGATATAAACCCTTATCCTAAATGCTAACTCTAATCATAACCCTAAATATATTACTTTATTCAATGTGTTGCGCACGCCGCGACTACTACTAGCTTATCTATCTTAATATATTAAGATACATATATTATACGTCGAGAGATATCATTATCAAGGCGTATTTTTTAAATTCAAAAAAGTAAAAAAAGAAAAAAAAAAAAAACGCCTAGATAATGATATGTCTCGGCGTATAATATATATATCTTAATATATTAAGATAGATAAGCTAGTAGGTAGTCTCATTTATATTCTAAACTAATGCTATTATATTATATCTCTTTTTTATTTAAATATAAGATTCATTCTTGAGACATGTGATGCTGTATTATTACTAAGAGAAACACAAACATTTTAATATTTATATTAAGATGACCGTTATAACTTATATTATATAATCAAATAATATATTTTAAATTACATCTTAAATATATTTCAATTTCGTCAAATGATATTACAAATTATTACCATCATCTTTATTTTTCTAAAATAATAATTAAATTTCTAATTATATGTTAAATGTATATCTTCTTCTTAATATTTAAACTCGATGAAGTTTGAAATATTTTATTTAAGAGAATAGAAAATAAAACAATTATTTAAAAAATAATCACATAAAAAAAAAATCAATTTTTTTTTCAAATGAAAATAATTAGTTTGGAAAAAGACTACTTATACCCAAACCTTCTCACATGATTTGATTCTTGGAGAAAGAAAGCCAAAAACAAACCTCAACAAAAAGGATTTTAAAACCTGTCAAATTCCACTTGATCACAGTGGCTCATAAACATCTCTTCCAAGCCATGCAATTAAGCTCAGAGAAAGAAGAAGAAAAAACGTATCACTTCCTATACTTCCACAATTTCGAGAAATAAGTACAAACAACGACTGAAATCCAATAATCAAATTCCAAAATTTCCTTCCTCGCCATTTAAATCCACAGGAATTCCCTGCTCGCTGGGTTTCCAGTGGCAATTTTCATAGTCCATGGGAACAACTTGTGGATTCTCATAATGCAAACATGATCCTACAACAAAATTGGGTGCCCTAGATTGGGGATGACGACGAACACTCGGAAACGCAGTAGCAAACGGAAAAATCTTCTTCACTTCGTCATGAATTCTGGACGCACAGTCTCCACTCATAACGGCAAACGGCCCAAACGTCTCTTCCCTCAAACCTTCCAAAGTGTGATCACTCTTACAGAGCCACCTGAAAGTGTAAGTAACCGATGACGGCCCTAAACAGTTATAACATTCTTCCGTCTTCTTAAAACAGTCATCAAGCCTCTCTTCTTCTTCATCGGCCTCGATTTCCCCGCCTCCCGAGGCTTCGAAAGCCTCATCTTCATTGCTCCACGGTTCGGTTTCCAGCACAAGGTGCCCTAATTCCGTACACTGGCGCCGTGGACCGCCACAGCTATCCTTATACATTCTTACCAGAGATCCGCTCAGGAGATTAGGGCTTGAGCTGTTGATCTCGTCTAGAAAATTCACCCACACTTCTACCGGCCATTGCCTGTTATTATACGACGCCACAATCTCGTCAAACGCCTCCACCATGGCATGTTGCCTGCCGGAACGCCGGAGCCCATCGAAGTAATCATCTGCGGAAAATTGCAGCACTGTAGGGTATGCTTTTTCCAGTATCTGGAAGCCGCCATTGCTTTGGCCGTGGAGGATACAGTGTATGAGAGCATCTGCTATGTGGCCGGCGTAGCGGGCAAACAAGGAAGGCCTGTGAGAGGGTTTTATATTTATGTCCCTCTTGCTGTCGAAATGGCGGCCGAGGACGTAGACGATCATTTTGATGAAGAGAATATGATCGGTGAAAATGGGTGGTACCCGGAGTTTTCCTAGCTGGTCCTCCACCACGGCGCATAGATCCACTGCGTATCTCGTTCTGAATTCTACCACCGTTTTGTCTGGTAGGGCTACGTTCTCGTGCGCTTCGATTGCTTTTGCTCCTATCAGAACCTGTAAGCAGAAATCTGTTTCAATAATGTTGGGTAAGTGAAAAGTTTTGCCACAGATTTTAAAACAGGATTTCACAAATACAGTAACTGTATAGTTTATAAGTAAGATTCCTAAATAACTACTCATTCTTTAAACTATCACAAAGAAAATATAACAGTACATATATTCTTAAAAAATTAAAGAAGAAAACATCTCGTATATTCTTCCAAATTTGATCAATTGACCAAATGAAAAGATTAAAAAAAACCGAAAACCAATTATCGTACCTGAAAGCATGTGGGCGGAAGGGCAGACGAAACAATCTGTCCGCTATAGACCCACGATCGAAACTCAGGCCACACATCATTCGGCCATGAATACCGCTCATAAGCCTGCAAAACTTCCTCTCGAAGGAAGTCCAGCAACTCCAAATGTCTCTGCCAGTATTCATCAAACTCTTTCTGAAGCAATTGACCCGCCAGAAGGAAAGTCTCCACGATATACCTCCAAAACTGAAGCATCTGATCATAGTTCGAGTTAATATACATCGCAAGGGCGTCAATTAAACAACTTCCATAGACTACTAACAGCGGCGGGTCGGCGGGCGGACCGTTAGCGATCCCGCGTTGTATGGCGGCCAGCACGCACCGTGCAAGCGGTCTGAAATTGCCTACAAAATGGCGGTTGCGATGCAAAATTAGGCTCATGTCGTAAGCTGTGGCCGTTGCGGCGGGCCAGATGTAGGGTCCGTATCTTTCAATAGCCGGGTCGTTAGGGTTTTCTGGATTGGGCTCAGAAGCCAGGCCTGTAGATTTTTGCACATAAGCATAGTAACAAGCACTCGGTCTGTTTGGATCTGCCGTTTCATCAGTAATAAACAATTGAGCAATTCCATATCTGGGTAATGGAAAAGGGTTTAGAGCAGACGGCACCATTGCTAGCGTTATTCTTCCCCCCTTTCACCTGTATTTCTTTCTTTCCATCCTTTCAACAAAGATAAAAGAACTGTCAAATTTTCAATGTAACCGCTCTTATGTAATTAGGTATGTACTTGGAAACTAATTAAATATCTCTAATTCAACTTCATTTTGGTCAAGTCTCGGGGCCATTATGTAGCCGGATTATCAATTTAAAGAGTTGTTTGTTTATATTTAAAATTTTGTTTTTATTGGGAAAATATCTACGTTTTAGACCATCATCAGCCCTGGAAATTGATGATAATTTTCCAAAACTTCCATAATTTTGTTTTCGGCAAATACAGATTTTCGTCTCATGAAATTTGTTTTCCTTATTGTCTTTTACGTTGCTGGGTGCCGTCCTAGTTATTGTTACGCCGAGAGGCGTCTACAGTGGCAGCCATGGAAGAGGAGAATGTAACGGACAAGAGAGAAATGGAAGTGGGCGATTGTAATGGACAAGACGGAAGTTGAAGAGGCAAGAGTAACGGACGCCAGAGGTTTCTATAGTTAGGACTGCCTACGGCAGATGTCATCATGACCCTGTAACTTCTCCTTCACGCTAAACAACCCATGTTAACAATTCTCTATATATACAACCCACTCCTTACCGCTTTAACATCTCATCTTTCAGCTGTGTCTTTGTTTTGCGAGCTCTGATAAATCACATCATCTTGGCTTTTCATTTGTGTGTGAATTTTCTTTTAGGTTTTTATCTTCCCTTACTATGTTATTTGCATGCAACATACAACTGCTGGCAAGTCGGTAATCATGTCTTCTTCAAACAATAGAAACTCTTCGGGTGCAAAGGCTTCAAGGGGAGGCGAGGCCAACTCTGGTTTCAAGGGAGGACGTTCAGTAGCAGCTCCTGCGCCAGCTAAAAACAACGGCAGGGCAATCCCCACGAAGCAAGGTCGTCCCAGAGAGAGACCTGTCAGCAAGTTTGAAGATCTGATAATGCATGGAGTAAAACCATGGGATTCTGATGCAGACGAGTTCTACGATGGTCTTGTAAAGGCTCGCATAGAGCTTGATAAAGAGATGGACACCATGGATGCCAAAAATGCTCGCTAAATAGCTGCTTGTCACTTTGCATTAGATAGTTTTCGCAAGCACTAAATACTGAAAATCCTAACATTGGGGTTTTTGTTTCTGTGAGGCACTTTTGTTTCAGGTTTCATGCACGTTATAATATCACTGTCTTTGATTACGGTTATGATATAATTGTGTTTGTCTACTGTTGTTCATGGTTTTACCAACCCTGTGTTATCATGGAGCTCATAGGAGGTTCCTTTTGTTCCTTCCTTTTTTCGTAACCTAATATTATAAAGGGGAGCAGTCTGTGGACAGTGCAAGTGAGAAATATAAAATGGTAGATTTCAGAAAATAGGTGTTTGTGAATAGTGAATAGAAAAGCAATTGGTAGATTTCAGAAAATCTTATGAAGATTGTTATATTATTTGACTCTGCGAATCAGATTGAAGACATTTTTAAGACAACACCAGCAGACTTTTGTTTTCCCACGACCAACCAGACAAGGCACTGCTTCACTCGTTATGTTGAATATCACAAGTATGATGTTTTTTTATTTCTGCTCTCATTCTATGAATTCTTTCCCTAGTACACTTTTCCAGAGCAAATATTTTTTGTATATTCCATATTTCAAGGGCTGCGTATTTGTTATTTGATGTTTGTAAACACAGATGCATTCAAGCTAAGGGAGAGGGTGCCAGTGAATGCGAAAAGTTTGCTAGATATTATCGATCTTTATGTCCTACTGAATGGGTATATAATTGTCCAATAATATTTTCATTTAAAAAAGAAATCTTATTACTGTATTGCAGTATTGGCTTACATGTCGAAGGTTGTTTTCCTTGTTTTCCTTGTTATGTTTTCCCCACTTCTGAGCTTTCTTGGTTATAATCATGCAGATAGTAAGATGGAATGAGCAAAGGGACCTTGGCACTTTTCCTGGACCTCTGTGATGAAATTTACCTGTAATTCTTTTGTAAATAATACTTCCCTCGTCTTTGGAACTGTAATAGTAAAATCTTTCAAGTAGCTGTGCCACCCTGTGATTTTAAGCATCATCTTCTCAATTGCATTGTGTGGCTAGACAAAATGTGCGTATTGCAAAGTTTGAAAAGATTCAGTAGTTATTTTGATGATCTGAACAAGCAAGGCCCTTGTAGAATGTGATGACTTTTAATTCTATTTCAAATGTCTGCTGTTATTTCGATATTTTCAAAAGTTTGTAAAACAATATTTTAAAAATCGAACTTAAAGAGAACATCAAGGGCTTATTCTAAAGTATTGAAGATTTTAAAAATTAAACGGGGGGAGGACGTTTGTTTAGGTTAGTATTAACATAAGAGGCTTTTAAAACCACATTAAGATTTCGTGAGTAAATCAATTTTTAGATCAAACATCCAAGAGCCCATCCAAAAACAAGCTAAATATGTTTAAAGCATATTTAATTGAAAATGCAAATCTATTCTTCTTATTCCTCAAAAAGAATAGATCATTTAAGCTCCGAGGCATATACTTAGAAAATAAGTTTCTAACTACTTTTTTGAAAATCTGAACACAATCTCCTACATATGGCTGAGATTGGAAGTTTAAAAAGTTTAAACTCTTCATAAAAATAAGAAAAGAAAACAGCCTTTAAATTTTGTTAAATTTATAGATCAGTTAGTGGATCAATATGAGTAATTTAGGACTGTTAAATTGATCTTTTTGGTGAATGGTTCAGTTGGTCCATGGGTGAGTTCATTTTTCAATACTTCCTTAGTCTCTTTAGGAAATGTGCATTTTAAACATTTTTTTTGCATTTCCTGAACTTAAAACATTTTTTCTTCTTTTTTTTTTATTGGAATTTAAAATATTTTTTGAATCAGTTAGGAGTTGAATCACATTTTCTAAATCAGTTATCAGGAGTTTGAATTTAGGAACTTCCATTTGTTGTTGAAGTCGTTTTGCTCACATATCAAAGATATTATCCCGATACAAAAATAAATGAATACCAAGCACTTGCTCTATTTAGATTTTTGTCTATACTCTATTTAGATTTTTGTCTATACTCTTCACATCTACTGATGTGCTCTACTTAGTTTAAGCATAACGTAGCATACTTTTTGTTGGTTAGAAACTATTGATCTTTTAAATTTGAGATTTGAGAGAGGGTGGGTAAGAAATGAATATATTATGCTCTATTTAGATTTTTGTCTATATTCTGCTCATCTATCGATTTTCTTTGCTTAGTTTAATCATAGCTTACCATACTTTTTGCCTTTTGGGTAAGTGGAGAGTTTCAACAACTTTGTTGGTTAGAAACTATTGGTCTTCTTAGATTTGAGATTTGAGGATTATTTTGTTTTCAAGAATAATTGTTATCAATATTTGTTTTAATAAATATTTTTATTATGCTGATTTTAATAGATATTCTTATTATGTTGAGAGGCGTCTATAGTAATTTTTTTGAAGCTACATTTAAAATGGCAGGTAGTGGAAGTCATGTGCAACTACAATAGATTTGATGAAATAAAAAAATCAAAGAGATTTGACGAAACAAGAAAATCAAATCAAAGAGATTTGACGAACCACGAAAATCAAATCAAATAGATTTGATGAACCAAAAAAATCAAATCAAAGAGATTTGATGAAACACAAAAATCAAATAAAAAAGATTTGATGAAACAAAAAGAACAAATATATCAATAAATAATAATAAAAATTCAAATATTTGCATAAAATAAAAGAACAAATAAATAGATAAATAATATTTTTGATTGCAAAATTAGATAAATAATATTGTTTAAAAATTAGAGAATGATAACTCTCGATGTATTTTATATATATTAATATTTAATATATGTATCCAGAGAATTGAGGTGGTTGTTATCGTCCCTGAAGAGCCAAGGAAAGCTCTTTGATGGCCTCCTCACAAGTTGGGGCGTCTCCCATTGCTTCTCGCAAAGAGATGCTTAAAGTAGGAGGTACGTTCATTTCTCCATATTTTGAGAAATTT
Organism: Sequoiadendron giganteum; assembly: GCA_007115665.2. Lineage (NCBI taxonomy): Eukaryota > Viridiplantae > Streptophyta > Pinopsida > Cupressales > Cupressaceae > Sequoiadendron > Sequoiadendron giganteum. The sequence continues at coordinate 593,866,189 of CM021108.1, forward strand.
ATGTTATTTTATATATTTAATATATGTTTTACTCTATAGAATTTTTTTTTAAAAGGATTTGACGGATTTAGTGTATAATTTTCATTTTTTACAGCTTCTATTTGAGAATTTGATAGTTTTGTTTTATATATTTTACTTGCATTTTGATAGTGTCGATGTACAAATTTATGTTTTCTTGGCAAGGGATGTACATATGCTGAAAGTTTGTTTTGTTTATTTATTAAGCATAAACTGAAACTCACAACTACAATGCTAAAAACCCCAAAATCAATTCAGTGTCAATACAAATATGTGGAATTAATGAGTTTCAAAGAGTTGCCTAAAACAAAACAAATTTGGATTATAAATATTGTATGAGACGGTGTACATGCTCTTTCGAGCTCTATGTTCCTGTGGCCCTAGGAATGTTGATAAGGAGCTATGAAAAATTGTATTTTAATGGTTAATTAATTGAAAGTATTTTTGAAATATTATTTGACAAATGTTTGCAAAATATTTATACATTTTATCTATGAATAAATTCACTTTTGAAAATATTTTCTGAATATTGTTTGAATATTTTTTGTTATCCTTCCCTATTGTATTTATATGGTGCAAACTTAATTTAAAATAGGCATTTCAAGAAGGATATTTCCTAGCGTATTTTACATAGATTTTTCTAAATATAGGTATGATAGTTAGACTAACCGTCCATTTTGGGAGTAGATATTTTGGATTAATTATCATTTTACATATGTAAGTTTTGGTGTAACAACAAATCTGTATGTGGTATCAGAGTCTCAATTCAGAATTAATTTGTTTGAATTATATTGACAACCAAATCTATATGTGGTATCAGAGTCTTTTAACTTTGGTTCAATTCATCTCAATTGTATTGGCCATTGATCGCGTTTCCTCGGACAACTACTGGTAGGTTGGTGAAGTGTTCCATGACCCTATTCTTTTAAGAATTGAAATATTATGGGCTAATTAATGTTATAAAAATATATTGATGCAAGAAAGAAGAGTGTATTATCTAAAGAATATTTAAGTGATGAAGAATTCATTCAAACATTATTAAAGAAGAATCTAAAAGATATTTAGAAAAGTTTGGACAAAGAAAAAATAGAGATCCTACAAGGATATTGAGATAAGATAAGAAAAATGGATTCAAGGAAATTTTTTTATCTAAAGGATTAAAGAAATCCATCTTGAAAATCATAGATCCAAAAGGAACTGAAGGTGTAGACACATAAAAATGTCCTAGACCAACTAATACCATTTTTTAATGTCATGTCTTCTATTAATTAAATAATCTTAATTATTTAATTAATTCACTGCCATCTTTTATTTCCTTTTTGATTAATTAATTAAATTTTATTTATTTAATACGTCACTAATATCCTTGTCTTCTATCCTTGAAAATAATAGATCCAACTCATAAGTCTAGTGTGGAAACCTCACCTTGTCATTTTGTCATCTTGTCACTTTGTCCTTCAAACCAGTCCTTTGACAATCCAAATTGAGACATTCGCCAAACTTTGAATGGTTAGTAAACCTTTCCTAAAAATCACTTGACATAGGACACTCATTTTAGTCTTCATTACTTCTTTGCATTTTACATTCCTTTTGGTCCTCATTATCACTTTTCCATCCACCATCATGTCTTCAAATCACTATGACATGCTTGCTAGTCAAATTGAATGCCAATTTATCAATAATGGTCAAGCCCAACTAGCCATGGACTTCAAAAAACTATACCTCCAATCCAAATGCAAATTTTCCACAACCCATAGTCAACCACCCACATACCCTTCCTACCAACAATTCATAAGTCCTAGTCCTTCATACATCTACCCTCTATATCAAGAGTCTCATAACACCATTGGTCATACCCACCTTAACCTTGACAAGGGAAATCGACCATCCATCAATCCAGTACAAGCCTCTATGTCATATCCTAGTCCTTCATCCTATCCTAGTCTCACGTCCAATCCTAGTCCTTTATCCATGTCCTATTCTGGTCCTTCATCTTATTGTAGTCCTCTATCCACATCCAATCCTAGTCCTTCATACACTAACCCTTTTCAAGTGTCTACGTCCTATCCTAGTCCATCATCTCTTAACCCCTTCCAAGTCTCCACATTATATCCTAGTCCTTCATTCACATCCTATCCCAGTCCTTCATCCACGTCCTATCATGGTCTTTCATCCACTAATCCATTCCAAGACACTCCATCCCAACATACATTTAGTCATGAAAGAACATCTAGTCACAGTCTTCAAACTCCCATCTTCTTACCTACACTTGAGGATACATGTCAAAAGGAAAATCCAAAGCATGACATCATAACTCCCCCTTCATGTCCAGATCAAATTTGTCCATTCCATGACCCTATCTTTAAATCCATTCAAGAAGTCCTCCTAGACAATCATGGCATACCAAACATACCTATCCTTGGCCAAGACTCCATCCACAACCAAGACAACCCCATCTTTGACCAAGACTCTACTATTGATCCAGAAGTCCAAAACGATCCACTCCTTGGCCTCTATGCCATTCATGGTGAAACACTTGAAGACAATTCCATCCAAACTTCAAGTATTAACACTTCCAAAAATGAGACAATTGCTTCCATGGGACACATAGATGATCTTCCTATAGAGCAAGAGGCTACTATTCTTGACATATTTGCAAATGACCAAGCTATAACTGAATTCAATGGGCTCTATGACAATGACCAAGAAGATAGTTTCAACATCAACTGGGAAACACCAGCAGAATCATCAAAATCTGATATGTTAGAAAATCAGACCAAAGATGTTAATCAAAAATCTACCCAACATGTCAGTGAAACTACAACATCCTATCAATTAAGATCATTTATCTTTTTTAGAGCAGGCTTTCTTACAGATGAAAAGATTCTGAGCATTAATTTCTACAATAAGGATGGGTTAGCAACTTGCTTCCAAAATAACAAGTACCCCATCGCAATTTTTTTTAAAAAAAACATGCATTATCAAGGAAAAGGACTAGGCCTACACGAGCAAGGAATTATTGAGCCCATACAAGTTTAGACAGATTATGGACATCAAGGTCTTGGCTATTCCTCAATCAGAAAATCTAATAACATTAGTGGTCCCTCCTCGATATTGGGGGCAACTTTATCTCATATAAACATCAAAATGGGTGTCATGAGTAGTCCTTGTCATAAGATTGTTGCCAATACCCCTTCCCTCGACACCCCAAAACATCATTCCATCATGAATAAACCTTCCATTTGGAACCAACAAAAGTCTTGCAAATACAAAATCCAAAATCACATGTCAAAGGCCATGAAATCAATGAAAAATACAAGTGGACAAATGAAGCTAAAGTGGATCCCAAAACAAAATGGATCAAGTCAAGAAAGGAATGAATCAAGCAAAGAAAATATGTCAAATACAAAAGTCAATAAAAATGTGGAGCCACAACACAAGAGGAATCCCACATACAATGAATTTCCACCTCCTTCAAAATGGCCATCATATAAGACATATAAAAGTGTTGGTTCCAAACACTATCCTAATCTGACACCCAAAGTTTGGAAAATAAAAATCAATACATCCAAAAATCCAAACAACCCGTCCATGTCCACCATCATCTGTCATAATCCTACATCCTCCTTAAAGTCCAAACATACCATGTCACAAATCTGTCACATCTTGGCAGCAATTCTCTATCATAAGGACTCTCATGGCACTCTATCACGATGTGCATATTCTGATAAGGCCAACTCTAGCATCAACAAGGATCACAATGACATCGATCAACTGTATGCTTGAGCGCTATCATCCTGACAAGGCAACTACTTCAGAAAGGTCACTATTGGCATGCCATGGCACCAGTCTCTACATCGGCATCGTCAAAGGCTTCAACACAGTCAGTGGTCATCTAAAGCATCAAGGCTATCTGAAAAAATACAAAAAAAATTGAAAAATCAAAGAATCATCACCTTGATGAAAACTTGGCAAACATGCATCTTGGTGACACAAAAAAATAATAATATAAAAATCAGAAAATATAAAAAAATATCAAAAATAGTAAAGAGAAATTTTTTCGTCCAATAGTGAAAACCATTCTTATGGCACTTTGGATAAGTACCATGATGAAAACCTGGCAAACAGGCGTCATGAGTAGAATAAAATCATCTATGCAGACCATTACACTTAGGAGCAAGTCATCTCATCTCCCCTACCCATCACATGACATTTCCTATGACATTGCCATCTAAATCCTATCACTTTCCATCCATTTTCCCACCGACTTTGATCTTCATAAGGACTAAAATGCAAACATACATCATGCTTTGGGAATTTGTTTTGACATGTCTATCCTTTGGTCATACAATTTCATGAAATATCATGTCATCGCCTTCATAACAATATCCAGGCCCATACCTCGACAAAAATAAATTATCCTTATATGACATAAGCCATCCATGTCTCCTATCTTTTACCAAAACCGTCCATTGTCCTTTTATACCTATCACCCATCTTGGTTTCCCTTGTCAATGGTCTAAAGATCCCTTGTCATCCCATCCAGTCCTCATCAAGTCATTCCAAATGCAACAATATGGCAGCTTGGCGCGTCATCCAAAACTTTCCTTGACTTAGTCCTTGGCCCCGCTATAGACTTTTATCCTCTTATCATATAATTATTATCTTCACGTTGTTTCGGGATGTGTCCTTCCCACATCAAATAATGTTGTCATTGTCATAATCACCTATCAATCAATATTCAAGACTAGCGACAAAATCATGGTTGTCCTTGGATTCATGTGCGTCAACATCATTCACATGCATTTGTCACAATTTTTAGAAAACGGTTAAATAGTCACATCGTCAAAATAGTCAAACATATGTCTTATACAGGATGTGTCCTTCCTAAAATGAGACATTTTCATTTAGTCAAACTATCGTCATTTGCCTTATGTACATGATATGTCTTTCCCGAAACTAGGCTTCATCAATTGCATAACCCTCAAACAAATCAAATTTTGGCAAACACTCTTATTGGCTATTGACATTATGACTTATTTTGTCTTATCTTTCTTTTGACTTTGTCTCTTGGTCGTGTTACTAGCTACCTCAAGGATGTCCCATGAAGGATTTAGAGGTGCGATGACATCTCATGATCTATTATGTTTTTCTTTGACTGTTGTCTATTGATTGTCCTGATAGAAAGACTGGGGCAAATTGGCCTCTAGTATGAGTTAGGACATTCCTTGTCTGTGATTGTCTGTTTTGCGAGTGGATGACCTTGCACACCTTGGTCTTTGTCATACCCTGGTGTTTGTTGTCCATTTGTGTCATTTTTACCACCCAATGATGACTCGAGCAACACTTATTATTACTTTGGCAAATGTTGAAGGATTCTAACATGCATTTCTTTTTCTGCGTTAACTTGCCTTTCCTTCCCCATTTTGACATCCATGTCTTTTGACCTAACATTTCTTCTATTCCTTCATTCTATAGTTTTCTCATCCATTTTGAGAGCACACTCGTGTTCTCTGAACCCAATTATCCTCTCGAGGGGGCATACCGCAACCCTCCTCATCATCCTTCCTCATCCTTTTTGCATTGGGGCATGTTTTTGACTTATTTTCTTTGTCACAATGCGATAAACTGCATCATGACAAAGAGGGGCAAATGTAGACACATAAAAATGTCCTAGACCAACTAATACCATTTTCTAATGTCATGTCTTCTATTAATTAAATAATCTTAATTATTTAATTAATTCATTGTCATATTTTATTTCCTCTTTGATTAATTAAATAAATTTTATTTATTTAATACGTCACTAATATCCTTGTCTTCTATAATTAAATAAATTATATAAATATTTAATTATTTATGATCTTGCCACTATAATTAAATAGTTATTTTAATTATTTAATTATTCATTTATCATCTTCTTCCACAATTAAATAAATTGCTTATTAATTTGTCGTCTTCTTCCTATTTTGAATTAAATCAAAAATCAACTTTCTTTCTAATTTTAAATAAAATCATTTATTTAAAATTACCCACTTTCTAATTTTCCTCAACAATTAAATAATTTTATTTAATTGTCTTATTGATTTTCTTTCTAAATTTAAATAAAAGCATTTTATTTAAAATGAGAATTTCCCTCTTTTCAAGTAAATAATTTAATTATCTTCACCATTTTGGAATTAATTTAAAATATTAATTTCAAAATAAAATTTCTCTCCACATATTAAGTTATTTCTAAAATAACTTGATTTTCTAACTCATCATTTTCCACTTACTAATTCTTATCTCACTATCACAACTATTCTCTTTCCTTGATTTAATTTCTTAAATTAAATCTCATCCACTCAATTTGAATTTAAGCCTAAAGTTTCTCTAACCCTAATTAAGGGGTTGTTATTTTGAATCTTGACCACAGATTCTAGGGAACTTCTCAATCTTTGATCTCATCCATCCATCCAAAATTGAATTTTCTATAAAATGCCAATTTTGTCTTCATTTTGTCAGCTCTTACTGTATGGTCCCATAGGGGGGCTTGGGCTTCTATTTTCATGGATCAAGCGGTCCCATGAAGCAAAAAAAATTGTGCTACGAGATTAATTAGAATCTTTTCCAGAAAAATAGGAGCGCCTACCTTTTAGAAATGAATCTTTCAGCGGGTGAAATTGAGGTGGGGCTAGAAATTGCCCCTACAACTTAGGAATTTTTTAGAAAGTTTTTTTGCCACTTGTCTATCACTTAAAATTTGAAATTCCTAAAAAAAATTAAAAATGAGAGAATATTTATTTATTTATTAATTTTTACCAAAAATACGCCAATTGGATCCTTAAATTTTGGAGCTCAAACTTTTAAGCTGAATTGCAAAATTGAATTCATGGGACCACTAGCCTTAAAATATTCCTAAAAAATCTGAGCAACACCCACTGAGATTTTTTAGGAAGCCCCCCTCCATGGGACCATACCCTTAATTTCTTAATTTTATCTTCTTCATAGTCTCTCATATCTTAGGCAATCTTAGCATAATTCATTTTCTTTGGCATATTTTAGATTTGCTCACTAGTTGCATAAGTGCATAGTTTAGCATCTCATCCAAATCCTTCAACACTTGTTTGGTCTTAGCATTATCAAATATTGCTCACACATAAAATATGAGGGCAACATCATTATTGCAGCAAGTTTGAGAAAGTATAATGGAGGTCAGCCATGGAGAATGAAGAATTTTGGGTGAGATCATTCCTTTTTTTTTCATGTTATTTCCTTTGCACTTAATTATTATTATGGATTGATGTATTCACATGTGTGTTGCTAACCCTTTTAATCTTGCAGAAAAATCCATAGTTACAGAAGGCATATGAGAAAAGACATTCTGAATATAAAATAAAAATAAAATAAAAATCATCATCAAGCAAATTGAAGAGAAGGTTCGATAAGAAATACAACTCATAAGATGATTGCCAATATGAATAGAACTATACTAAAAAAATTAGATATGGTTTTAGCAGATATGGTACAAATAACCGAAATGGTCAAGGAAAATAAGCAACACTGCGATAATTGGATAATTTAGTGGGCGTTGATTCAAGATGAAATCATCAAAGATCGTAATTTTAGTAAAAAACTTCATCAATATCACACTTAGAATCAAAATATGAAAAATTAGCCATGATTAGGGAAAATCTAGAAAGACAACACAAGGGAAAGAGTAGATCTAGAAATAATTTCAATATTTAGATGAAATTAATGAAAATTCTTTGTGGACTAACAATGTTTTTTTAATCCTGTAAACACTTTAATGAATCTAAGTGTAGGTATGACACTAATCATGAATAATTAGATCATCCCTTGACTAAATATTGCTATGAAGTTCTTGAAAATTCTTTTGTAGGAGAATATAATTCTATTGACCCTCAAGATAAGTACGATAATCTTATAAATAATAAATTCTTGAAAATATTACTAGTCATTCTTCTATATTTGGCCTATTTATCAATCTTTTTGTGTCCTAAAGTCTCTAACAAACCATAATTTATGTTAAATTTGAAGATTTTAGTGAAGGGTTTCCTTCTATTTTAGATACATGTTCCACAATTAGTATAACCAAAAATCATTTCTTGTCCCTGTATATTGGAGCGCTCAAAAGATCTTAATAAAACGCCCTGGAATTATTAGAACCATGAAAAAAAATATTAAGAACATTATGGTAAATATATAGGATATTTAAATACTCCTTGTTGTTTTTGGCAAGATAGCATGGAAACAATTTTTTAGTCAATTTAAGTCTTTTTCTTTCTTTCATACTGATACTAGCTTGGGAATTCATAAAGAGATTAAATTCCTTCAACATCTCCAAAAAATAGAGTTTTTCCATGTCATTAGAAAATTTGATGTATATGGTAATATTTTTCTAGAAAACCCTAAGTTTTTAGTCATACATAGGATCAAGGACCTTCTTGAAGCATACTTGAGATATTTTTTAGGAGATTTATTTTATAATCTTATTACCATATTTTGAAATGAAGGATGGGGATACATTCAATTAGTACTAGGTACCAAGAAGATTCATGTTCTATCTCCAAAATTAACAAAAATATAAAGGATTATCTTTAAACACCTAGTGTGATGTAATATAAAGAATCCCATATAATTTTTCATCATAGGGATATGACCAATCATTTTCCTTATGGTTATTCAATAGTTTACATGATCCCTATAGATCCTATAGTCTAGATAGTCTTATTACTATATTTAGCTTATCATTTAAATTTATTTTATGTCAACTAACTCCTTTTGAAGTTGATATTGAATATGATACCATACTCCACATACTGAATCTAGCAGTCCATTTTCCTAATAGCTAATTGAAATAGATTATTAGGCATGATAACACTCAACTTTTGGGAGAATGGTATCTTCATAGTATATTTCAATTAGTATCCAAAAGGATAAAACATCATTACACATACCATTACCTATTCAATTTTGAGAATACCTATAATATACCTATCATCCATCTTGTACATAACATTGGAAGATGACACATCCTTTATGAACAGGATAATGGGTAACAATTCAACATAGTGAGTTGAATCTTGCAAATAATTAATTTAGTGTGTAATAAAGAAAAAGATTGATATTTCTGGCCATTTAGTACGATATTCCTCATTTCAAATCAATAAAGTAGATATTATAGGAAATATTTAGTGTTATCATATCCCTAGTCTATAAATAAGAAACTGTCTTACATGGAATATTCTAAGTGAGTACAAGAACTTGTCTATCTTGTAATGTCAACCACATCAAGATCTAATAATAGGATGCAAACTTGTGAAAAATAAAGATTCATGTAGCCACTTGCAAGTGTTAAGTGGATCATTCTCACTTTTGGGGTTCCCTAAAAGTGACTAAATAATTTATCTAATGGTCTCATCTTACCAGACACCTACCACACCTATCTCCATCTACAACTCACTAAGTACTTCCATCTACCACCTATCACATTTATTATTGGACCTACCAACTACCACACCTACTCCCACCTATTGAAAAATCCAACTTCCATATAGTAATTGGATCCAAAATCCTATCCACAATACCTTACAAGCTCATTTGAATCATCAAAGGTCAAAGCAATAGAGCCTTAAAGAGTCTAGGAATCCCAAGAGTCTTGTAAAAATAAGAAAGTGTATGCTCTTAGCTTGCACCTTAAGTGATCTAGCTAATTTGAAATTTATTTTGTTCTTAGTCAATAGTCTTGCAAAGATAAGTAAACATATATTCTTAGCTTGCACCTTGAGTGGTCTAGATAGTCAAAAATTGGTTTGATCTAGTTTGGAATATTATAATACTCTGTGAAATCCAATAAGAATATCATAGAAGTATTCTCTATATTTTCTATCAAAGTATCCATTTGTTGTCTTGATCATGTCTTCATTTTAAATGGTGTCAAATCTTGGGGAAATTTTCCATTGATGTTGTCTTGTCATTTTTTCTTTAATATTCTATGAGATCAAAGAATTTTGAAAGATTGAATGCAAGCTTTGTAATTAGTTGAGTGTTAAGATTTCGTGTTGTATACCATTGCATAAATTGATATAATGTTGTAATTAGATAATTATTTAATTGTGCTGCATTTAGGAGGCGTGTTTAGCGACATTAGATAATTATTTGGGGCCAATTGTAAAGTTTTATTGTAACATTAGGTTATTTTTTATGTGTGAGAGATATAGGATAATAATTAATATTTGGGGAAAGCATTTAATAAAGTTAAAAAGTTTAGTGTCCAATATTAAATGAGGGATCAATGGTTTGTCTTCACATGGTTTTATCTTACCACTTGGTTGTATTTGTGTGAGCTTGTGTCTATGAAAGAAAACACATGTTTAGTGGTTAAGGTTGGTTGGGTGAGTGGGTTATCATTATTGAGTCTTTATGAGGAGTCCATATGTGAAGCATAGCATGGGATGTGTGGATTCATTCTTGGAAACATGGACGATGCATTGGAGAGGCTTGATGCTTTAGGAGTATTCATGTTAACTCTATAAGTGCATGCATTGTTGTATGCAATGAATAATAGATGCAATATGGATACTTTTGGAGCTAGTTTTTTTCCCTCTTGAGGGTTTTCATAGGTTATTGTTTGTGTTGTCTTGTAGCTTGTATATTTTGATCTATGCATTATGGTTATTTTGTAAGCTTGCATGTATTTTTTTCTCTCATGGGGTTATGTAGGAAATAGATTAAATATTATTAAAAAATTTAAATTAAAAAAAGTATAAATTTGAAGTGGGGGGAGGGGGTTGGCTGACCCCTGTACTCACTAGCCAATAGTCTACAAATTGTGGCAAGTAGTAATAGGTTAGATGGGTGTCAGTCCTGTCAGTGTCAGTAAGCCCATCTACTGACAATTGTTAGGTTGATAGGGGCCTACACCCTAGTTCCAACCCTTGGTTGAGTGGGGGACTCCCACCCCAGCTAGGGGCTAAACAACAATTTAACTCGTAGGTTCATTTAAACATTTTTAAATTATTTTTGAAGTCCATCACTTGATTTTTTCCACCCATCGACAGAGCACCACTTGGAAATTTCTCGTACACCACCGCCTACCCACCCAAGGGCTGCCAACCAACCACCTATAAGCCTAATTGGGCAACTTTGTTTTTAAATGAGCATAAATTTCACCCAATATGTCAGTTTTTTTACTTCCAATAGTCGACAAAAATCTCTCTTTAAGCAATAAACAATGGTATAGGTTTGATTCATGATTTTTTTTTTCATTAGTTTTTGGGGCCCAAAAGTCAGATGTTATCTATTTCATGGTTTTGAGCATAAATTTTGCATACTAAATTAGGTTTTTTGATTTTGAATAGGCTTTGGAGAGTATGTGTAGTTTACTAAACAATAGATTAGTTATATTTTTGATTTGTGGTGTAGAGAGGATTGTACCTATTTTTATCACTTGTAGGAGCTCGAGATTCAAGGTGTGATTGTGTGAACATTCAAACAAATCAATCTAGGTAAAACCTTGAGGGAGTACATGTTTTTATATGATATTTATGATGTTGCATCTGATTATTAGTTTGATGCTTCTTGGTATGGGTTTATAGGTTTTTTAAAAGTTGTACTTTAATGGTGATAGGTACATAGGTTTCCTTCATTTTGAGGACATGGGTTGACATGTGTACAGACTTAGAGTCTTGTGTGGGTAATATTTGAGTTTAGGTACAAAATTGGTTATGATTATGGTGTCATAAATATCTAGGTACATTTGAGCATTGACGCAACATGAGAATGTATGTGGTTGCTTGGTTGTGATATAGATGGGTGTTAGGAGGTTTTTCTTATATCCTTGATGCTTATTTTGCTCCTCAACTATGGTTACTCATTGGGCATGTTTAGAGAATTATATTTATGGTTGATTTGGTGTTTGAGTCTTGTTATCTATAGGATTATCTTCTTTGATATCTCAGTTTGTAGGTTACTAATGCGATAATGATTTTGTATGCTTCATCATTTTGGATCTTTGAGTTATGTACTTGTGTGGGTTCGCCACCCATTTGGTTATAGTGGGAAGACTTAGATGTGGATTGTCTATATCACGAGATTGATTCCATGTTGATGTTGACTTTGTTAGTTGACCTTTCCTTTCATTATTTGTGCATTGGTATGTTGCTTTGAGATGAGAGGATGGATGATTAGAGTATCTGATTAGTTAGTTGTTGGGACTTTTAACATGTGGTTTTATCATGATGTCATGATATCTTGGTTACACATTTCAATGGGAGATTTTGACAGTGATGACTTGGTGGTGTAGGATTGATTCTCGATGTTTTGATTGTGGTTTTATCTTCTTGGCTTGGAGACCTTGGTTCTACTTATCATTATTGGAATTTCAGTTACATGTGTGTGAACCTAGATGATCTTTATTTAGGAGATGATTTTCATATTGCCATGTGTAGCTTTCTATCATGGTTCAGTGGGAGTTGTTGGTAGTGATATGATTCATCATCAATGATGGATGGTCTTATTTAGTGTTTGTGGATGTCTTGGAGGAGGTCTTAGATCCTATTGTTGTAGAATATTTCTTTCATTTTTATAAGTTCACTAATAGGATATAGTTATATTCATGTGATTGGAGATGTTGATTCTTGGTTTAGAGTGTGATTTGTATTATTTCATGATGTTCTCTTGATTATAGATTACAATTTTTCAATGGTCTCTAGAGACTAAGATGTATGTATTGTTGTATGTGATCTCATAGGAGGAGATGGTTAGATCATAATGCCAAGTTGGGGTTCCTGATTATACTATTGGAGCTTTGACATTGGCCTTGATGGTTCTCTTCATATTAAGTACATTGTTCATTTTCTTGGGAGCTTGATTAGGGTGTTGTGTTACACTTGGATCCTAGAATGGATTGATCAATTTAAGGTGCTTGCGGATACTTAGACTTAGGCAAGGTTGGAATTATCTTGGAATTAGAGGCATTTGATTGAGACAATTACTCTTTCACATTTATAAGTTCTCTATTAGGATATAGTTAGATCTTCATGTGATTGGAGATGTTGATTCTTGGTTTAGAGTGTGATTTGTATTATTTCATGATATACTCTTGATTATAGATTACAATTTTGGCATGGTCTCTTGAGACCAAGATGTATGTATTTTTGTATGCGATCTCATAGGAGGAGATGGTTAGATCATGATGTCAAGTTGGGGTTCTTGATTCCATGATTAGAGATTTGACATTGGCCTTGATGGTTCTCTTCGTATTAAGTACATTGTTCATTTTCTTGGGAGCTTGATTAGGGTTTCGTGTTACACTTGGATCCTAGAATGGATTGATCAATTTAAGGTGCTCGTGGATACTTAGAGAATTAGGTGAGGCTGGACTTCTCTTGGAATTAGAGGCATTTTTTTGAGATAATTACTCTTTGGAGGTTTCAATAAGACTGAGGATCCTTCACTTGGATATGGATGTGAGTTCATTATGGACCTTCAGAGTAGATTGTTCTTGGAGTGAGTCATGATGACTTGGTAATCCTAGAGGACCATTCTCATTCCCCGCTCTTGTTCTATTTAGTTTTTTATCTTCTAATAGGTATTTCCTATCCTATTTTTAGATGCGATATGTTTTATGATTTATTTTCTCATAGGAATGAGTCTTGTGCCATGGTGATTATTTCTTGGGAGACTCACTTGAGGATTATTTAGCATGATTTTATATATCACTTTATCTTTCATAGATATGGATCTTGAGCTATGGACAATTGGTTCTAGAGAATTCATTTTGAGAGATGTTTAGTATTGGTTATCTCATTGTGTATATGATTTTATGTTATCATTCATTGATGAGGAGTTTATGAGATGTTTATTAGGATGATTTCATAATTTAGGAATGGATACTTTGAGTTTGATATTCTTGGTTAGATAGGATTGCATCCATGTTGGCATTATATATTTTATATGTTGCATTTGATCTTTGAGATTTATTGGATGGGTGTTGTTCAAGATTTTTATTTGGGGTTGTAAGGAGATCATACTTGACATAGCGTACAACTTGAGGTGTTGGTAGAAGGCCATGTTATTATTTACATTTTTTCTCTCTTCAATCTATGGTTCCTTCCTAGAGGTTCATGTTCTTATGATTTGGGAGGGTTGTGGTGACATATTGTGAGAAAGTGTGTAGCTCTTTGGGTTACACATGTGGATCATTTTTATTGTTCTTGACCTACTTCATGTTTTTGTCTTTTATCACACCTTGGTATAGTGTTGATTGGTAGAATTGATAAGCCTTGATCATTTTTAAATTTGACATTACCCATGCAACGAGAGTTCTTGGATATGTATGTTCTTCATTGACAAGTTTGATACAAGGAGTTTGTTATTGCGGTTTATGGGTTTCATATGGCATAATTTTATTGATATTGTTGATACCTGGGAGGTATGGATGGTTGGATGTACTAGCATGTATTGTGGATGTTATTTTTCATCACGTGGATTTTTTACCTTTAACAATATCTTGGAGCCTTTGTTATCATTTGCATTTGATGCTTTTGTTCTTGGATTGGTGGATCTTCACCTTGGCATTTTTCTTTCTTCCATAGCTAGCACGTTGGAGGATGAGATGTCAATTCTTGCTTGATATGGTGGTCATTTTAGTTTTATTGTAGGTATGTTGATGGAACATGATAGCATGTTGGAGATTCATGTAATTTCATGAATGACTATAATGATGTATTTCGTTGATTGACCCTTACACAATGTATAAAACAAGTGGGAGAATGTTAAGATTTCATGTTGTACACCATGGCATAAATTGATATATTTAATGTTGCAATTAAATAATTATTTAACTGTGGTGCTTCTAGGAGGTGTGTTTAGCCACATTAGATAATTATTTGGGGCCACTTGTAAACTGGTATTATAATATTCAATTATTATTTTATGTGTTGGAGACATGGGATAATAATATAATATTTGGGGAAAGAATTTAATAAAGTGAAAACTTAGTACCCAATATTAAATGAGGAGTCAATGGTTTTGTATTCACATGGTTTTTTGGCACATGGTTTAATCTTACCACTTGGTTGTTTTTTGTCCGAGCTTGTATTTATAAAAGAAAATACATTTTTAGTGGTTTAGATTGGCTGGGTGAGTGGGCTTTCATTATTGAGTGTTTCTGAAGAGTACATATGTGAAGAATTGAATGGGATGTATGGATTCATACTTGGACACACACATGATACATTTGAGAGGATTGATTCTTTTGAATTATTATGGTAACTCTATAAGTGCATGTATTGTTTTGTTTGTTGAGTAATAGATGGACTATGGATGCTTTTGGAGGCTGGGTTTTTCTCTCTTGAAGGTTTTCCTAGGGTATATCTTGTGTTATCTTGTGTCTTGTCTATTTTGATAAATGTATTATGGTTATTTTGTAAGCTTTTATGCATGATTTTATCTCATGGAGTTATGTAGCAAATGGATTAACTGAATTGGGTATTGATGTATTATTTCCTAACATCGAGGACCCACAACAATAGTTGAGGAGACAACATGAAAACTTAGTATGAGCTTGGAGTGTTGAGATAAATATTTTTACCTGATTAGGTGTTGTACAACTTGCATAACATGTATTATTTTAATTCTGTAAAATACATATTTATTTTTGGTACATCCTTAGGTGATATGTTTAGCCACATTAAATATTTGTTTAGGTCCACTTGGAAAGTTGTATGTAACATTGAATTGATATTTTATGTGTGGGTTGTTGTTAGAACATAATGTTATTAGGGGTCATTACCCTTATATTATTTATATAATGTTCTAATATAAGGTTATTAAACCTTATATATTATATGCATTTTTTAATAAAAAGAGGGTAACAAATTTATTAATCAAGGAAACCAACACAAAGCCAAAAAATACAACCAACCCTTAAGGGTCAAAAACCAACTATAAAACCATCAAGAAAATCCCAAGAAATGTTTCATATCCTCCATAACCAGATCCTCAAGCTCTTGAGAAAGATTCTTAGGAAGACAACCCCATTCTTCCACATTCCAATTTCCCATCTACTCAGGTGCCCATTTATTCAGACCATAAGCCACCTTATTCTAATCCCGTGGGATGTGAAAGAAGGTGATAAAATATAGTACCCCACCCAGAGAGATGATTTGTCTAACCACCACCACCAATTTCTAGTTCACATCCTCTAACTGGTGCTTGTTCAACAAGTCAATCACAATCTAAGAGTTAGACTCACAAATTATCCATCTCCAATCAAGGGCATAGGCCCTTTTCAAAGCCAAAAGGATGGCCAAAGCCTCCATGAAATTGTTAGAGTGCTTACCCTTGTAATTTGAGAAGAATTCAACCACTCCAAAGCTATCTCTACCAATACCACCAACCATAACATGACTAGGATTACCCATAGAGGACCCATTAGTGTTAATCTTTAACACCCCAAAAGGGGGTGGCCTCCAATAAACATTTATTATAACCTTCCCTCTAGCACTCCGACCTACACCAAGCCTAGGCCCAACCTTGTCACAAAATGGAAGCCCCAAACATCAAACCACTCCCATATCACTAGGATCCATGGGGATCAAAAGATCACACTTAGCTGCCAAAGTCTCCTAAACAAGTGAGCTAAAATTATCATCCAAACCTGACACACTTGAGGTTTCTTATCTAAAAAAATATTACGATTGCAATCCAGCCAGATATGCCAAATAATCAAGCCAAGACCAATTTCATACGAAATGTGAAGGAACAAGGTCTTAACAAGAGGATTCCCCAGCCAGAGCTAGAAATCATACAACAAGGAGGCATGTGTGCACGACTGACTCTAGGCGTCCCACGAGAGATGCTAAATCTCCCTCACAAAGGAACTCTAAAAAAATAGATGAGAAGAGTTCTCATCACTATTAGAACACAAGATGCACAAGAAGGAGCTTTGAAAATTGTGGTTCCGAATATTCTTCTAGGTCATGCACCTATTATGAATCACCATCCAAGAGAAAAAATTGCACTTGGGCCAAGAGAATTTATTCTAGATCTACTTCCACTAGGGGGTCCCTGTGCACCCAAAAATTTGCTTATCTAAAACCTAGTAACCAGAGGTAATAAATAATTTACCTTTTAGGTCACATGAACCCAACCTAGAACATCCCTTTCCAAAAGAGAATTATAGACCCTACCAACCAAAATACTAGCGATTTCCTGGCGTTCTTCAATCGATCCCCTAGTATGCCACTCATGCGGGGCCTTCCATCTATACAAAGTAGTTGGAGCCAAAATATGAGAGGTTTTGAAATTCTCCACACAACTCCAACCAGCCTCTAAAAAAATCCTACATAAGTCTTGTAAGTGAGGATGTGTTGATGAAATAGGAGGGTGCCCATCCCAAGAGTCAAACCAAAAAAGAGCATTAGATTCATGGTTACAAATCCAAAACAACCCTTATTTAATCAGCTTGGCACCCCTTTTGAGGATATTCCAAACCATAGAACCTTTACCCATAAGACTTTATCTAGGAACATCCACACCCTCCACACCTCTAAGATATTTTGAGGTAAGGATCTTAGCCCAAGTCTATTCCTACTGAGAGCACCATCACCATTAAAGTTTATCCACCAAAGCTTATCCATTCAAATCAGCCCGACACAGGCCAAGATCATTTTCCTGCTTCGATCGACACATATCCTCCCACGTAACAAAACTCCACTTCCTCGAGAGGAGACTACCATACCAAATAAACTGATGGCAAAGAATCTCAAAGTATTTGACAAAGTTGGTAGGGGTACATAACATAAAACACTTGCACAATGGGAGAGCCTGAACCACCGCCTTCAAAATATTTACTCTACCAGCAGTATAGAGCCACCTGCAAGTCCAATGACTAATTTTTTTATGAAACTTCTCAATATCTTGCAAAAATAGCCTTGGAAGTGTGCACACAACAAGAGGAATTCTAAAGTAAAAAAGGGAAGCGAACCAATTTGGAACTAGAGAATCCTAGCAATTCTCTATTGAATAAGCTTAGGAGTATTAAAGAAATAAATGAAGGACTTGCCCCCATTTATGCTCTCCCTTGAAGCAACCAAATAATAGTCCAAGGATTTCTTTCCCTAGATTGTCCACTTTGACCAATCCCATCAGCATCATATTGTTCATAAACTAGAGATGGGATTGGGGGGGTAGGTTAATACCCCAACACCAACCTTGAATAATTCCAAGATCCACACAAGATATAATAAATCTCCCAAGCCCCTCAAAAATTAAAATGAATAGGTATGGGGATTGAAACATGAGCAACCTGTAGAGGAGGATTACCTTGGGAAGCAAGAGAAAAAGGTGGCAGTGTCAATATATCCAAATAAGACATTGCAAATGGAACAACCTAATTAGAGGGATGAAGAGACAACAATACATGAGCAAGAAACCAGCAGAAAATTTTCAAGTTTCATCCTTTTAAGAGGATGCTCGATCAAAGATTCAGCTGACATAGAGCTAAATAAGGATACACATGTTACTATTGCACCCAATGAAGAGGTTGCAACCTTAAAAAAGTATAATCAAATCACTTATTTACCCCATAAAATTAGTATCTATGATCAGGTTCAAATGGTGAGCGAGTTTGTTTTTGTTCTTTAGAAAGTTCTGCAACATTCTATAGGGTATTTTCTTATGGGGCTTATCTTATCAATACTAAATCACCTCACAGAGCAACCTTTCTTAATTAGAAAGGGAAGTTATTTATCACAACTAGTGAATGGTCATGTTTGAGAACTACCACTACTGGTTATTGTAGGGTAGAGTAGAGGTTTTTAGTTAATAAGCTCTTTAGGAACATCCATTTCAATTTTATTTTGTTTCCAATAAGTGCAGATGCATTGTTTGTTGGCCCTATCTTAAACAATGCCATGATAGTTTTTTTTATGTTTTGTTTTATTGTTGTATAGTTCCTAACAACTGAGTTACAATGGTTTACCGAGTTTGAGGGGGGAAAAATATGACTCCATGCCCAATGGATTGTTTAGGCAACTGGTCTAGCATGCTTAGTAGGCAAGCATTCAACATAAATCACTAGAAATGTTACCAATATTTCACTTACAACTCAATTTGGTAGAGCTGAGATAGTTGATTTCATTTAAAAGTGAAAGGGTATTCAAATATTTTTGCTAAGTTAAATTATTGCATAACAGGGATGATTTCAAATGAAATTCAGATTCATTATGCAAATGTTCTTTACAACATAGAAGATTCACATAAGTTTACATAAAAATTTGTTGTTTTATTCATTGTACAAGAAAGAATGCTTAAATGTCCCACAAAATCCATGGGAGTAGTTGAAATAATGCAACATAAACATAAACTATACAACTAAGGATAAAAATAGAAAAAACACATGAGGAGAAGGTATATCCATCATTGCCTGGTGGCATAGTCTAGTGTTGATCTTCTTTGTTTCAACTCCTTCTTATTGTTGATCTTCAATTGAACTTGCATGATGATGAAAGGATTGGGTTAGAGCTCCAGATATCAATCTCATCATATGTCCTATCAACAGAAATATAGCCTATATCTATGATATATTTGATCAACTGGAAATTATCATATGTATGCAAGAGAGCCAAGATCAAATCATCAAACGAGAGTCAAATAATCAGGAAGAACACCAAGCTTCATTGTTTTATCTAACTTGTTTGTTCACTATACAGATATAGGTTCATTTATGATTCATCTTGTTTGACATCACAACATGTGGAGTAAAAATGGGCTCACATAAGGGTTAATCCCATCATATTTCCCTATAAGTCTTGAGAGGGGTATACGATAAGCAATAGACAAATTAATCTACAAAATAAAGAAAAAATGCATCATTTTTTACCAAGGAAATCATGTTTGCATATATGTTTTTATATTGTCACTCTTTTTGCATGATGATTTTATACCATTTATTTGATGTCTCATCATGTTTTCCTAGTGAATAGAAAAACACGGTCGTAATGTGGATTTGCAAAGGACATTTATAAATGAGAGGATTATAATGCCATGAGCCTGGAGGCAGTTGTAGGGCAGTGATCCCATAAAGTAATCACTAAAATAATACAAGGACATGTTTGTAATGAAAGAAGTGTGAAAGAAAATTTATTGAGGAGAGTCATTTGTGACTGTGTTCTAGGACAACAACATCAACAATGAAATAAGGTCATACAATAGGTTTGAAGATCAAGCTAGGTAATGCAATGAGGAAATCAAATTCAAAGCTAGATCATTGATAAAATTCACTATCCATTCATAAGGGATTTGTCATTCTTCAAGTATCATTCATTTCATGAGCTAACAATCTATGCAGCTTTACAAGAGGACAATGATGCATAACAAATATAATGCTATTTCATTGTGAAATGCAATGCCAAGCATATGAAATATTGAGAAGGAGAAGTCATTGTTTCATAAGCTTATTAATAAGCAAAGTTTGAGAGAATTTTGAAGTTCAAGACAACAAATAGACGAAGAAAAAATGAAATAGTCTTAACAATGACCTTAAAGAGCTTCATATCATATAGGAATAAGATCCTATAGTAGCAATGTGAGTGAAGAAAAGTGCATCACATATCAATGACAGTCAATTCATGTTGATGGTAGTCACAAAATTTTGAAGGGAAACCAAACAGAGAGAAGATTGTATCAAATGTCACAGGATTGTCATGCCAAATATGGACATAATGCATAAAATGATGACAATCACTTCAAGCAAAGAAAGACAAGGACAACCATATATATGTAGCATTCCTTTCATGCTTATCATAGTCCTATAAATGCATGATCACAATCACATAATCATTTCAAGATGCAAAGGATCTCATGCATAAAATATAGTCTTCAAAGACAAGAATTCTGAAACAATGGAGCCATGGCCGAGTGGTAGTTCTAGAACATGAAGAGCCCTCAGGAAGGCTCGAGAAAACCCTCGGACATAACAAGGTGAAGACCCTTGAACATAGAGGGAGTTCCATTTTTTTCATAGGCAAAGAATAAATGGAAATCATGAAAAAGAGTGAAGAGAGTAAACCCAAAATACTGAAATACGAACCAAGAATGGATAAATCTGAGAAGTTTACAATAAGGAGAAGGAAATAATTTTTTAAGATATAGTTACGACCTGTAATAAAATAAACCTTTGAGTTTATTGTTTAATAGAATATAGGAGGAAATTATTCTCTTCTTTTCCTTCAGAATTGCAAAGATACAAGCACGGCCTACAAAGATAGATACAAACCCACATGATTTCCTCATAGTTTTCTTGTAGTCAAAGCATCAAGCAAAATGAGATAAAAATAGAATCATGAATTTCACATTATTTGCAGAAGACCAAATGCAAATATAAAAATATTGTCTCATTTTACCACATTTAGAAGCAAGAAGAACATTTCCCATGAAAAATAGTAGAGGGAAATAAGAAATGCTAAAGTTCTTTCAGCTTTCATCCATGACCTTCAGGAAAACATCAGAAGTTTCAAGATTTTTCATCTCAGAAGAGGCCTACCTTTTATGAATGAGCAGTTCCAGAGGTTTGAAGTGGTTAGAAGCCTTGAAGAATAACATGAAGACTCACAGTGAAGAGGAGTAAACCCTAGCATGGTGACGCCTAGACAGAGCAATGGAAATTGCAAAGTTGCAAATGAAGTGAAGTGGGAGAGGTCGGGGCTTGAGTTTAGGGTTTTCTTTTACCCTATATTTGGCTGACCCTTTTAGGGTGTTATTTTTCATTTGTATTTAACACTTCACCTTGCAAACTAATACCTTGGCTTGTATTAGGCTTTTCTTGCAACTTTTTGCAAAACTTATGCATGGAAACCTCGACTCCAATTTCCCTCAATTTTTGCATGGATTTTTATGAAATAAATAATGTAAACAAATAATAAAGTTTAATAAGTTTACAAATTACTTTATTATTTATCAAAAAAATGCAAGATTGAGCAAATCCACCATTGATTACTTTATTATTTGTTCATATAAGTTAACTTCACCTCAAAATCATGCAAAATCGATGAAGCGGTTTAACTAGAGTGTTTTTATCTTGATTTCCAATAATTTGAAGTGATTTTGGGGTAAAAATTGGTCAAAATTGTTGTGACAGTGAGTTTGAGCCTATTTTTGCTCAAATTGCTTCAGTTTTGACCCCTCTTTTTGAGGGTTTTCATCTTTGCTCATAGGAGAGATATTTGAGAGATATTTTTTACTTGTAGTTGACTGCCAGTGCCACCTCTTGGCACTTTGGAGTCATCTTTTGTATATATGGGGAAAAGTTTATCTTTTTCCTTAGTTCTTACTTTTCTTCAGCATGTATTGTAGCTATGTTAAGCTCTTTTAGGCTAAGAAAAGCCTTTGTAACTAAAATTTTATACTTGTAGAAATAATTCCTTTCATTTTTCAATAAAGAAGCAACATTTCCTTCTTAGATATCTCTTGCTTCAATATTGTTGGCTACTGATCAAATATATTTACTATGTTTTATCTATCAAATCCTTTGAATATGTCTCATTCACATACAATTAAGGCAAGGAAAATCATGTCAAATACAGGTTGTGAGTTGTGATAGATTGTTTACAGCTGATTAGAGTTGTTAAACTCTATTTTCCTTCATACAAATGCTAAAACTAAAGCCTTCTTATGAAATTTATGTATTTCATGATTTGACTTGAGTTGTGAGTAATCAAAAGCTTCTTGTTTGAAGCTGATTATGATTTTAGGGTAGAAAATATTACAAGAACGTTTGGTGCATCACCTCCTAGAATATCTTTTATTTTCAAGTTTCCTTCTATCCCTTTTCCTATCAAAGAAGAAATTTGCAAGAGGTATCATAGGAACCAACCCTTTATCTAGAGATTCATCTTCACTATGAGAAACCCATAGGCTCGAAGATGTTTCCATGTTTCAGTAGATTGCTAAGCATTTGAACTTAGCATTCGAGTGAAATCTGCATGACAATAGGTACAATATTCTTCCTTCCTAAAACTCCAGGAGTTTCTAAGCTCTAGATTTGTGCCTCTGCAAGCAAAGGCCCCCTATGAGTTGCCAGAATTGTAAAGCAAATTTTTCCCTTAATCTTTTTTGGTTTTTGGCTCTTACATTTTTTGGCTTCGGGATGGATCCGCATTTAAAGAAAAAATATTGTTCTGAAAGGCGTGCAATAAGCCATGTGGTGGTTGCATGAATTTTGTTTATTGTATTCCTTTTGGGAGCAAGTCGAGGAATGTGTCAGCTCATCGAGGATTTTCTCTAAAGCCATTTTCATGAATTTGAGATTCCCCTCCCGCTTGACACGTCATCTCTTCGCTTCGAGGAGGTTATGTTTTTATGGAGTGATCTCTTTGGATGGAGTTTTTTAGAGTTTGCTAGGTATTTATTACTTTTAGTTTGGAACCTTTGAGTTGATGCCATCAATCTATATGGTCAATCGATCAAATTTTTCCAGGCTATTTTTTCTAAATCCAAGTGTTTTCTGATTGCAATCTTTGCTAAATATCTAAGGACATTAATGAAGCAGTTGGGAATTAATGAGCAAGGATTGTTGCAATCTAATCAAGATTCATGATTAGATCATGGGCTATCAGGTGTCGGTATCTGGTAGTTATGCTTCTAGAATGATTGGTGCCAGTGTTCTCTTCCTCTAGGCTATAAATAGAGGACAAAAAAAAAGAAAAAAAGTTTTTAGTTCTAAGTAGAGTTTTTCTTATTAGAAGTTACTTCGAATATTTTTCGGAGTAGATAGATCTAGTTAGGGGTTTTTATATTTTCATAAGTAGAAAGATTTGTGGAATACTGCTATTCTCTGGCATGTTACATTTTAACTCAAACTATCATCGGATTGACATCCGAACTTTGTTTTTCAGCTCATTTGATATTAAAGTTTGATCTATTTAGAAGAAATATTTGAAATTGTGCATGTTATGGCCTTTTTCAAGTTCTTTTTTTATGTTCTCTTTCATGTTAAAACATTGGGTTAAGCTTATTCTAATAGTTCGGGTAGCTAATTTTCATATTGTAAGCTTCTATGTTGAATAATAGTTTTCTGAGATCGGATTATGTCTGTTGAACTTTTCCATTTTATGTAAAGGTTTTTATTTTCATATTATGTTGTAAAAAGAGAAAGGTTTTCTATAATTTTTTGATATTTCTGTTAACTTATAGAGTTTTCTTATGTTTGATCGAACCTTAATGGGTTCTTCCCACAGGTAGATTTGAAAGACTACATTGTGCTTTTGCTTAGCCTTTGTTGCTTGTTCTCTTCCCAACAATGAAGGGTCTATGACATTCTATCTCTACTATATCATCCATAGGAAATAATTTAAGGTTTGAAATGTTGTAAAAGCTTTGCAACATCACCATTTTAATATTTTATTCGCATTTCCTTCTACCTTTTCTCCCAACACAAAGAAGATATGGCTTTCTATAAAAATCTTGAAGGTTATTCAGTGAGGCACAAATTGGTCCCCCACTTTATGAATTTCCCATAAGTCTGCTAGAGAGGGACACACTTTTATGATCAACAATAATTTCATAATCAGTAGTGTTGGCTATGTCATTGCCAGTCTCTTGCTCCAACCAAAGGACTATCAGCAAAGGGATTTGGAAAATTTGTTGATTACAATGATTGGATGGACAAAGCCTTGATGTTCAACTTTTGTAAAAGCTGAAATTTCTACCTATGCTACATTACTGTGTATTCATACATCTCCAGGATGTTTGGAGCCTTTGACGCTATGTCTATTGATTGTAAACAAAGTGAGAATCCGATGCTTGAACCAAATCATCTCTTTTGTATGACTTGATAACACAAAGGTTGCGGTTGTGATAAGTAGTCCCGCTCACAAGTGCATGCAATACTTTGAATGATATCATTATATCTAGAGATATTAAGATATGTATGCATAGTCTTTAGGCAGAAAAGATGAAATGAGCACAATCAAGTTTGAAGCTGGTAGTCTTCAAATGAAAGGACCTCGAGACATCAGTGATTTTCTTCAAGCAAGTTGGAGACAATTTTGATATTATAGTTGAATAGTATCATATGGATGCTCTTGTGCGCCTTCATGAAAGGCAATATATTTTAGGTACTAAAGGTGGACATTTAAAAGAAGCCATAGATAATAACAAATCTTTGTTCACTTTGGGACTGATAATCATGAACCTAGTTAACAAAGTTAATGGAAAGCAACACCATGTGCCATATTGCGATTCAAAACTTACTTTTCTATTATATAATTCACTTGGTGGAAACTGTAAGAATTGGCTATGAAGGTAGCCACCCAAGATCTAGAGGCCTAATGGAAGCAAAAGTATAAGAGAGATAGAAACAATATAACAAGAATAGACTATAATTTGCCAATAATACAAATATAATCAATGTACAAATGTAGTAGAGACCCCTTGGTTATATAGCCAAGGTGAGAATATAGGAGGGCATAATATTATGACAAGTGTCGTAATCTCATGACATGACAAAACTGTGAAAAGTGGAAAAGTGATAATGTGATAATCACCACAAAAGGTGGATCTACCACAAAAGGTGGAAAGGTAATCACATGAAATGTCCATGAAAGGTGGAAGTGATAAAGTGATAACATGATAACTCCACAAAAAGTGGAAAAGATCCAACAACTCCTATGTGGTCCCTAAGTAAACTTAACTAAGGTGTAATTATGACCTAGGACAAGGTACAACACAATTAATTACACCAACACCCCCCCTTAAGTGCAACTTAGGGAGAATGTACACAAAAGAAAATAATGCAAGATGGGTCCCGACAACTAGGCCATGTTAGGTACCCATGTACAAATGCAATGAAATCTCTCATAAAGTGGAGAAAAGGAGAAAACCACGTGGGAAAAAACTCCCCCACAAAAGAGAGATGAAAAACAAGAGAAAAAGCTCTCAAATAGATGAGAAGGAAAAAACCCCTAGAAGAGGAAAAAGTCCCCCCAATAAAAGAGAAAGAAGTCAAGTGACCTCCTCAGATGAAACATCCTACACCCCCAAAAGACCTTGCAGGTGAAGATATCTGCAACCTATTGTGCTGTAGGACAATACTGCAAATCAATGACCTACTCTTGTATTAGCTCCCGAATGTAGTGCATATGAATCTCGATGTGTTTGGTCCTATGATGGTGAACCAGATTCTTCGAGATCTAGATGACACTTTGATTGTCACAATGAATGATTGAAGGATGAGGAATAGTGAAGCCAAACTCAATAAGAATATTCTGAAGCCAAATAGCCTCAGTAGCTACATTAACAACCCCTTCATACTTAGCCTCAGTCGAAGAAAGAGCAATAGCATGCTGCTTCTTACTCTACCAAAAAATGGGGCCAAAAGAAAGATAAAAGCTATAGCCAACAGTGGACTTACGATCATCAACATCACTTCCCCAATCAGAATCTGTATATCCCACCAAGGTAAGTCTTGTACCTGTTGCATAGTGAATCCCATGATGATGTGTACCCTGTATGTAATGCAAGATACGTTTGGCTGCTTTCTAATGAAGCTCGTGTGGTTCCTGCATGGAGCGTGAAACCATGCCAACTACAAAGGAGATATTAGGGCGTGTGTGAGTCAAGTAGATGAGACTCCTAACAAGCTAACGATACAAAGTGGCATCAACAAGTGGAGTAGAACACTTAGCCTCAAGCTTGACTCCTGAAAGAAAGGGAGTTAGAGTAGGCTTATAATCAACCATGTGAAACCGAGCTAGAAGATCAAGAGCATACTTGGGCTGAGAAAGAGAGATCCCAAAAGTTGACTGAGTGATCTCAATCCCAATAAAATAGTGCAAAAGGCCCAAGTCAGTCATAGCAAATTTGTCCTACAAAGCAGATTTGACACTACCAATGATGGATGAGGTACTCCTTGTAATGAAAAAATCATCAGCATAGAGCACAAGTAGAAAATGAGAGTCACCTTGTCAAAAAATATAGACATTCAGATCTGAATGACACCTCATGAATTCTGCAGAGAGAAGAAAGGAATCCATCTTGGCATACCAAGCCCTAGGGGCCTGTTTGAGGCCATAGAGAGACTTCCTCAATTTGGAAACCAAAGAAGAATCCTTTATGAATCCCTATGGCTGCTCCATGTAAATCTCCTCATGAAGATCCCCATGAATAAATGCACTCTTCACATCCATCTGATCTAAAACCAACCATGAGTTGCATCAATAACAAGTGTCAAGCGAATGGAGTTCATCTTAGCAAGAGGTGCAAAGGTCTCTATATAATAAACACCTGGAACCTGTGAGAAACTTTTTTCCACTAGTTGAGCCTTGTATTTATCCACACTTCCATCCGTTGCATACTTGGTATGATAGATCCACTTACATCGAACCATCTTTCTCCCCTTAGGGAGTGGAACTAAATCCCATGTGTTGTTCCTCATCATGGAACTATACTCTTCCTCCATTGTTGAATCCCACTTTGGAACTCCTAATGTTTCCTTGAAGGACTATGGATCAGAAGCAATAGCAATAAAAGCATGTGGAAAATCCCGATGTGACCGAGTCCTTTGAGTATCAGAAGGATCCCCAACAAGAGAACCTGCTGACTCAAGAGTCCGTCGAGCCCAATGAGGTCTAGTAGGAGTTGAAGGACGAGGCTCCTCAACTACAAGTGGACCCTATGAAGGTGTGATCCTACGAGTTAGAGTTGAGGGAGAATCAACATCTGAGTCACTATCATAACTTTCCACTATGGAGGAAGGAAGAGGAGGATTAGAGGCCAAGCTAGAAGAGCTTTCCTCAAAGTGAACACTCCTCTCAATGAACAACTCATGTGTCTTTGGATCCAAAAGTATGTATACCTTAACACCTTCAGGATATCCAACAAAGATGCAAGGCCTACTATGAGGTTCCAATGCCTTGCGTTTCTCTGGAGGTATGTGTGCCCAAGTTGGACAACCAAAAATTCTAAACTGTCTCACAACCGATTTTCGACCACACCAAGCCTCAAAAGGAGTCATACCCTTCAAAGCCTTATGGGGAACCCGATTTTGGATGTGTGTGGCACAACTGATAGCTTTTGCCCAAAATTGAGGACCAAGAGAATGAGCATGAATCATGCAGCTAGCCATCTCCTTAAGGGTTCTATTCTTTCTTTCAGCAACACCATTATGTTGTGGAGTGTATGTAACTGAATGCTAAAGATCAATCCCGTCAAGAGTACAAAATTCCTCAAGTCTATTGTTCACATATTCCCTTCCATTTTCTGTGCGAAGAATCTTGACTTGCTTCCCTAATTTTTTCTCAACATGAGCCTTGAAGGCTAGAAATATGTCAAACACTTCACTCTTATGAACAAGAAAATAGACCCATGTGAAGTGGGAGTAGTCATCAATGAAGGTGAGGACATAGCAGGCCTTGCTGAATGATGACACTAGAAATGGACCTGCTACATCACTGTGAACCAATTGAAGAACTTCCAAAGATCTCCAAGACTTCCCTTTGCCAAACTTCTCTTTTGGATGCTTGCCCAAGGAGCAACTTGAACAAACCCCTTCTGAAAAGTTGATTTGAGGGAGTCCTGTGACCATATCCTTGGATCTAAGCTCCTAAAGATAGTGATAATTGAGATGTCCAAACTGCTCATGTCATAGCTTACTATTCGAATTTGAATGAGTGAGCAATGTTGTAGAAGGAGACTTAGGAATAAAGTGGGAAAATGAGTAAAGTCGTGTGTTGTGATTGGCTTGTCCCATTGCAACCAAGGAATAATCCTTAAGTTCTTTGACTACAATTGAATTTGGTAGAAACTCAACTTTCTTTCCATCTCCAAAGTGAGTGATTTGGTAGATTGAAATAAGATTGGTGCTCAAGTTAGGAACACAAAGAACATCCTCAAATGTTCCATCATCCATGAAAAATGAACCTTTGCCTTCAACTTCCACTTGAGTATCATCACCTATTAAGATGTGATGTACCTTTGATGGCTCCAAAGAAGAAAACTACTCCCTTGTAGAACCCATGTGATGAGTGGCACCCGAGTCAAGTATCCTTTGTTGTGAAGAACCTGTGGTAGCCATTAATGCTTTCCATTTTCCTTTTGACTGTGAGGAATTGGAAGGAGATGAATCCTTCTTGTAGGCAGATGGAAAATTGATGTTGTTCTTCTTGATGATGTTTGTCAACTCATCAATTTGCTTATTATGACAATGATGCTCATCATGACCAAATCTCTTGCAATATGAACAAGTTGGTCTCTCCTTCTTGCTTGAATTTCCCTTCTTAGGAGAAGGTGAAGAATTCCCTTGTTGTGGAGAGGATGATTGTGCTTTATCTTGTTGTATCTTTGGCTTAAATTGCTTTTGCTTCTTGTTGGAACCCTTTCCTTGAGTCCCTTGATTCCCTTGATTAGCCACCAAAGCTTTGGACTTTGAAGACTTGAGAATCCCCATGCTTATTAAATTTTCTTGCTCTAACATCAACATTTCTGTGAATGCATCAAATGATGGAAGAGTGAAAGAACTACCCATTGTCAAGCGATGAGTTTGGAAGCTAGAAACAAATGCTGCATATTTCGATGGAAGCTTTCCCAACAAATTGTAGACCAATTGTGCATCCTTTTTGTCAATGCCCCAATCTTTAAGTTGTGCTCTTAACTCATTTTCTTTAGTGACATAGTCTTGGATTATATCAAAATTCTTAGGATCTAACATTGTCAGATCATTTTCAAGCTGATAACCTCTAATTTCATCAACTTTGCCATACAATTGACCAAACTTTTCCCAAGCTTCTTTAATTGTTTTGCACTTTTCAATTTGAAAGATTAGATATTTTGATACATATTTCCTCAATGTTCCAAGAGCCATAGTATTTTTAGTGAGCCAATCCAAATGAGCATTAGGATCAATTTTAGGATTAGATGGTGCAATAATAATTCCATCAATATAATGAATTAATCCTTTTTCCATCAACTTACTCCAAGCATCAGTTTTCCAAGAAGCATAGTTATATGGAGTTAACAAAGGAAACTTAGAACCCATAGTAGCAAAGAGAACAAGAGAGAGAGAGATGCACAATCACACAAGACACCCCCCATAGTTCACTCAATCAAAGAACCACCCCCTCCCCCGCCCCCCCAAATGATGATTTGGCACTTTATACTTAGTGTGTTTACAATGGCCACTTGCAAGCCAAGAAAAGTGGGCTTATGATTTTCAATGTTTTACAGCAACCTTAAGTAGGCAAAAATAGACTTAAATAATTGATGCAAAAGACCAAACTGAGATCTTATCTTTACAAATGCCAAAATAGGTCAAAAATGACCAAGTGCTGAAAGTACAATTTCTGATCACCATCACTACAAACTGATAACACCATTGTGAAATTTAGGAAAAATCATAAACTTAAAAAAAAGACACTTGAAAAGGAGTTCGTATAAGCCTGAACAGAGCCCCGAAAGTTGCAAAAACGGTGACAACTCAGCTACACCAATGAGAAACTGAATTTTCTATAAAAAAATGTGCATCAAAACCAGAAACCGATCACACCAGAATGTAGAGCACAAAAAATTAGTCTAAATAAAAAAAAAAATTCTCAAAAAAAGGAGTCAAAATGAGTAAGATATCTGCGTTTGAAGATGAACTACAAATTCTGAACTACAAATGGAGAGGGGTAAAAAAATTTCAAGGCAGTGCTGACGTCAGAAATTCATGAGGTTAAATTTGACGGCCTCCTGCACGTCACTGAAAAAAGTGCCCCTCAATAGAAATATGTTGTTTTCTGGCCGGTATATACTGGCGGAGAATCTTTTGAGAATATTTCGACGGAATTGGAATCTCCTTGATTTGACCAGCTGGGAGTTTTCGGCCCCTGGAAGTTTTGCCGGTCGGTTGCTAGTTTTCAAATTTTTCTGGCTATTGGGAGTTTTTCCGGTCGGTTGCCACCAATAATGAGTGTGGTCTGTTGGTGGTTGGAAGGAAGTGGGCCATGTGGATGCGGCAGTGACTGCCACATGTTAGCAGCAGGGTCTGTGTACCCTGCTAGTACGCAAGGTATAGTCTGCAGTCTGTGTACTGTAGACTTAAAACTTTTGATTTTTATTATGTTTTAATTTTTCAAATCAATTTTTTTTGAAAAATAAATGATTTAAAAAAAAAAAAAAATTCGTACCGTCGCCCTACAATAATGTTGATCTATACGACTGAGGAGGGTAAATTTTTTCCAGATGGCTTCGGGCAAAGTTGTCCGATTTTGATGAATTGATAGTTGATCTTAGGGTTTTTGACCCTTCTGGATATGATGGCAGTTTCCTTTTTAGATGAAAATGCTCCAAAAATATGGCTACCTCCTAGATCTGGCAACCACCTCTGATCTTCAAACCCTTGTGGATTTGGCCTCCAATGTCCAACTGAGAAGAAACAAAAGGAAAATCTAAATTTCTCAGACACTCCAGATGCAATGGTGAGCTCAGATCTGATGCAACAAGCTCCCAAAATGCACCTGCAATACAAGGCCAAAAATGGAACCCCCCCAAAATTTGGTATTTCTATGAAAAAAATGCAAGATTGCACTCAAGATCTCCCCAAAATGGCAATCCAAAGGCACTCCAATAGCTCGTACCATGTAAGAATTGGCTATGAAGGTAGCCACCCAAGATCTAGAGGCCTAATGGAAGCACAACTATAAGAGAGATAGAAACAATATGACAAGAATATACTGTATTCTGCCAATAATGCAAATAGAATCAATGTACAAATGTAGTAGAGGCCCCTTGGTTATATAGCCAAGGTGAGAACATAGGAGGGCATAAGATTATGACAAGTGTCATAATCTCATGACATGAGACAACTGTTAAAAGTTATCACTCCACCTAAAATGGAAAAGTGATAATGTGATAATCACCACAAAAGGTGGATCTATCACAAAAGGTGGAAACGTAATCACATGACATGTACACAAAAAGGTGGAAGTGATAAATTGATAACATGATAAGTCCACCAAAAGTGTAAAAGCTCTAACAACTCCTATGTGGTCCCTAAGTAAACTTAACTAAGGTATAATTGTGACCTAGGACAAGGTACAACACAATTAATTACACCAACATAAACTCAAAAACTATAGGTTATAAATATTAGCCCATTTAGTTGTTCTGCAGTGGAAACATTAAGTACCATAGAGTTATCTCAACAAGCAAGATTCATACAAAATGTTGTGGTTGCTAATGAATATACAATTGAAGACATTTTAGTGATGCTGACATAAATTAAATTATTGAAGAGAGAGTTGCAACACACACAATGCATACATAAGGCTTCCTTTATTCTTTTGTAACATTTCCAAAGGGATTCAACAACTAGCACAATGATTGTGAAATTTCTTATACTAACCATACTAGTGATTTGGAGTGTGCATATTGCAAATGAAAGAGAAGTTGTAAATAGTGACATTAATAAATCCTATTGCCATATGTCATTTCCTTTTAGTAAATATGAAATTTCTCACAATAATTAAAAAGGGGACATTTTAAATTGATTAGGAATTTGAAAAGTTCCTCTTACAAAATAACATTGAAGTTGCAAGAGGAAGTTACATGAGAAGCTAAAAAGTCTTTTTGGAATATTAAAGTCTAAAGAATCAATTACGGGGGTTGAAGGGGTTTCTCCTTTCCTATTTATTGTTAAATCATTTGAACATGGGGAATATTTTTTCTATTGTTCATCTAGGGGAAAGATAGGAGCAATTTTGGATCTTTTTCAAGCATAGTTTGTTGTACAAAAAGTTATGAGTCTGTGAGCTCATTGTCTGTATCAGAGAAATAAAGAGAATAATTTAGATTTGTGCATTTATTTATGTTTCCTCTTGATTACAGATTTATTGTGCATCTTTGTGATTATTCTTTGATGCATTTTCTATTTTCTCATAATATGTATGTGTTGGTTAAAAAAATCTACGAATTCCAATCGATTCATTTATCAAGAAAAGATCTATTGTTTGTTCTTCCCTGATTACCGTTTATGGGGTTTGACTGAATGATCTATGTATCATTCATTTACACTCTCTCTATTTTAAGTTTACCTATTGCATCTTTGTCATAGTTATGCACAAATGTTAGCATTTTCTTTTCTTCTTTCAGGTCAAAAGCATACCCAAAAACCAATTAGATCATACGAGGGTGTTGTACCTCTAAAATTCAGAGGAAAGTCACAAATGCAATTGTGATCTTTCCAGAGTTGTTGGAAATGATTATACCTTTTCGGGCAAAGGGCTAATAACACTTTAAGGTGCATAATTTGTTAGCCAAAATTTTTTTGGTGACTCTATTGGGGAGAGGATCGAAGTGCTAGTG
Organism: Sequoiadendron giganteum; assembly: GCA_007115665.2. Classification (NCBI taxonomy): domain Eukaryota; kingdom Viridiplantae; phylum Streptophyta; class Pinopsida; order Cupressales; family Cupressaceae; genus Sequoiadendron; species Sequoiadendron giganteum. The sequence goes on from CM021108.1 coordinate 593,899,552, forward strand.
TTTTTCTCTCATCATAAATCTAAAGGTACCTCCCCAAGGATGGATGTTGGTGACTTTATTATCTCCCCAACCTTCCTTCCAACCTTCCGTGGTTTATCCTTGGAAGACCCAAATCAATTTCTCTTTGAATTTAAAGTCTTGTGTGAAACTTATGATTACAAGAACGACAACCAAAAGTTGAAGCTCTTTCCGTTGACTTTAAAGGATTCAACAATGCACTGGTTTATGGGATTGGGATATGGTAGTATAACATCTTGGGGGGAAATGGAGACTATTTTCTTGCAAAAATACTAGAGTTACTATAGGGTAAGTGATCATAAGGAGGAGCTGTTTAAACTAAGACAAAACAAGGACGAAAGTTTAGAGGATTATCACGATAGGATCCTCTTCCTCTCTAAAAGATGTGGAGAAGCGGTCCTTAGCGTTGAGATTCTCAAAACAATTTTTCTTAAAGGTCTTGATGATGACGCTAGAAGAAATCTTGATCTAATGGGAAAAGGTGACGTATCTCAACTAACCCTTGAGGAAATATGTGAGTTATGTCAGAATTTCTCCCATACACAGGGAGTAATCCATAAAACTAATCTTTTTAAAGGATCTAATGAGATAGGGAAGCTCCGCGAATAAATAAAAAATCTGAAAACATACATTCTTGTTCAGTTGAATACAACATTAGATGGTATACAAGCTAAAACTCGCAACCCTAGGACCTTGTCAATTTATTTTCCAAGGTGTCAGAATAAACACCTACTATGCGAGTGTCCTTTAGATAAAGTCAATGTTTGTCAACTTTGTGAGAAAAACCATCCTACAAATCAATGTGAGCTTTTGTCTGATATCAAGAATACTAAGAAAAAATCCATTCAGGTTGAAGAAGAGATAAATGCCTTAAACCAACATCAAGGAGGTAATTTCTCTTATGGACAGAATTCCAATCCTGCATGGAGACCATAAAATAACCAGGCTCATAATCAATGGACTCCATCTTGGAATCGATCACCTCCACCTCAACCTAACTGGGGAACTCCTTATTGGGGATCCCCTGAATGGACAACTCATGCATGGGGAAATCAACAATGGTCAAATCAACCACAACAATAGTGGTACCAACAACATGCCGCCCCCCAAAGGAATCGGGCACAAAATCAATTTTATACTGAACCTAGGAGGAATCAACAACAAAATTTGTTACCTCTAGCTCAAAACCCTCCTGAGAATGAGCAAGTGAACCAACCTCAACTTCCAACACAACCGCTCCCCAATCCTAAGAATAATCACCAGAATACACTAGTCTATTCTACCGAACATGAAAATGTTATGGGGCTTAATGCGATACACTTCAGAAACGTGCAGTTGCGCTCTGGTCGAACTCTTCAACCTCCCACTATTGAAGAAATAGTGGAGGAACTTGAGCCTAAAAGTCCAAAAAAAGACATGTCGTCTAATCAGGATACCACTCCCAAAGACAAAGAGCCTTTTTCAGCAGCAGGGGCTACTGACTTGTCTCAGGGGGAGGAAGGTCAGTCCTTAAGTCAATATAAGAAGGATCCTGTTCCAAAGGAAAAAAGGATGGCACCATATCCAGAGCGTTTAAAGTCCATAACTCCAGAAGATACTCCGGAAGTATCTTTGGCTTTAGAAACTGTGTTAACTCAGGAGATTAAGCAACTGCAAATTAAAGTTCCTTTATTGCTTCTTGAGTTAAACTAGTTAATCAAACTACTATGTATCAAAACGCTAGGAAGAAAGCCGAAAAAGATAAATACCGTTCATATTGATGGTTATTTAGCCGATTTTCTATCTAGAAAGACTATTGGTCCAAAATACAATGATCTTGGGAGTCCACTTATAACCGTTACAATCAACGAGGTAGCAATACCTAATGCACTAGTGGATCTAGGGGCAGCTATTAACGTGATGACTATGGATGTAATGAAAAAATTAGGCCTAATTGATTTACGCCCTACAACCGTAGTCTTACAAATGGAAAATTAGTCTATGACCATCCCTAAGGGCATCATTAAAAACATCCTTGTCAAAGTTGATTGATGGGAATATCCAGTCGACTTCCAGGTAATCCAGTCGCTTACACCTAAGGATAGCTATCCTATAATTCTTGGAAGACCTTGGTTGGCCACAGTTGCTGCTAAGATTGATTGTAGGGAAGGGGGAATTACCATTTTGCATGGTCAAGATGGTAAAAATTTGTTCTTATATCCCCCTGCTAAGCCTACTGAGCATAAAAAGGTATGGGTTGATGAACTTGAGAAATCCAATGGTTTAGTTAGTTTATCCTCCCTAGCTATGGTAGTAATTAAACAACACGGGGAAGAACTGAAGAAGAGTTAGTAAGCGATGTTGCACGACTTGCTATGACCCTGAACAAGGAAGAAATGATGGATGCTCCAAGGATTTTTGGGCAACCAATTGATATAAGCAGAATGGAGCATAGTTATGCTACAATGGGAATGCCTTGTCCCTTAGCTAACATGATCCCCAAAACAAGTGATTTCTTTGAAGACGTCACGAGCTTTCATCGGCTTATACCTCATAGTTTTCCTCTCAACACGTTGTTGCGACCTATGTATACTGTCACATCAGCCCATCCTAGAACAAAATCGATAATGCTATTACCAGGAAAAACTTTGAATATCAATAGCCGACTGACAAAAACACAAGAGGAAAGGTTGTTTAATGTGTTGGTACAAAAGTCTAAAGCTTTTCCTTGGGATTATACAAACATGAGGGGAATTCACCCAAGTGTTTGTACTCATCACATTTACACTGACATCAGTATAAGGCATGTTCGCCAGCCGCAGAGGAGACTCAATCCTGCATTAAAGGATCTGGTCAAAATTGAGATCAAGAAACTCCTTCGTGCTGGATTTATTTATCCAATCTTTGATAGTAAGTGGGTATCACCTATGGTGGTCATCCCAAAGAAAAATGGGAAGTGGAGAATCTGTGTAGATTATTGAGAACTCAATAAAGCCACTTATAGAGATTATTTTCCCCTACCATTTGTTGATCAGGTCTTGGACAACTTGGCTGGGAGGAAATATTTTTCCTTTCTTGATGGATTTAGTGGTTACAATCAGATACAGGTTGCTCCAGAAGACCAAGACAAAACCACGTTTACTTGCCCATGGGGCACATTTGCATACAAAGTCCTTCCTTTTGGACTGTGCAACGCTCCAACGACCTTTCAAAGAGCAGTTCTTGCCATATTTTCCGCACTTGTTAATGACTGTGTCGAGGTATACATGGACGATTTTACAATCTATGGGTCAACATATGATGAAGCTCTTCGAAATCTAGATCGAGTTCTGCAAGTTTGTGAGGAAAATAAACTATCCCTTAGCCATGAATTTTTTTTAATAATGGTGGAACAAGGAATAGTCTTGTGTCATCATATTTCCTTTGAGGGAATAAAGGTCGACCCTAAGAAAATTGAAGTCATCCAACAGTTGACTATCCCTCAAACTCAGACAGATGTTTGAAGTTTTCTTAGACATGCTGGTTACTACAAAAGGTTCATAGAAGGCTTCAGTAAAATTGTAGCTCGTATGTTCTCTCTTTTACAGAAAGAGGTAGAATTTGTTTGGACACCTGAGTGTTAGCTATCATTCGAACCCATAATAGATAAGCTTGTCTCTGCTCCCATTCTGTGAGGAGAAAATTGGAGTATTCCCTTCCATATCTATGCAAATTCTTTTGACGATGCTATTGGTGCATTTCTGGGACAAGAAGATGAAAACGGGGGTAAGTATGCCATATATTTCATTAGTAAAAATCTTACTCCTACAAAAAGAAACTATACAACAACAAAAAAGGAGTTCCCGGCTGTTGTTCATGCCATAAAAAAAAATTTCCACTACATTACAGGGTATAAGGTTACAGTTTATATGGACCACTCAACTATGAAGTACCTAATGAATAAACCTATAGTGAATGGCCGGATTATGAGGTGGTTATTACTCCTTCAGGAGTTTAATGCCACGATTTCTTGACAAACCAGGGAAATATAATTTAGTGGCATATTTTCTGTCATGAATCAAACATGAAGAAGGTGACAGTACTCCTGTACAAGATGAATTCCCAGATGAAAATCTGTTTGCAACTTTTTGTAAAATCACCCTGGTACGGAGATATCGCTAACTATTTAGCTGGTTCAGAGATACCCCTCGGATTCATGACTAGGAAAAAGAAGTGTCTAATCAGGGAAAGTGACCCGTTCAAATGGATTAAGAAAATGTAATTTCATTGTGGTCCTGATATGATCTTGAGGAGATGTGTAAGGGCGAACGAAACCTACAGCATTCTAAGGGCTTGTCACGATGATCCTTCGGGAGGGCACTACTTTGGGAAGAGAACTTCTCATAAAGTCTTAGGCACCAGATACTATTGACCCTCAATGCATAAACACATTAATAACTATGTTCATCATTGTGATGAATGTCATATTGTAGGGAGACCAACTGCTTCTTCAGAAATGTTGTTGATGCCACAAGTAGTGCTTGAACCATTCGAGAAATGGGGTTTAGATTTTATCGGACCCATAGATCCTTCCTCTCAAGGGAAAGAATACATATTGGTTTGCATTGACTACTTGACAAAATGGGTTGAAGTTCAAGCCTTACGGGTAGCTAGGGAAGAGCAAGTCACAAAATTCCTCTATAATAAAATCTTCCTTAGATTTGGAGCTCCTCGAACGATCGTTACTGATCAGGGACCCCAATTTATGTCCAAAGTGCTCTTGGCATTTACCAACCATTTTTTAGGTAAGTCATAGGAAGTCATCCCCTTACCAACCTCAAGCGAATGACTAGGTAGAAGTAACTAATAGAGAGCTTGAAATTTTTTTAACGAAAACAATTTCTTTTGGAAGAAAAGACTGGGCCAGGAAACTCCCAGAAGCCGTATGGGCATACAACACAACCTGGAAATCTACAACGGGATTCAGTCCCTATGAGCTTGTTTTTGGGAAGAAGTCTCTTCTTGCCATTGAGTTTGAACTACAAAATCTACGAACAACTATGGAACTAGGTTTGGATTTAAAACGAGCCCAAGTTGAACGACTTTTGCAACTAAGTGAATTGGATGAACTTTGCTTAGACGTCATCCATCAAACTGAACTAATTCAACATAAACATAAAGTGTGGCATGACAAACATATTAAGGAGAGGGAGTTTCATAATGGAGATCGAGCCTTGTTATTTGATTCAAGATACAAGGATCATAAGGGAAAGCTCAGGACTCATTGGTTGGGACCTTATGATATTGATGAAGTCTTTTCAAATGGAATTGTTCGGTTGAAACCAATCGATGGTGACATGTGAACCCTCTTAGTTAATGGTCATCGCTTACGTGTCTACCATAAGCCGGTCAATAAAGAGGAATTCTCAAGAATGGTGGAAATGTAGGGCGAGGTCCAATGTGTTGACTCTACCAAGGCAGAGTCTATCTGGTAATAATGTTGTATTGTTGTTCAAAAAATTAAAAAAATAAATATAAATAAAAATTATAAATTCAAAAATGTGCAATAAAAGGACATGTATGCCAAGATATTTTTCTTATTTCTTCATTTTGGGACTTAGCTAATTTTTGTTTCATTTTGCAGGACTTCTTCAAAGTAGAAAATAACTTTTGGAGCACCCTCCAAAGATGCTCCAAAATGTTATGATCCCGGTGCCAGATGCTCCGTACCTTGATGGTCCTCATGCCTGATGCTTCAAAACTTGTACAAAGCTCATCATGTTGAAGAGGCGTTCTGCACTAAGGTCCAAAGCTCTTGAAGTTCAAAATTCTTTATCATGTCACTCCACTTCATTCTGTTGCTACTCCGACTGCATCTTTCAGCAATGCTCTGAAACCTTCATTTCGTTGTTGCTCCGACTGCATCTTTCAGCGATGCTCCGAAACCCTCATTCCATTGTTGCTCTGGATGCATCTTTCGGTGATGCTCCGAAAATTTCATTCCGTTGTTGCTCTAGCTGCATCTTTTAGTGATGCTTTGAAACCTTCATTTCATTCCTTTTTCGGCTGCATCTTTCAGCGATGCTCCAGAACCTTCATTTCATTCGGCTCCGGTTGCACCCCACACTGATGCTCCAAAACTTATGCACTAGTTTCGAGCGCGATGTCAAAATGCATGCTTCAAAAATTGTTCGCTTGTATTCCACCACCTTTTTTTCAAAAATTCAAAAATTTTGTGATCCTTCCGTCAGTATATCTTGCACACCTATCTTTTTATGTTTTGTTTTTATCATAAATAAAGCCACCAAGTACTGCAGTCATCATTGATGGCTCCATCATCCATAAAATTCCATATCCATATCATAATAAATCCACTGTCACCTCAGCCAATGCCTTCATGTCATCCTGTCAAATCTATAAGGTAAGAGATTTTCGAACGATCACAAAACGCAAGTAAGTATTAATTTTCACTTTAAGTAGGTAGTTATTTTCGAATAAAGAATAATTAATTGGCACAAAATTCACTCCCAATTTAGCAAATTGTGCCACTCGACAATTAGTTATTTGTATGGCAAAGCCTTTTGCATGCCTCCATGCAGATTGGAAATCATTGCATAATTAAGCTGCAAACAAGACAAAAATTGAGTTCATAAGCAATATTTTCAAAAGTGTTGCATGAAAGCTTTGTGTCATTATTAAAATATTTTGCAGAGTGGGAAATAAGGAAATGGGAGGTGGTAAAAGAAAATCAGAGCCGGATTCAGTAGAAAAACTATTAGGGTTGAGTAATATCTCAAGGTTGTTCGAGGAAGCAGGGTGGTTAAATTTTATCAGAAAATTTGAGGGCTACAATGAAAAGCTGGTTAGCTCTTTTGCGAAAAACTACACAAATGGCGAGGTGGTATATCATGGGAAGTGATTTAAGGTAAGTCCCAAAATTATTTCTTGCTTATCAGGATTAGAGAATGTAGGCATAAAAATAAAAGAAACCTCTCAAATTATGTACCAGAAATTATCTGAATTATTTGTTAGAGAGGGAGACCCACACCCAATGGTAGTAATAAGTACCATGGGACAAAATAAAGGGTTCCAGAGAACCTCCATATTAGAACCCTGGGGTACTACCGTTGCATGGATTATAAAGTATTTCACTTGTGAGGGTTAGCTAACTGTAGTTGTAGGACCTGCCTTCCATATGTTGACCCATTTACATCACAAAAGGGAGGACCCTGCTCTTAGGGTTAATATGCTTGAATTCTTGTATGATTCCCTAAACACTTACATAAAAAGGTATAAAATAGGGGCCGAGCCTTTGAAACATCATGGTTTGATTCAGTTGATCTGTAAGTACCACTTTCGCAAGAAACCTGAGGGAAAATGGGAGAAGTTTTTAAAGAAAATTGAAAAGCCTACAATCGCAAGGACAATAGAATTAGGGGAACTGTCCCACCAGGCTATTCCACCATTTGGAGCAATTTACCGTAAGGGCTCTCCAGCTCTGGAAGCTCCTAATACTACTACTCCTGGTGAGGATTTTCCAAACTTCCTTGGGGATGATTTTAAAACCCCTGACTTGCTAGAATAGGTTGAGATTATTTATTCTGATTCAAGTATACCCAGAAGAAAAAGAAAAGGGAACAATATAACACCCGTTACATTCCAAAATCTGCCTTCATTAAGAAGAAGTAAGTGTTTAGATTCTAAATTCTCTGAAACCCCAATACAGGGTAAGGAGGGAAGTTCAAAGAAGAAAAAGCCTAAGCGGCCACCTGAGCCCATAGAAATTTTAGAGCTTGCCAGTGAAGAGGAGGTACCCCTAGGTAAAGAAGGTTCAGGTGAAGTGTTTCCTTCCCACTCTGCACATGTGGAGGAAATATTCACTAATGAGATTCAAGAAAGAGAACCTGAGGAGGATGATGGTGTGCCAGAAATTTGTACCCCATTGTTAATCAAATTATCGAGACAACTGAAACAAGTAGTGCCACTGCAGAGTTAGAAAAGTGTATAATAGAAACTGATGATCTACAAAGACAATTGTCCAAAGGTAATGAACTGATAGAGTTACAGAAAGAATAATTGATTGTGCAAATAGTTATAATAAATAAAAGAGATCAAGAAATACTGGGCTTGAAGCTTCAATTACAAGAAAAGGACTCAATAATCTATAAGTTACAAGAAAAAATGCAAGAACTGAATCAAAAGCATAAAAATTATAGTGTTGACATTGCAAACAAATATACAAAAATTAAAAGAATAAAACAAAAATTTGTGCTTATGCTCACAGCCTTTGAAGAGGAAAATAAAACAAAAACTGAAGAGTTGAATGCTTCCATCAGTAGGGTCGTACAACTGGAACATGACTTGAAGGAATGCACTATAAAACCTCAAATGGAGTCCAAAAAAATTCAGACTAAACCAGTTGTAACTAATTGGTTCCAGATCCACATTCCACCTCTACTAATGAAATGGATGGAAAAGTGTTACTTCCTCAGGAATGTCCAAGCTGAAAATTATAGTCTAAAGAAGGAACTGGTGCTCCTGAAGGAGTCACTTCATAGGGCCTACAGAGGAAAGCAGGATGCATGTCAACTAGTGGACTGTTTACTAAATTGTAGAAGACCATCAAGATTTTACTCCATGTTTTTGAATGAACAATGGCTAAGATGGAAATTGTTTAGGATCTACAATGATCAGCCCTACGAGCCCAATGATAAAGAGTTTGTTATAATATATGTAGAGTCAACCCCTGAAGACCAAGATCTAATTTGTGAATTCTTTCTGCATGAATTATTATTAGAAAATCACACAAATTTCTTTATCAACTTGTTTGTTGGAGAGGTAGAACTAAGAGCATTTCTCTCCACCATGAGGAATCAAATTCATTGGCAAGATTAGACAAGAGAGTTTGCACAGGCAGAAAAGACAGTGGGTCTCCAAATAAGGTCCCCGAATTCAAGGCTCGGTGGTTTCAAATATACATTTTTGTCTCTCTTTGTTAATGATAAGATGAAGGAAAGATATGACAATAACCTCAAGCTGTGTTATGATAATTTCATGGAAAATGGACAAAATTTGATTGGAAAAGCATGGAATGCTTGTGAAGAAAGATTCACCCCACTACAAGCTTACCTAAAGAAAAGAGAGGTCATTTCCCCTCTAAATATCAGGTGGTGATTTAGAAGAGGAGATTCCTTAGTTAAAATCCTGAGAACTCTTAGAACAAAATGGATGGGAATGAAATACAGACCTCCTTTGCTACTCAATCCACCTCCGACCTTCAATATTTGAATGAATCAGAATGACAGACTTTTCAATGAATGGAGGGAGAGTGTGATATTTCACAGAGGGTTCATTTATGACCCTGAAGATTTTGATGCAACAACAAGGGAGGCACATGATCTCAATGCCCTATATGAGGAATGGAATAGTTATCAGGGGTTTAACTATGGAGCAGGAGGACCTGGCAGAAATTAGGTAGGGGAGGAAATGATGAGGTAAAAATAACCTCATCATAATAAAATCTAGAAAGCTTACTTTTACCAACTCAATCCTAAGCCTGTGCCAATTTATTAAACTTTAGGAGAAATAATTGCTTATTTTAAGGAAAATTATGCTTTCTTTCTTTCTTTTGATCAATTGAGGAAATTTGCCAATGCAGTTTTAATAGGTTGACTTGAGTGTTTTTGTAGGAAATAATCGGTCATCGAGTAGCTGTTGCAAAAGTTGAACCAGCATGTGCCTAAAGTGTGGTAAAGAATAGATGCTGTGAACCTACTCCTAAATACCGGGATGATGCATCGAGGATTTAGTTTCTGTTCTTTAAAATTTTGTTATCAAAACTTCATGGCTCTTCTCGAGCCTTCTATATGTTTATGAGCTTTAAAGACATAAAAGTTAGTTTTAAGTTGTTGAAGACTTTTTCAATGGCTATCCACGCCATCTTAAATTTAGGATTACATAGTTATAAGTTATCTATAAGAATGTAATTTCATAAGTGATGAATAAGACAAAAGAAGTATCGTTATGTCGTTCACATGGTTTTCAAAATACTGCTGAATGAGTTACCTGATTTCTGTCTATTGGTAAATTGTTGAATTATGAGTGATGATAAATTTTTGTAATGGATAGACCCCAGAACTTGTAGCTTATGTGATTTAAGGATGAAGTGTTAACTCATGAGCTGGCCACTCAAGGGGAGTTAGTTAGATAGATAAGTATTTTACTGTTCTGTTGTTCATTTGTTTAAAGTTAGATAAATGTTTAGTAGGAGGTAATTAAGTTTGTTAAGAGTTGAGTTTGAAGTTCTGGAGAACCATTTTTTTTAATTAGTATGAGTTATCTTTCATAGTTGATAAAATCTTTTACTGTTTAAAAGATGTTTCATTGTCTGTTCACTTATTTTTCTACTTCCGTAGTAAATTGGTTATTTAGTTTGCTTGTTTCTACGCTTTCTAGTTTAGTTGTGTTGCTTTCTAAATTAGTTGTCTTATGATTTTTAGTTTATTATTTCTGGTTTCTCTTAGAATAAGTTGTTTTCCGGTTAAATAGTAATGGCCTTAAGTTAAAATTGATTCCAATAGTTTAAGGTAAATCAGAAAATATAAAATGAGTTATCCAAATCATCTTCTTCTGCAAATTGCCTTGGACACTGTCCGGTTGACTAATTGACATTCAATATTCTAAAGTAGTAGGACCTAACGACAACCTATCACATTTTTGGGGCTAAATCAATTATTAAATTCCCCTGTGCATCAATGCACTGCCTTTGAATAGTGTTGTACATTTGTGTAGTACTTAGAATGAACTCGGGACATTGCACAACAATAGGGAAACTGGCTACATGAGCTAGCCCAGACTCTGCAATCCTCTTTTCCCTTGGGGAAATATCTTCTTAAAAGGTATTTGTTCAAAATTGCTCCAAATCAAGGTGCCCCACTAGTGTATCGATGATATTCATGACCTCAGACCCAAACTTAGATGGCATCAAATTCCCTTGGAATTTGTACTTCATTGTGAGAGGCACTTGTTCTGGTTTTAACTTATTTGGCCTTATCCCCTTTGATGTTCCTTCAGTGGGAACTTTCTCCTCTGAGTCAGACATTTGTTAATTATCCTACACTATTAACAATTATTAGGAAAATAAAAGACATATGAAGAGGAATTTAGTACAAGCATTCAAATTATATTAGCATGCATCAAAATAGATCCCATTCAATAAGTTAGTCTAGCATCTTTGAGTTTCGAGTTCGAGATAGGACTGAGAACGTGATTATTTTAAGCACAAAACTGAACTCTATCGGAAGTCAGGATTGGGTCTTGACTCGACACCTACACCTATACTAATGAACAAGTTTAGTGCCATTCCATGGCCTGATCTCACAGCGTTTTGGAATTGGGATCGGGTCTTCACCAAGTAGAAACACTTTAACCAACAAAGTCAATGAAGGGGGTTATTTGAGTTCTGATATTGATGTTGAATCAAAATTTGGGATCTCGATATGTTTTCGGGGATCGGGATTGGGTTGTCATCAAGTCATGGTACTTAACGATGTGGCCAAGGTTCGATGTCGACCTGACTTCCGATCTTGATGTGATGGCGAGGATTGGAGTCAGGACATGAAGTAAGACTTTTTAAAAACCTTTAATCCTTTTATGATGATGATCTAATACTTGATCCTGATAGAACATCAAAATTTGGGATCAGACAAGTGAAGGAACCTAGACTCAAACAATGGTAAACCCTATGTGGAGTTTTGATTCTCGACTCTGAAATACATGCGTGTATCGGGAATCACATAGTAACAATGACAAAGGAAAAAACATGTAACAATATCTTGAAATCATGCCTTTGGGATTGGGTTGTTGTTAGGATCGAGATTTTGATTTTAGAATGGTCAAAACTTCAAATTCATCAATTTGAACATACTTGCGACTTGGTGGTATGAAAAAAGCCCTAGAAAACTAGGGCATGATGGGAAAAAAATTCTTGTGAACAAAACAAACCCAAAATGTGAGTGAAAAAATAAAAAACACCCAATGGACCAAAGGGTTTGAGAGCAAAGAAAATGCATCAAAAGGGTGCCAAGAAATCTAGAATCGAAAAGCAAAACAACACAACAAAAGAAAGAAAACTCTAAACAACAAGGGCAAAGCAAACACATAAAAGAAAACAAAAAGAGAAAACACAAGAGAAATAAAACCCCTACCTCCAAATGCAACCAAAGATTCTAACAACATGATGAAAAATTAACGCACCTCCTAAAACCCTTTCTTTCGGCGTCGCTTTGGTTCTCCTCTTCAAACTATAAAAGAAATAATGGATAGAAATCGAGAAGCGGTGCAATAAAAAACCCATTCACATGTGCAATCGGTTAGGCATTAAATACTGGTAAATTGGGCCTTGGGATTGGGTTGAGCGTCATTAAAGTTTGATTGCAAGAACAAGGCTAGTAGGAGTTGAGATTGGGACACGAACAAACACCCAAATTTCAATAAGGAAAAGTTCAAATAAAGGTCTGAATTCTGATACTTGATAAACAAACAAGACAAAGTGGGAACTAGGGTCGGGTCAAGAGATGAAACCATAACTTTGATAAGTTTTGAGTGCAAATCATGGTTAGATGTTTGATCCCGAAAAAACACAAGGAGAGTTGGAACTCAAGATCGGGGTGGACACAGGAACAAGAACGTTGAAAAGTTCTTAGTTCTAGTTCCGATCCAATGTCTGATTCTAACACAAGCAAAACACACAAGGAAAAAGGCAGAAGTTGGGATCGAGGTAGAATCAAGAACTTACACCTTAAAGGGTGAAAAGTAAAGGTCACGATCTTAAAACCAACTCTGAATCATGAAGAAAAAGACAAGGCAAAGCATAGGGATCAGGATGGAGACATGAACGAGAACTTGAAATTTGAAAAGTAACAAGTGCCAGTTCTGGCCCAAAACTCGAACCCAAAAAACAAAGAAAACCGACACTTAAGAGGAAAAAGAGACAAATCCTAAGGTCCAAATAAGAGCACCAAAGACAAAACAAACAAAAGGGGGGACCCATTTTGACCAAAAAGAATGGGGTGGTTATGGAAGGCATAACAATTGGTGACTCGACTGGGAAAATGGTTTACCCATTTTCAAGATACTGAAGAATTTAGTCATTCAAAACCTCTGGTTTATGAACATTTTAACTCAAGTATAATCATTTAATACAAACAAGGTTGATCTGGAATCTCAAATGTAAATCAGTAATAACAAATTCAAATCTGAGTGTGTGCATGTATGGTGCATCCTTTCCCTAAAGACTCTACCTATCTCCGAACAGTTGTATTTAAAATTCAAGCTACATAAGTTGAGTCATTTTAACTATCATGTAATGATATCTTCGACATTGCTCCACTGCCAACGAAGCATCTATAACCCCAATGAAGATACCTCTAATTCTCTCAAAGAATTGCTCTATTTCCAACCCATAGCCTTAGTAGAGATACTTGATTTACCCTTATTATATTGAGCTTGCCATCATTTATGCTTCTCTTTTCTTTTGAATAAGCTTTACTTAGAGAAATTATTTTCTTATCTTTTCTCACTACTTAGATATAAGAGCCTAAAATTCGAGCTGAGAACTATTGTGGACGTCATGACAGTGTTGAGGACTCTGATTTTTTACCTGAAGCATGAATACAGTCACCCTAAGATGAATAGGCCCTTATGGAAATAAATGGTTCTATCTATTATGTGACAGATTCAGTCGTGGTTTATGAGATTATGTATAATATACATGTTTGTTCCTAACCTTTCAAAGTATTATTAAAATGAACGTAAAATATAAGTCTAAGAACAAAATATTTCAACAGACATACCTTAAAATACCTAAACCAATTTCTTTGCCCAGTACCCCTAGTATACTTTGAATAACTACCCCATCAATTCAAAATGGAGAAAATGAAGGTCCCCAAAAACAAAAGAAAAAGGGAAAAAAAGAAAAAAAAGAAAATAATAAACAACAACAACAAACAAAAACAAAAGAAACACAAACAAACAAAAACAAAAGAGACGCAAACAAACAAACAAACAAACAAGAAACAAGAAAATAACTAATTACATATATACAATCAATCAAATGATCACACCTTCATGGGCTAAAATAATGTTTGATAAATTTTCCATTGACAAGCAATGAGACAAGTTCTCCTATTAAAGTGCTTAACCGAAAGGCATTCTCGCCAAGGATTTCAACGATCTGATATGCACCCAACCAAAGTCGGTCAAAATTTTGGTGGTCACCCTTCCTCTCTCTAGATTTTTCCCACAACAACACATGAGGTATGGTATTCTAAAGGATTTAATTTTGGCTCTTTTGTCAAACCAACACTTGACAATAGCTTGATGCTTAGAGAAATACTGCAAAGTAGCATCTCTTTGTTCTTCCAAATTGAGTAAACTAGTTAATTGGACCTCTATCCTATCATCATTAGAGTAAAACTCTTGCATGAACCGCGGGTATTTGTAGATGAATAGGGAAGACTGGGTCTTGGCCATAGACTAACTTAAATGGTGAGTTTGCTAAGGTGGATTTGATTCGAGTCCTATTTTCCCATAAGGCAAATCTCAATTGTGTGTGCCAGTCCCTAGGATTACTTTCTAGCAACATCTTAATTACCTCCAGTAAGTTTTTATCAGTAGACTTTGCTACTCCATTCCCCTATGGATAGTAATTAGAAGAGTATTTCAAAACAATTTTATGCTCATACGCCCATTGAATAAATTCTTCGAAAGAGAAGGTAGGGCCATTATCACATACCAAGGCAACCAATACTCCAAACCTGGTAACGACATGTTTGTTAAGAAACTTGATCACGACTTCAGCAGTATTGTTATTACAAGGTTGAGCTTCAATCCAACATGTATAATAATCCGTTGTAGTCAAAATGAACTTGTGACCTGTAGAAGAATTGGGATTAATTACCTCAAAAAAATCTAATGCCCATTGGGCGAACGGTCTTACCTCGTATACTGGTTGTAGAGGTATCGCTAGATTGTGCTCTCTAGATGCAGAAGTCTAACATGTATGACATGTAGTAACATGTTGATGAGCATATCAGAACACATGGAGCCAATAATAACTAGATCTTAGAATTTGATGTGCCATGGCATCAACTGAACTATGCCCAGTACCATGTCTACCATGAAACGTGACGATAACGTGTTTTTCCTACTGCTAATCTAGGCAACACAAATAAACAACCTATAAGTTTATCCTATACAAGGCTCCTCCTTTAAGCATACAATGGGAACTCTTGAGTCTCAATGCTCTTCTCTGAGTGGTATTCATTCCATTTGGACATTTATTGTTCAACAAAAAGAAAATAAAATTTGCGTACCAAGGATCACCTGTGAATGATTGCATAGTGTATTGTTGACAAGTAATCTTGGTGTCAATGTTAGCCATAAATTTTGACAAGCCTTGTCCTTAGACTAGCCTCATTAGGTGGATTTCAAGATTGAATTCTTGCAGCATTGCCATCCACTTTTCTCATCTTTCTCCCAGCTCACTCTGCATTAGAAGGGACTTTACTGGAGGGTTTGAAACTATGGCAGTGATTTGATTATGGATAAAGTAGTGTCAAAACTTCTTGACTGCTCATACCACTATGAAGGCTCGTTTCTCCAAGGGTGGATATCTAATCTTGTCATTCTTGAATGAAGAACTCATAAAAGCTATGGTATATTTATCCCCTTCGCCTTTTCAATGTGTCAGAATAGCAGCGCGTGAATGATTAGATGCAAAGGAATAAATGTAAAAATGCATCAAATAATTAGGATTGGTGAGAATTGATGCCTTTGAAATAGAATCTTTGATTTGTGAGAAGAAAACCTTAGCCTCGTTGCTCCATTCAATCTTTGTATCTTTCTTCATCATCTCATTAAGGGTTTTAATGATCTTCATAAACCCAGTTATAAACTTTCTTACAAAATTGATCTTTCCGAAGAAAGATCTCATCTCCTTTTTGTTGCCAAGCATGGTCAATTTCAAAATGGACTCTAGTCTGTCAAGGTCAATTGAGATTCCTCTTTCTGATATTATGTGACCTAATAATTTCCCTTCGGATACCCTGAACACACACTTCTTTGGGTTGAGGGATACACCATAACTTATGCATTTTCCAGTGACTTTAGATAGATCTACAACATGGTTCTCCATATTCTTGGAAAATACAGTTAGATCATCCATATAAATGATAATACACTTACCTAACAAGTCTTTAAATGCAACATCCATTGCGCGTTGAAAGGTGGCTCCAGCGTTAATAAGACCAGACAACATTCTTTGATAGGAAAATGTCCCCCACTTGGTAGTGAAGGCGGTCTTCATTTTGTCCTCATAGTTAACCAACACTTGATTGTATCTTGATTATCCATCAGAGAATGACATCATCTGTGAGCCGTTAACTATCTGTAGCACCTCATCAAGAGAAGGAAGCGGGTAATTATCTTTCTCTAAAGCTTTGTTAAGGTTTCTAAAGTCGACACATAATCTGACTTCCCCACTCTTTTTACGAACATGGACTGGATTTGCTACCCAGGTCAAATGCCTTTTGGAAAAATTATCCTTGCTGACAATAGCTTATGTACCTCTTTAAGAATCAAAGGTTCAATCAAGGCATTCACTGGGCACTTCTTTTGACAGAAGGGGTTCACTTTAGGTTTCAAAGGGATAGTATGCATTATTACCAAAGTATAAAATGTCTTTAAATCTTCATATCCCCAAGTGATTGCTACAATATATGTTTTTCAGTACCTTCAAGATTTTATCTTGAATGTGCTTCAAGCAACTCTTTCCACTGAATAATTTTTTCTCTAGACCCGAATCTACCAAATTATATGATTTGTACTTCCCTCCATCACTATCTATAGGCAACCTTTCACGAGCTCGAGGATCGGAATCAAAGATTCTTTCCAATGCTACCATTCCCTTGGGAATGTTGTTGGTTTTTAGATTGATTATTCCCTCTATGTCACAATTTTGGGGATACCAATCTCCTTGATCTCTATCAGATTCATCGATGATTTTCCCTTTGAAGACATTTGAACTTGCCAAGAAGGTAAGTATATGCTAATCATCATCGAAAACTTGGAAGTTCTGGACATTTCCAAGAATGGCTAGAGTTGAGACTAATTCTACAAAGAATCTTTTCAACTTAGAATCCTACATGGGTTCCAAGGTACTAGTAGCAACAGGTAGTGCATCTGCAATCTGGTTATCTTCTTTGGGAATCAATTTGATTATGAAAGCATCGAAATCCTCTATCAAGTTCCACACCATGTTCCTGTATGCAACCAACCTCTTGTTATGGCATGTGTATTGGCTGTGAACCTGCTTAACAATTACCTCAAAATCTCCCATGACTGTCAGAGTTGTAACTCTTCTGATGCACAAACAGCAGGACCCTCTAGCAAGTGCTTCATACTTTACGATGTTGTTAGTGCAACCAAACTGTAACCTATAAGAAGCAAAGTAGGTTTTCCCTTTCAGGTTTGTTAGTTATATTCTAGCTCCACGTTCCCTATTTTAGACTTGGAACCATAATATTTGAGGATCTAGAATTGATCTTGGGCTGGAATTTCTTTCTTCAAGTTAGCTATGGGTGATTGTTTATGAGGAATAGGTGGCGGTTCAGACTAGTTCAAGATATCCAAATCATGAGACTATTTTAAATGATGATCCTTAGAGATTTCACTAACATTTAAAACATGTGCAGAAACAATCTCTTGCATCTCATCCTAGTCAACAATTTCATAATTGTTTTTTTTAGCAACTCCCTAGGAATCAAAAGGTTAGCAGGGGAAAGTGCGATAGACAACTCCTGAAGTTTTTCAACCTTTCTTGGTGAATTATAATGTAGGATCTAAGTTTGACCAGTTAGGGATAAGGCTTCTTCCTTGGTGTTGTTCATCCTTGTCAGAATGATCGTGTCCTTAGCTTCAAAAGGAAACTGGTTTGGAGACATTTTGGGACTCTTTCTAGGGGTCTCTCCTAATTGACAGGCATGGTTCAAAATCTCTAAATAGGACTGACACATCAGCTCAAAATAATTCTAATAATGGGCCCTACACTAGTTCAAAAGTAGCAAACTCCACAAATCAACATCTTCCCCCAAAACTAGCTTATCTTGTTGCAATTTTTGAATTAAAAATTGTTGGTTAACTATGGTCATAGGGTCATTATGATCTAAAGGCTGTGAATAGTCAAGCTTAAACATTGAAAATTTCATAATTTCTTCCCTCCTATACACCCTATCTTAGTTTCAAAATAAGCTACTTCGTTAGGGTAGTCATACTTCGTGATCATATATTTCAGACGAGGTTCGATTTCGATCCTAATCTGAGTTGCTACCCCTTTCCATGGGAGCCACATGTGTGATAAGTCTAGGGAGAGATAACCTCCAATACTCTTCATCAAGTCTTGGCTTAGCAACATGTCATATATTTCAGGGATATCAATAACCTGAATATCCATATAGGTTTGGATCCGTGGGTCTGATCCAATTTGCACATGTAGTTTTTTTAGTTCTCCTAAAACATTAACCTTAGTTTGTCTAACTATATCACTTTCTTATGAGTTTGAATTGGGCTTAAACACAAATTTTTGCAAATAGAGAAAGGCATAATGTTACCCGAGGCTCTGAAATCTAAAAGGCAATTATGTAGATTCTTTTAGAAGATTCTCAAACTCAAAAGCAATGGAGATGTCCCTGTCTTACCTCAGTACATGACCATGTTCATGCCAGTAGTTGGATTCACTTTAGTCTTTCATTTCAACAAATCTGCATCTTCCAAGGCCTTCAACATGATGTCACGTTAGACAGGGCACCATTTTAGAATGTCAAAGAATGACAAAGAGGTCTTTTATTTCTGCATTTTTGAAATAAAATCAAATTCCATGTTATCATTCATTTGATATTTAGGAATGAATGCATAATTAGTTCTGTTTAGAAAGTTAGGTGGGCCCTTTGTTGGAGGCAGATTGTTGTCAGTGTTCTAGTTGGGGGGAACCATGGTGTTGGGAGGGGAAATGTGGTAAACAACCCCTTGTTCTGATTTCTCAAAAAATGGCCTCCCTTGTTTTGGAAAGCTTGTGTGTCATAATTATTTTTTTCTAGTTCATTTTCCTCTTGCCTAAGGAAACAAGATCCTTCGTCATAGGTCTCAAAAGCCATGGTTGTATCCACAAATCCACCACCTTTGTTGGGAGTACCTTGCAGTGGTTGAGAATTAGCTTGTGTGATCTTAACCACTTTCTCCATCTCTGGGCAATTAACTTCAAAATGTGTAGCAGTGTCATGTAACCTGCACCAGTTAGTCATGAAATTCATAACTACAATGTTTGCAATATGTGGTTTATCTTCATTGGCTTGATAGTTGTGGGGAACTCCCCTGTTGTTTGGTCTAGTATTCCACTACCTATTGTTATTGGGTCTTTGATTATATCCCTTATTATGGTTCTGATAATTTTGATTGGGTAAATTTTGACGTTGAAAATTCCTTTGATTTTGATTGGTATTATGATTGGAGTAGTTATTTCGATTGGAAAAACCTCCCTGATTTTGATTTTGGTTCTAAGAGGGATTAAGTTTGAGTTGATCCATCTTGTTGGTCACCTGAGATAAAGTATTCTTCAGGGTTTCTAACTCCGTGGTCAAATGAGTGGTACACTCACTTTCTGTGGGAGTTACAACTGATGGGTGGGTCCTATGGTTGGATCCTCTAGCAGGATTATGAGGGTTTTGAGTTTGTTGGGAGAGATCTAAAGTCCCACCATTGACCCACGGTTGTGGGGATGGAGATTGTATCTTAGCCAAAGGTCCATAGGTAGAGTGGGACATCCCTAGGACTATATTGAACAACGGGGTTGGATTAGACATTAGAGGATATCCAAAGCAAGGGAATACCCCTCCCAGGTCACTTGATTTTGAACTTATTTGTTGTTGCAGTTTGATAGCCAAGTGATATACCTTGGACAGTGAATCAATGTCTACTATGAGGTAGGTTCTTTGTATAAATAAACCAATTAGCGAGTCTATGGCCTTTATGTACACTTGGATGACAATATTCTCAGCTACCAGTTAGGGATCTTGCAACTGCTTGTACATCATTTGGAAATGAGTGTTAAACAACGACAATGGTTCATGTGGTTCCTTTCTAATTATGGAAAATCGATGATATAAGATGGTGAGGTCTCCATAAACCAAGAATTGATTAATAAAAGCATCTTCTAAATTTGTCCAACTGAGGATGGATCCAGTAGGTAGGTTTAGGTACCAATTATAAGCCATATCCCCCAATGAATAGGGGAATAACCTACATGAAACATCATGATGAGCTATCTGAGCCCAAGTGTAGGCATCTTTGAATTCTTGTATGTGCTTTTCAGTACTTTGTGACTCTCCATGGGCGTACCTCAGATATAATTTCCTTGGATTCTTAGGCATTTTGTGTATGTCACCAGGAATGGTTCGCAGTGGTGTAGGATTATTTGCAAAGAATGCCATGGGTGGTGGTGGATTTGGTTGTGCCAACTGTGGTATTGGTGGAAATCCCGGTGGTATGGGTGGAAATCTAGGTGGAGTACGTGGTGGTGTTAACAATGGTGGGATCAAAACCCGATGGGCCTTGGGTCTAATAAGGGTTTGGAGTTCAACTAATGGGTCTAGATTTCTAGTGGATTTCAAAAATCTTTCAAAACTATTTGGTGAAAAGGACCCTATTTTCCCTAGTTTGTTCCTCTGGGCTCTCCTTCTAGTGCTAGTTCTGTTGATGGTCAAAAGTAACACAACAACGTTAAACAAAATATTTCTACTCTATTTCTCCTGAAAAAGACAAATGATCTAAAACCACCTATCTTCCAAGGTCTCTGTAGTTGGTTCTCAACTGTTCTTTTATTATTCAGTGGTCCATGCAACCATAATATTCAAGGGGCCTGCTAGTAAACGAGTACAAACTGGACAAAGCAACATAATTTAACATTGGGGGGTTTAAATAAACAACAAAAAAATAGATCAAGGATTAGGACAAGAAAACATGAACGCAATCTTTTTTTAATTCAGACATGTAATTCTTATAATGAGCATTTTCCTAATTCACTAAAATTGTAGAACAATACAATTTATGAAACAATCCATACCATTGCATCCACTCACAGTGCAGATTTAAAGCATACAACTATTCATCACCACTTTTTTTAGAACTTTTTAATGGCACAATCTGATAAGCTCGTTAATAAAATTAATAGATCAACAAATATCATGAAATATTGTCCACAAATAATGCAATAAAATGGTTTTCAAATTCAGAGTCTTCTATTTATTTTCATCAAATAAGAAACATTTATGCACAACAAAATTCACTGGCATACAAATAACCACCATTCATTAACATCATCACTAAACTAATAAACTTCTGAAACAAAACTAATTGCATTAAAACTATAAAATGTTTGAGTATCTTACATAAAAGTTGTAAAAATTGTAAACTGTATCTAATCTCTATCTAGGTAGCCAATTTGACTTCAATCGGTTGACCTTTACAATGAAGGGAGAATTCTAAATTATAGAATTAATTTAACATCAATTCCTCCTATCAAAAATCAAGATCCATGATCTGGGGCCCAGATCCACAATCATAAGGACGTGCAACTAACTCCAAGTGTTTGTCTCTCCTGAAACTGTAGGTGCTGAAAGGTATGCCACATGCTTCTTTAATCAAAATTTGATTGTGAGATCTTTCACCCTCTGTTGATCAACATGCCCAACTTCTGACTCAACAAAACTAATCTAGAGTCATCCATCTACTCAAAACTAACATGGAAATGTTGTTGTCCCAAAAGATGTCTGACCTACTTATCCTCCTCATGAGGAATCCCGTGATACTCATCATAATTGGAGAAAATATGCTTCAACGTATCATCATCAGGTGTATCAACCTAGTCAACTTTGAACTTTGACTCTTTAAACCTCCTTTTTACTGTAATAACAATTTCACTTAGTTAACCGATATCTATAATCGCCCACCACATGCCACATCTAATATCCAACAACCTCTCCATAAGAGTTGATTCAACAACATCTCCTTCTTTCATCATTTTATCAAGTCGCACCTCTCAAGCATCTTTGATTTCTCCCAATGATTCGAGTTTTTGATTAAGGGGTGAAACCTTATCAATGAGTTTTGCAATCATATTTTCAAATATGCCTGCATTTTCCCATATCTCATGAATTCATTTAAGCATATCTATCCTTTGTTCAATGAGATTCTATGTTTTGAAAACAAACACATTAATAGACCTTGAAATATATTTGGGGCTCTCATCACCCAAAATCTATGACTGGACCAACTCGTCATAAAAAAATCTAGCAATCACCTTCAGCTTTTCCAAGTACTGCCTGAGCTTCTCTTCCTCTTCCCACCATTTCCTTATAGATTCTTCTATTGTTTTAACCAAGGAAAGACCTACATGATAGTGTTTAAAACCTTCATCCAAATTCTTATCTATGCCAGACTTGAAAACATTGAACCAATTATCAAACCATGTGGCCTTCTTTTTCATTTCACTCAATCCATCCACCTCTTTTTGGCTCATCAGAAAGGGGGTCTCCGATGGTGTGGGTTGTTTAGGAGTGGATGAAATTAACTCCTTTATAAAATATTTCATCTTTCCCACTTGAGCCTTAAGCTCATCTTTAGCCTGCTTATCTTTGATTAACCCTGACTTGGTGGTGGTGGCCATAATATCGATCAGGTTTATTTTTTGATTCCTAGTATGTTTCCCTAGATTAATAGTACTTATCTGATAATCCTCAGCCTGCAGTTCTCTATCATCCTTGTTAGTAATAGGAGTAGCAATTTTTGCTATTAAATCTCCCTCATCAGTCAACTTTGTGGAATGCACAACATGAGGCTTCTTCCTGGGTTTTTCCTTGTCAATCTCCACGATCATCTCATCCCATGTCATTGGATGAGCTTGCGCTTGTTGCCTCTTTTCTAAATTCAGCTTGATCGAAGTGGGAGCAACCAGCTGAGTAGTCACTTGTTGAACACTAGGAGGTGTCAAAGATGAAGGTGTAGAGGAAATTACCCCAACGATTTGCTGAGAAGAAGCCTGTTGTTGATCCTCTTGTTCTTTATGTAATTGTTCCTATTCTATCTTCTCATTTTGGGCTCTAATATCTTCTATCTTCTTCATTAACTTCTCTTTCCTTGCAACCTCCTCTTCATCTTTCAACCTCTATTGTTCCAACTCTTTCACCCAAAGTTCTTCTTCTGTAGCCTTCTCTCACTCAACTTTTCTTTGTTGCTCCAATTCACGTTCAAGAGCCTCTTCTTCAGCCTTCTTTTGTCGGTTTAGCTCTTCAATTTTCTTTTTTTGTTCTTCCTCTTCCTGAGTTGACTACTCAACAACTAACCTTTGGGCACTTTCCATTAATTCCTCTCGCTCCTTCTCAGTCAAAACTTCATTTAGCTCCAATTTCAAACCTAGTTTCTTCTTCTCTTGGTTCCTCCTCAACCTTCTTCAGATATTCCTCCCATTCGGGTCTTTCTCCTTCCTGAGATAGAGTTTTTTCAGAGTCTGAAGAAATAGGTGATTCTATTACATCAATCACATGTGGCTCCTTCTCCTCATCAAATGTTCCTAATGTTGATGGCATGGTAGGAGTGGCTTCCTTTGTTTGTATAGGGACAACAAAAGGTACTTTTCTGTAAGCTTGTTCTCCAGGGTATACAGTAGCCAAGGGTGTGGCACCCAATCCTAAAAAAACTCTAGCAGTAGCTGCCTCATAAGTAAGTTTAGCTCTTTGCAAAGCATCATCAATTTGCTATAATAAAATTTCCTCTTCTGTTGAGCTAGGATCTTATGTGGTTGTCGTTGTTGTTGCAACACCTTTCTTTAATATCTTATGCTATTTTGTCTCTATGGAGGAAGTAGGTTCACTGCTAGACCCCCTCTTCCTGGAATATGTTTCGCTTGGTTGCTTTAACCGAAGCTCATTCCATCTTATAATTATGTCCACCACTCCTTGTGATATTTTACAGATCTTAGTTTCTTATTTTTCCATCCAATTGATGGGTTCAAAATCCTTAGTAGCAACTTGATCCATTTCATATTTGGGATCAAGTGTGATCCCATCATCTATAGTGGCCTCCGATATGTCCATTTTAACTTCAAAATCCTTCATTTGGGGAATTGTTAATCTTTCATATCCCCTTTTTTTCACTTCAAATTGATCCTGAAGATTGGTCCAAAATTCCTCAAGAAGTGGTTGATGATGGGAAAACTGAGAAGCATACAAACCATACATTTTTTCCATCCCTTTTGGACAAACAGTTGAGGCTTGATCCATCCCTTTTGGACAAACAATTGAGGCTTGATCCATCTTTTCTTTTTCCCTTTTTTTGCATTAGTTAATCTTGTGAGTGCAGTTTTTTGGACGAACAATTGAGGCTTGTTCCATCCCTTTTGGACAAATAGTTGAGGCTTGATCCATCTGTTTTTTTTTTTTCCTTTTTTTTCATTAGCTATAACATTTTACATGCTTGGGTATTTTATCTTGTTGCACATATCTTACATTCATGTGTGTCCCTTTGTCCTTATGTTGGTTTTCCATGGGATCTTAGATCTTGGGGGCTTGAACACCTCCTTGATCTTTGTCATCTTATCTCTCTAACATTTATACACTTGGACCCCTCTTGACACACATCTATCTACTTTAGTGTGAGTCTGAGTGTAAGTTCATACTCTTACTAAAGCGGGGGCTAAATGTAGTGTAGAAAAATTGTATACCTTTCCAATTTCACATTATGTTTGGGTCCCTTAATTTATTGGACTTAATTAAGCTTCTAATTTGCCAAATTATGCAGTCCAAATCCTTATTTTTCCTATTTTCTAAAAGGGAAACCAACATTAAACATATGTAATCAATAATTAAATCACCTTAGAAGATGTGTCTCTTAGACTTATAGGTTAGGACCCATTTTACCATGGGTGAATGGGTCCCCTTTAAGTGCCATGACCCATTTTAAAATATATTTTTGGTGGCATTTTAATGATTCAAATTCAATTTGCAAGTGTCAGCTTTTGGAATCTAATTTTTGGGAAATTAGTTAAACACCTATAAATACATAGTCCTTTTATCATTTGAAATCTAACACTCATAAAAGTTGCATGATCAAACATTCCTATGAGCAAATATTATTGTCAAGATCATTCAAGAGCAGATTTATCAGTCTTTTTTTGCAGCAATCAAGAACCTAACATCATGTTCAAGCTTATGTGTGTTCATGTCATCTTGTGAAGGCTAATATGCATTGTAAATCCTAACATTTCATTGTAAGGAGACAAGTTCTCCTAGGTCAACCCTTGAAAATATATACAAAGTTGGAAGACAACAAATAATACTTCTAAGATGATGGACGATGATTTTTAACTCCTTTTAGTGCATCAAATCCAAGTATTTTGCTATTGATTTCTCCCTTAATGCTTTAGGATAAAAGATGGTGTTTGCGATATGTGAGGATGCAAAGTAAAATTGAATGCCTTTAAATACTAGTACATATCGCTAAATCATATTGATGTGTGGGAACACGAGCAACGGTTCAAGATTCAAATATGATGGGGATAAGGGTAATAGAGAAGTGGATGTAGGGGATGAAGACATGGAATTTACCTAGGGAAATGTTGATGATGATGAGTTGATGCTAGACATGTTTATCAAGGAGAATTCATTGGGAATAGTTTGTCCTACCTCCCCTAAGGATTTTGGGCTTGTGCTAGCAGCGGTGGACCCTCCATTCTCTTCTAATTTTGGCCTGTGAAAGGAGTGTCTTCCCTAGAAAACAACTTCTATTTCCCTTCTATCTGTGTCAACTTCTTTGCCAAATGTTGGGGTTGGGTCCCTTTTTTTTGGTATCCCTAATAGGTTTTTTCCATATTCTCCTCCTTGCCAAGCAGAGGATTTGTTGGAATGTTGTGATGGAGTTGTCATTGATGCTCTCTATATCCAAATCTTGAATGTTTAACATGGTGTTTCATCTTACCTTATGTAGGTCTCAAATATTTCACTCCCTTGCCTTGGCATTGATTTTACTCAATGTTCTATGATGTTGGTTGGTTCTCTCATTTCTAACTCTGCCTTGAGTAAGGGGTTCCTTTCCTAGATGGTTACTTAGGTCAATAGGGATGGTGTTAGCAGGTGCATAGGTTGAAATCCTTCTCCTCCTTTGGGTGTATTGTAGGATAGTGATGATGTGGTTATCTCCTCTTTTGTGGTGCTACAAGTTCCCATCTTAGTTCTTCCAAATGTTTTGGTGGATGGAGCTTCTATTGGTTTGCAGTCTATGCTTATTGGGAGATTCTTATGTTTTTCTCCAAACATTGATGTAATTCATTGTTGGGATTCCAAATGTTGGAATGTTTAAGGTCAACTTCGTGTTGCAGCCTTGTTAATTGACTTCCTTTTATTCTCCTTCCATTTCATGGAGGATTGATCAAGAGTTCTATAGGGAGGTCCCTAGTTTCTTGGCAAGGGTTATCTCCATTTAAATAGATGGGTTGTTGGCTTTGATGCTACCAAGGTTAACATGATTTCTCAATGGGCTAGGATCCTTGAGCTTCTATTAGAATTTTGGGATGATTGTATCATTCAAACTTGTATTATTAATGCTATTGGTTAGTTTGTTTACATTAACAATGCTACTTAATCTCAAAAGAGTAAATATTCTTTGCTTTTTTTTTGTTTGTATCAAAACTAATAAGGTTTTTCCTTCAGTATCAATTGTGCTCCAAGCTAGGTGTTTGGGCTCACACAAATCCTTTATGAGTCCTCTTCGTTGGTTAATGAGCACTTAGTGAAGAGGCAAGAATGTATGGTTTTGGATTCCCTTAGGAAATCCTTTGAGGACAACGTGCTTGTTGGATTGTGCCTTTAGTCTCCAAACTATGTGAAGGTGTTGCATTCCATGATGGGGGTGTACTCCAATGTGGGTTATGGTTCCCCTTGCAAGGAGAAAATAATTTTTTTTGTTATGATTGAGAGCTCTTGGATGAGACTCAAAGTCCTTTGGTGAGTACTGGATTTAAACTACCTTGAGTTTTGGTTTGAAGTCCCTCTTCTTTGTTTTGTTGCCTATTTTTAGGGTCTTTTTTAGGTTTTCTCTAGTGTTGATGGTTTTTCCATGTTCTTTGACATTACTCTTCTTGTAAAAGGTTCTGGGGTCCTTTCAAAACCCATTTCCGATTCACAACTCTAGACAAAAGTGTATACCTTAATCAAAAGCACTGAATCATACAAATGTATACTTAGCATGTGTAGAGTGGTAAGCTGAAGGAGGTCAATTGACTAGATTTAAATAATAAATTTTAAAGAAAAACGATCAAATCCAATTGACTAATTAATATGTTAGCAAGATAAATATTGAAAAATATATATTTAAATAAATGAAAATAAATGGGCCCTTGGTCTACTGGTGAAGTTGAAAGGTTCTAAATGAGCCCACCAGGGACCAAGTATTGTTGAGTGCAAAGGCTCCAACACCGAAAAAGGGATGAGGTTAGGATCGTTCCCCAGGCGAATTTGGCGGAATGGATACCCCTTAGTCCTTGGCTCTTAGCCGAAGAGGTTCAACCCAAGAAGGCTCGTGCTCCCATATCGAATAGCATAAAAGAATTTGTGAATGACCTTCATCAAAAAAATTAAAAAAAATAAAATATATATTTAAGAATAGATAAAACACTAAAAATTAACCCTAACTTTAAATGAGACTATAAAACATTGATGCTTATGGGAGTCGGCTATAGGGCGAGTTTCCCCATCAATAAAACATTGAGAATTAACGTCTCTAACCAAAGTTGTTTGTAAAAAATAAAAATTTGAAAGTATAAAAAGTAGTTCATTTACTGCTATTAAAAAAACCCTAAAATGTATGGCTTCTGTTTTTAACAATATTAAAACCACGTCATATTTTTCTAATCTTCATAAAAATCCGCTAGTGGGTCCCATTTTTTGAACAGTTAGTAATTTTAAACTGAGCTAATGTGGAGAGACAGAAATATAGCCGTTGAGAATGTGCGCTCTGTCCATTGATTCAAACTGCGAAGTCAAGCGAAATAAATTCTTCTCTAATCTCAAGAATCCCAAGAGGAGAGATCATATATGTATTGGTGGTAACAATTTGTTCGTATACAGAGACATGGCTAAAAGGCTTTCATCTTCTACACCTTCGTTCTTACTTCAGGTAGAGGGCATCACCGCGTTGTTCTAATCGGATTGCTTGTTCCTATTTGCTTTGTTGGGTGATCAAAGAAATTGTTGGGTTCAACAATGGATTCCTCTACGGTAAAGATCTGGTTCTATCATTTAGGTTTATTATCAAGGATTTTCACTTACAGACCTTGATTATCGTATCAGGACCTCTGATTTTGTTTTGTTTTTGTGCTTGGGGTTTTACTTTTTCTTTTTAAATGCAGCAAGGCAAATTTGGTGTGGAGAATAGGGCGCCGAAGGTTACAATTGCTCCTGGAAAAGGTATTCTTTCAAACCCACATGAATCTTTGGATTGTGGACTTGGGTAGGGTTTTACAGGGTTAGGATCATATATAGTAACACTATGATTTTATTCGGGGCTGGATGTATCAATGGCTTGAAGGCCTTTACGATTTCCATCAACTGATATGGTGCGGAAGATTACACCTCTTCCTGGTATAAGTTTTCATTCAAACCCACATGAGGCTATGGATTGTGGAATAAAATAGGGTTTCAATAGATAGAGTACATGTAGAGGACACTGCTTAATCTTCTTGATATTGAGATTTCATTCAGGGCTAGATGTATCAATAGGTTGAGGGCTTTAAGGAGATACCTTACGTAATAGGGTGAATAGGACTTTTCTGCTCCTGCAATTGGGTAGGGTTTTACAGGGTTAGGATCTTATATAGTAACAGTATGCTTTTATTCGGGGTTGGATGTATCAATGGCTTGAAGGCCTTTACGATTTCCATCAACTGATATGGTGCGGAAGATTACACCTGCTCCTGGTATAAGTTTTCATTCAAACCCACATGAGGCTATGGATTGTGGAATATAATAGGGTTTCAATAGATAGAGTACATGTAGAGGATTCTGCTTGATCTTCTCGATATTGAGATTTCATTCAGGGCTAGCTATATCAATAGGTTGAGGGCTTTAAGGAGTTACCTCACCTAATAGGGCGAATAGGACTTTTCTGCTCCTGGAAAAGGCTTTCTTACAACCCACCATGCCTTGCAGACCTTTAATAGGGCTTCACAGGATCAAGTGCATGTAGAGGATTCTGTTTTGTATTTTTTTATTTTAATTTTATTTGGGGTTAAATGTATGCCTTCGGGATTTTGTGCTCTACTTTTACTTTAGATTTACATGCATTTATGTTTTATGTTTTGTGATGCAGTGGTGACAAGGGCTAATATACGGGCCAGAAGGGTTTTATGTGACATTGGGAATGTGGGAGGTCGTCCTGCAAGACAGCCCAATGAAGCTGATGATGTCAAGGCAGAGTAAGTGATCCTTTTGCTGGATGCCCATTTGATCCTTTTGGAGTAGAGTGATACTTTATAGGAAATAATGTTTTCAACCTTAATCCATCTGTTTTAAGGGTTTTTTTGACTTTTTCTCAACTTTCTGCAAAAAAACACTTTGTCTTGTTTGAATTTCTTTTGTTAAAGCCACTAGGGTGCTATGTTACCAAAAACGAGAAACGGAAATTGTAACGGCAACGGCAAGGTGATGAGAAACAGGAAATGTCAAAGTTGCGTATAAGAAATGGATATACTTATTATTATTTTATTTAATATAAATTAAAGTTTGTGAAATATAAATAATAACTATTATAACATGATAAGATAGGAAAAAAAAGACAAATACCAGACTATCCATTAAACTAGGCATAAAACAGTAAGATCATGACAGTTAAGTAGAAGAAAGACTCAAAATGTAAGGAACTTCAAAACAAACTGCCATGTCACACACTTAAACAACACTGTGCTTCTGCCTGGGAGTGATACAACGGAGATCATAGCATAAATAAGGCAGGCATTTATCGGTCCATGGTGGGGAATTATCATGTTTAATTTACTTCTGAATATCTCTTAGCTTAAGCGTAGGAGCGGTTGCAGGAGAGAAGCTGCTATCACTCTTCACCGAAACGGCTGCCATAAAGCGAAATGGACGGTACCCGTCACGTTTCTGGTAACATAGCAAGGGTATACTTAAAGCATCTAGTCTCTATCTGCCGGGGAATTCTAAAGCCCATCATTGGATTTGCTATACTTTCCAATTTCTAATACTTAGTGTTTCTTCCCAATTTTGGTATTTAAAGTCCCCATGACACTTAAAGGTTCTCATATATGACATTTGCTTACATGCCCAATTGATGTGTTTAACACAAAGCTGATTTCTAGGGATGCACACTTCAGTTTTTTAGGAAATAAAGTTGATTTTCGTTAATCCATCTTGTTTAAGGGTTTTCCAAAGTTTATTTGCTTTTCCTGCAAGTAGTTTTACTTGCTCTTCTATTTTATGCTTTTGAAATAAAGCTGTTTTTAAGGGATTCTAGGATATGATTTACAGAAATAAGTTTTGCTCAACTACATTCTAATATGGTTTACAACTTTAATGAATTTCTGAATTTTATTTATCTAGTTCTTTTGTAATCTCTCTTTGTGGGACAAGTTCATAAGGAATCAAATTATATGGCCCTTCAGCATTTTGACAAATGGATTTTTGTTCAGCACTAAATACTTTAGCATTTCAAGGAATACCATTAAATGCATCTCGTTCAAAGGTTTGTAAGTTTTCCTTTAATTTCCTTGAGTTGAAGGTGGAGAAATACAAGCTATGACGATTTTTCTTTTTCTTTTTTGTTTAAATGAAACAAATTTCTTTGTCAAAATGTTTATGCATAAGGATTTTCCAAAGTTCAAAAAGTTTTCTATATTTTTCTCATCTGAGTACCTTTTAAGCTCACTACACTCACCAAATGCAGTGATACAGAGCTTGGTTGTATCTGATATTGTCCACTTCAGGTCTTGAGATATAAAAAAATTTCAACATTAGATTGGTTGGTTAAGGGGTTTATAAAATTTTATCATTTTTTTCTATTTAAATACTTTTTATCCTCTATTCATTGTACGTGATATTGTCCACTTAGGTCTTGAGAAATAAATATGCTTTAACATTATATTAGATAGACAAGGTGGTTTCTGAAATGTATTAATGTTCTATCTTTAGTTACTTTTTATCTTCTATGCATTGGATGAGGTTAATAGAACATGGTTTTCACAATATTTGATGTTAATAATATGTACACAGAAAGTCTAAAAAGCAGACCCTGGTTGCTGATAGGCCAGTGCCAAGGTAGATTGCATCTCCCCCTTTCTAATTGTTCAATAACCTGATTATTTAGCAGTGTTATTATATATAACTCTGTCGGGTTTTTTCATTATGTTCTAGGAAATTTGGGGTCAATCTCACAAACAATGGTAGTACAGCAAGGGTATCTTCATCTTCATTGGTATGTATGTTATATGTTGCTGTTTACATTCATGTGCCATTTCCAACAGGTTTTCTTAGAAGAATGTAGTACTGTTATAGTTTGTGAGATAATACTCATGCCTAGTTGACTGAAAGACAATCTGCATAAATTGACCTCTTCTTGTCAACTTGTATGTTCAGGAAGATAATTATGTCTATTGATTTAACTTTCACATGGACTTTGTTTTGATTGCATTCTGCAACTGACTCTGCAGCAGGACAGAAATGGAAAGGGAAACGCTAGACAAAAAGTGGTTTCAAAATCAATTAAGCTGTCAGCATCAGTTAAAACACGTCAGCCTCTTGTTGTCCGGCTTTCAGGTAGTCATAAGTCAGCATTTGGGAAACTGCCCAGGGTTTCAAATGTTGATATTTCAGGTAAACCACCAAGAGCTTCTACCGCTGGTCTCTCAGGTAAGCCACCCGGGGTTTCAAACCTCGGTGTTTCCGATAAGTGCACCTTGAATACAGAAGAGCAACATAGGCCTTCCACAGCTAGCATCTCAGCAAAACAGGCATCAAGTTCTGCTACCTCTGTTCCTCAGAAACCACCAAGGCCTTCAAATGATCGCATCTCTAGCAAAGGAAATTCAGATGATGCCAAGGTGAAGAAGGTATTGCCACCTAATGCTAGGGTAATCTCGAGAAAAACTCAGCCAGCTGATGCTTCAAAGAGGAAAGTCAAGCCTCAAAGAGCTTCTACATCAGCATTGGCTACCAAGTTGAAGGTACACCCAGCTAAGGCTAAGGTGGCCTCAGGAAGAATTAATCCACCTGATGCCTCAAAGAGGAAGGGCAGATTGCGAAAATCCTTTACATCAACATTGACCACCAGAAGTGAGGTTTGGAGAACATGTGATCCCTATAGCCTTGTTTCTCACCATATAGATGGCAGTTTGTATTAAACCGTATGCAGATGTCTTTCCTTTCATAATAAGGGGTTTACCGTTTGTGCATTACTAAAATGTCTTCTAATGGTTTAAATTAAACAGGCTTCTGTTGGACCTAGTCAGCCAGAGAGAATTGAAGGGGAGTTGCCCAACATTGATGAATCTGATAATGAAAATCAGCTAGCTGTAGCTGATTATGTTCATGACATTTACCATTTTTATTGGGATGTAGAGGTATCTTTTTGAATGACAACTTGTACTTTTTTTTGTCACATTAGTTAAATTATTATACACTTGTTATGATGCTTGTTAAACAGTATTTTTTTCAATATATTGGAACTACTGATTAAGCATAACAACCTTACTTTGCATTGGTTGCTTTATGTGTAATCTGTGATGCTATGCACTATCTGGGATAGGCTGCAAGTGTCTACTACGAAAATGATATTGGTGTGAAATGCAAGAGTGCTTTTTTGTTTTGTTTGAAAGTTCACTTTCCATCAAATAATGAAACTATAATCCATCTTTTTGGAATGTCTTAAAGTACTAAAATATGTCTTGATATAGCAATTTTTTTTATCATTGAATTCCAATTACTGCAAATTTTAATCTTTTTTATCAGAGGAAGCTTACACTGGTTTATTTTGTTGGTTGTAATTTTACAGGCACGCAAATGCCCATCATCAAGCTATATGTCAAGTCAACTTGACATCACTCCGAAGATGCGGGCAATACTTGTTGATTGGCTTATTGATGTACTTGATGAAAACACAACTTGACAGAGATAATTTTTCATATCAATTATCAGCTACATATATGTTGATACCATACTAACATAGAACGTTATTTGCAGGTGCATTTGAAATTTGAACTGATGCCAGAAACTTTTTTTCTCATGACAAATTTATTGGATAGATTTCTCTCTGTGCATATAATCACAAGAAAGGATTTTCAGTTAGTGGGTTTGACGGCTTTGTTAATTGCTTCCAAGTATGAAGAAATCTGGCCTCCTAAGGTATAATAAAAGTTTGTTTCTATGCTTGTGCTTGTTTTCTTCTCTTTGTCTGTGTTTAGTGTCCTGTATCTAGAGTAAGTGTTATTTGCATTCATGCTTTGCTTGCTTTAACCTGCAGGTTGAAGATTTACTTGAGATATCAAAGAATTCATATACGCATAACCAAATGCTTGCCATGGTAATATTGCTCTCTCAAATTCATACCACTGATACTTTTGCCTTCTAGTTATTATTTATAACTACTAAGATTTGAAATCTCTTTTAACTTTCCTTATGCTCACATTTATAATCTGCATAACTTTCTTGTAGGAGAAGTTGATGCTTAACAAGCTAAGATTCAATTTGACTGTTCCTACTCCATATGTTTTCTTGAAAAGATTCCTCAAGGCTGCTCAAGCTGATGAAGAGGTATTGTATAGTAATATTATTTGTATATATGGCACATATGTTAATTGAAAAGATTACTCCATATGTTTTCTTGAAAAGATTCCTCAGGGCTGCTCAAGCTGATGAAGAGGTATTGTATAGTAATATTATTTGTATATATGGCACATATGTTAATTGACAGATAATCTCCATCATGTGTGATGTGTAACTGTGATGTGATGAGAAATTTAATGCTGTTTATTTCCGATGAATCAGCTGGAGAATCTGTCGTTCTATCTTATTGAGCTCTGTCTCGTTGAGTATGAATCATTGCAATGGAAACCATCCATGCTTGCAGCCTCAGCTACATTTATAGCCCAACATATCTTGCAAAGGGTGCCACCCTGGACAAGACTGCTTCAAAAGCATGCACGCTATGTGGAATCAGAGCTGAAGTAAGTCATTGAATGATGGGTGGAAATTTTTTCATAGCCCTTATTCCTACCTAATGGTTCAAACATGGTGTTTTCCTTTTAAATAGAGCTTGTTTTTTTTGTTCTTTGCGTATACAGTGTTTCTCATGGTTTGACTACATTGTGAATATGGCCCTGCATGGTTTGAATTTCTTATTTGCTGTGCATCAGGGTGTTTGAACATTTTTTATGTTTCCTGCAGGGAATGTGCTACCATGGTTGCAAGATTTCATTTGAGAGCGGAAACGAATGATTTGCAAGTTGTTCGTAATAAGTACTTAGGTCCAGATTTCAAGTGTGTAGCAAAGTTACCATGTGTGACTTATCTATTCTAAGAGTTAGTTTTCTTTTAATTTTGTGAATTTATTACCTGTATAATACTTCACAATTGTCCTGTAGATATACTCAAATGAGTGCCTTATACTGTAAATCAAATTCTGTTGCAAATGTCAAAGTCATTATGACATTTTTCTGCTATGTCATTATATTGAAATCTTTTCTTGTGCAAGGAACTTTGCGATTTTGGCTATATATTTTTCATACCTTCTTATGCAGTTTCAGTGGTAATTGAAATAGAGTACCAATACATGTCATACACGGTTGTTTTACATGAGAATTCCAAAAGTTGTTTTTGTTCAATAATCACTTCCTGTGGAAGTTTAAAATCTCTGAAGTCGGTAATGAAACTTATTCTTTGTATAGACAAAATGATATAAATTTGCAAATTTATTCATTGTATTGGAGCAGTTTCAGAAAAATACCGTATTTATACATTGGAACATTGGATTTTGAATTAAACAAGATGGATATTGGGGACATTTGGATTTCTTTTCTCGCATTGCCAATATTATGATTTAACATGTGATGCGAAATTGATGTTAAATACCAACGAACAGAAACTTACTATGGTTCTGAGCTGAACATGGTAAATGTCACGACTTTCTTTTCTGTCTACACTGTAATCTGTTTTTCATCAACTATTTGTTTCTTCTCTTGGAATTACGAGTGTGTAGACAGTGTTGCTCTGTCAAATTGCTCTGAAACATTTTTCTGGTCTGGTTCAACCTTTGTAATCCAAATTCCAAATTACTCTGAAACCTTTGTTCAAACTCTTGAATGCTGTGTATTCTAAGACATTTTGTTGGACTACTTAAATCCTGTGTTATGTCAAGAGACTTTAAAAAAAACATGGTATTGGAGCAGTTTCAGAAAAATACCGTATCTTCATACATTGGAACATTGGAACATTGGATTTTGAATTAAACAAGACGGATATTGGGGACATTTGGATTTCTTTTCTCGCATTGCCAATATTATGATTTAACATGTGATGCGAAATTGATGTTAAATACCAACGAACAGAGATTTACTATGGTTCTGAGCTTGAACATGGTAAATGTCACGGCTTTCTTTTCTGTCTACACTGTAATTTATTTTTCATCAACTATTTGTTTCTTCTCTTGGAATTACGAGTGTGTAGACAGTGTTGCTCTGTCAAATTGCTCTGAAACATTTTTCTGGTCTGGTTCAACCTTTGTAATCCAAATTCCAAATTACTCTGAAACCTTTGTTCAAACACTTGAATGCTGTGTATTCTAAGACATTTTGTTGGACTACTGTTCAAGATAAGCAAACATAAATGTTGATTAGGTTAATTGCATAAAAGAGAAGAATAACAGTTTTCATGAAAAGAGAGATCTTGAATCCAACGTGCAAAGATATTCATTGTGAGTATAGTTTTGAAATTACTTTCAATGCAAATCTCTATGCAAAAAATTAGAAGAGGTAGTTAAAACGCTATCATGGCTATCTCATTTGTAGTTGGTCTATTTTGACAATACATAAATATTATGTATACACATATACCCTTTATCAATGCTTTTACATTTCTCCTATATCGGAACACATTTCTTTGAGGCATTGTATCAAATAGTTCACGAGCCTAATCTATGATTCCACATTCTTGCATGCATGTCTACTAAATTGGTTGCAACTATAGCATCTAACAAACTCTTTTAGGCACTCATGGAATCAAGTTGGCTCAAACTAAAGGATTCAAGAAAGTTTGGCTTGAAGGGGATTTTCTCAACATCATTAACAATCTGAAAAATTGTGCTGCCACCTCTTGGACAATTGAAAATTTGATTAGAGACTCTATTGACATTCTTAAATCCTTTGATGATTATTATATCTCTCATATTTTGAGAGAGGGAAATGAATTTGGTGATATTTTTGCTAATCTTGGAGTTAGAGTGGCTAGAGAATGGGGTCTGAACGACCCTCTACCCATAGAAGCTATTGCAACTATTAATAATGATGAAAAAAACTAAGGTGATAAATGATTTATTAAGGCATGGGATGTGCATGTTTTTCAACACATGGTTGGTCATGATATGGAGGAGTGGTAAACAAGATTTGGATCAGGCTGATTGTATGAGGATTGATAGCCGTAGGGAACGAAACACTAGGATAATTAATCACCTTTGCCATGATTTCTTCTTCACACGGATTGTGGGCATTCTTAGCACTGTTTTCTCAAGAATTTTTTTCATTGTTGCTAAAGTTTTTAAAATTCTCAACTTTGTTAGTTCGGTTGCCATGGGAGGAGAGAGAAATGACGCGAAACCCTTCTCATGCAATACGGTTAAAAAGAAGCCAGAGGTCTGGAAAATCGTTGAGAAAGGAGGATTGACGCTATATCTAGAAAGATTACATGGGAATAACCCTCAAATTACTGCTTTGTTTGCTCAAAAATGGAACAATAGGGTTCTAAAGCTTGGAGGGACGGAGTTTGATGTTAACGAATACTTCATAGCTAACATCACTGATTTGTCGACGGAGGGTATGAAATTCTTCAGGGACAAAAAGGAAGCGTAAAATGCCATTCAACTCATTTTTAAGGCGATGAAGCTCAAGACCTTCGCACGGTGAGAAGTGGTGGATATCAGAGGAAAACTATTAAGGCGTTGTGTGGGGACATGGATGAGGATATTATGTGGTTCATTTCCCTTGAAGGTCATTTTTTTGCTATTAACGCTTATCATTTTGTTTTGCTTAATCATTTTCGCCATAAGAAAAAGGATTTCCTTTCCCTTTTATCTTTTGGCCCTTTGGATGTTGGTATTACAGATCATAAGAAAAACTCGAAGAACCATGTTCTTCATGTTTGATGTTAACGAATACTTCATAGCTAACATCACTAATTTGTCGGCGGAGGGTATGGAATTCTTCAGGGACAAAAAGGAAGCGTAAAGTGCCATTCAACTCATTTTTAAAGGCGATGAAGCTCAAGACCTTCGCACGGTGAGAAGTGGTGGATATCAGAGGAAAACTATTAAGGTGTTGTGTGGGGACGTGGATGAGGATATTATGCGGTTCATTTCCCTTGAAGGTCATTTTTTTGTTGTTAACGCTTATCATTTTGTTTTGCTTAATCATTTTCGCCATAAGAAAAGGATTTCCTTTCCCTTTTTATCTTTTGGCCTCTTTGGATGCTGGTATTACAGATCATAAGAAAAACCCGAAGAACCATGTTCTTCATGTGGGGCTTATCCTCTTGATTTCTGACTATGCCAAAGCCTTTGAAAATTTTAAGCCACTTGCTACCCCAAAAGGTGCACAACAAAAGGAGGACGGTTATGAGACAGTCTTTGAGGAGGAGTTGGCCAACAAAAAACGTAAAAAGAGGAAACTCATTCTGGAAAAGGAGTCAGTGTTTGAGGATGATGTGGAGTATGTGCCAAACTCTCTTGCTACCATTGATGTGGATATGCACTCCCTTGTTTTGGGAAAGTTGAGAAAAGAGGAGTCGAGCCCCAACCAAGGTTATGACACTTGCAATGAGGAGCAGGTTGTTGAAATGTTGAGTCGTTGCAGAAAGGAGAAGGATGTGGCTGGTGAGGTGTCATCGCCTCCCCTTGCTCTGGAGAAAAGGGAGTTGATCATGGAAAGTAGTAAGAAGTCGGTGGTGAGGTCTACGAGTAAAAAGCTGGAGTCTAATTCTCCACTTAAAATTGTTGGCGAATAGGATGTTGCGGTTTCTCCAATTGGGGTTAGGGATTTGCAGAAGGATAAGAAGGTTGTGGCTGAGGTGGGCCAGGGTGCTAAGGATTCTCCTATGGTGGACCTAGATAGGCAGATGAAAAGGAAGGCGATTGTTGCGGAGATTGTGGAGTCCGTTCGTAAAATCAAGACGTCGATTGTTGCTGAAAAGGGAAAGCTTGTGCTGAAAAGGGAAAGGATGTCGCAAATGGTGTGGACAAAGGAAGTTCCTAGCATGAGGAGGATGTTGAGGGTAAGGATGTTTTCATTATTGAAAAATAAAATATTGTTGGTGTTTTGGGAGCTGCCAAAGAGGGATCCATTATTTTCTATAAGCTTTTTAAATGGATTCTTCATGGACTCAATATGACAAATGTGAAAGTGCTTGGTATGTTGAGCAAAGTGGATGAATCCCCTGTTCAAAATTAGATTGATGATCTCATGAACTGTCTGGAAACTTTGGTGGAGGAAATGCTTCTGATGAAGCAAAATCTTGAAGAAAAAGTTCTCATCTTGGAAAATCTTATGAAGAGGTTATATGCTAATATGGATAAAGGTGGGGAGGGGACTAAATCTGGGTTCAATGTTGAATCTGTTGTTATTATTTCTCCTATTAATAGTGTTAAAATTTGTAAGGAGGCTGAGGATATTGGTATTGGTGGCATGCTGATGGAGGGAGTGATGCTTGGTGATAAGGGTGGTGAGAAGAGTAATGTTTTAATTAGTGAGGTTAATTTGGGTGGGCCTAGGGGCTAGAACCTGTAGCAAAATAAAAGCTCAGGTTGGAGCTCATGTTAAATAGTTGTTTGTTGTTGGGGATGAGGGCTTGAAGAATGCGTCCTGTGATGTGGAGGCTGCTGAGATTCTAAAAAATATGTAATGTTGTTGGTTGGGTTTGTTGGAAATAAGCTACATTGAGAGGGGGGGGGGAGGGTGAATCAATGTTGTACAAAAATTAACTTTATTAACCTTTATCTTCAAAGGACTTGTAACATTCAACCAAAATGCATGAACAAGAAGAAAATAATCACAACACCATAACAGAAGAATCTTTACGTGGAAACCCTGTTAGGGGAAAAACCATGGTGGATGGCCAATCCACAATATGATCTGAGTATACTCAAATGAAGTTTACAATATGGGGAATGCACTTGCATTCAGGCGCACTACCTAGAGCTCATTGTTTAAAGAAGACTCACTATCTTACAAATAAATTTAGATTAAAACTATCTGAGAATTTGAACTGAGAAAATAACATCTACATATGCTTGATTGCAGTTCCGGTTAGGCTCAATACTTGACCTTTTGTCCTACAAACTGATTATGCACTTCTGCTATGTTTTGCTCACACTCGCAACACAAATCTTCTATGCACAAATGAAACTATGCATTATCTCTCTTCTACTATACTCTTATTCGCAATTCGCATCAACACACTTCAAAATGATATGAACGATCTCATATATATCTGAAACTAAGAATTAATCGCTCATATGTCAACATCAAATAGAACAAAAGAATATTTACAATTATCGGCTCAAATCATGAGTAAACCTTAATGCGCATCCACAATGGTTGACCACAACTTATCTAGGACCCAAACAAAGATGTTCGAACACAAAAATACTTAAGTAATTACTTCCCAAACATCTCCAACATGATACATTCACGAAGTCGACTCTAGTACTGATAAAGGAAAGAATTAGCCAACCAGATCTTCTAACTTGCACACGGATCAATACGAGGCACTGAGATTCACGGATAACACAAAGCATACATCGATCAAACTTCCCTGAGATACGCAACACAAAATATTATTATAAAACCTTTATGTGAATCAATGAACACAAAACTGTTGGATGCTATGTTCTTCCTTAACTGTTTGCAATCTAACTGCCGGTGTGATCAAAT
This sequence comes from Sequoiadendron giganteum, assembly GCA_007115665.2. Taxonomy (NCBI): domain Eukaryota; kingdom Viridiplantae; phylum Streptophyta; class Pinopsida; order Cupressales; family Cupressaceae; genus Sequoiadendron; species Sequoiadendron giganteum. Next base: position 593,939,834 of record CM021108.1, read on the forward strand.
GATGATGCGTGGATCCAATCACCGACTGGGGTTGCCATCAATGACAAGACCAAATGATATTCGCAGTGTCTCTTGCCAACAAGGTTCCTCCTTTTTTGCTGACTTTTTGGTGATGCTTTGCTGTGGTTGGGCTGATTTGTTCTAATTGCATGTATCTTTTCGTTCAATTGCTTTTTTTGTAAAGGGTTTTGGGCCCCTTCGAAACCCATTTTTTTACCTCTAATCAAAACAAACTCTTCTATTCTATTGTTATGCGAATTTTTCCCCAAGAGAGGAGAAAGTTATGAAATAACCCTTTAAAATTAAAGGGAGAATAAATGATATTATGATCCTTTGATTAAAAGATATATTAATAAAGCATATGTGTAGAAACTCTCTTAAGAAGGTGGAAGCATAATTATTTATTTAAATAATTATTAAATGCAACCTTTGTGAGAGGGTGTGATGGTTTGGAAACCACCCCTTAAGGCTTATATAAGCATTCATGTGAGACTTGGAAAGTAACACAAAAAAGGAGGAAAATAATAAGGCATTGCATATTACGGGAATATGATTCTAGGTTAGTAGGTTGTGAGCAAGACAAAGAAGGGGGGACATCTATAGTGTGTGTCCAACTTGGGGTACAAGAGGGTGAACTCAGGATGGTCCTGGCCAAGGCATGGTTTTCCACGAGTGTTGAGCATTGTTCTAGAGGAACCAACACTCGTGAAGAGCGAAAAAGTATGCTTTACCTCATAGATTGCTCACGAATGGAAGAGGCTAAACCGAGGTCCATTCCATCAATCGTTGGGACTATCTGTACATTTCAAAAAGATAAGTAAATTATATTATTTTCTTTCTAGCAATTAAAATATGATATCTTGTATGTTGCTCAATCTGATACTTCTCATTTTGTTTTAAATTTAAAAGAATAAAATACAATCATTTTCTTGTATTCAAATATGAGGAATAAATCAAATTTTTTGGACTTAATTTTTAGGAAATAAGTCTGTGAAATCAATTTAATTATTACATTTCAATTGGGAAAATAGTTGTGTTTCATCTTTATTCTTTGATTGATATTTTTAATCGATTCCAAACCTTTCCTTTGGTGCTAGCTACAAGGATGTTGATAAAAAGTTGTAGAGTCTAGCGTTACACCTGCCAATTCCATTTGCATGGAAGTTTCTTAAGCTTTCTATTAATCCTTTTTGTGCCTAATCTTTTATCCTTGCATTGTCTATGTGTTATCTTTTTGTCATATGGTTTCCTTATCTTATGTTTGGGCCCTACTGAGGATCCTCATAGGGCAAAAACATAAACCTTTGTCAACTTTATAAAGGAATCAACCAACACAAATAAAAATTCTCAACTTCGACTACATAAAAGTGGTATTTATGTTTTGAATTTCAAAATGATGTACACTAATGAAATGTATAACTCTCGATGTAGTTTATTCCTATAATTTTTCAAAAAAATTCAAAATTGTTTTAATATATATTTTTCCTAAATTGAAGGGCAAATTTTGAATGGCTGAAAATTTTAGGAAAAAGTGATGTTGAGTTGATGTCAATATCTAGTGCATGAAAATTTTCCTCGTAATAATGTTTTAAATTCAAACATACCATAATTTGATATTTTTCATTTGACATCAACTATTGTATAATTTTTTTATTATTTTCAAAAAACAAAGTATACCCCTTTGAGGAGGATTCTCTCCTCTAATGCACCATATATTTTTCAAAATTTTTAATACGCTTTAGAAATTTTTTAAAAATTTCCAATTAGCCTCTTTTTTATTTCAACAACCTACTTGCATTATTTATAATAAAAAATATATTAAAAATAATCAAAACATCAAAAAAATTATATATTTGGATTCTTGATTCCAAGCTTTACAAAAGTGTATTTTTAGTTTAAAAAAAAAATTCATTTTGACTGAAGAAATATTATGTTCAAGTGGACATTTTTAGAAATTTCTAAAAAAGGATGAGGTGGTTGCCAACAAGGATGCCACATAAACAGTTTTGATAGAAATGGTTTTGACCGAAACCATTTTGCTTGAAACCCTTTCTATGGAAACCTTACACATAAATTGAGTCACATTTTAAAGTGACAAAGGGAAGACTCCAAATTTGTAGTTTTAGGCGAAAGGGTTTTGCTCGAAACTCTATGTTCCACATATAGGCCATGCGTTTTCAGGTGAAACTATTTCAATCGAAACCATTTAGGTTGAAATTGTTTCACTCGAAACTATTTAGTTGGCCAAAATTGTGACACATGTTTGTTCCTTTATCCCACATTACAAAGAGAACCATTAGACCCCACGGAATAGTAATGTAAATGACCCCCTGCCCCCCCGCCCCCCCCTCCCTCCACTTTCTCCATAGTTGTGGAAAGTGATAGTTGAACAAGGCATTCTATCAAACTCTTCTTTTCATGCCATATAATTATCAATCAACCTATGCTACAAAATTATCTTTAAGTATAGCAAATATTCTCAAACAAATTTTGGATTTTGTTGCCATATTCAACAACTTTCTGTAGCTTTTTGAATTTTTAAATTTCACCAACAAATGTAAAAGTTATTGTAATTTTACCAAAACTATGTTAGTCTGATTTATAGTTGTTCAATAATGAATGGAAGTGTTGGTAAAGGTAATTTTAAATTAATCATAAGAATATTATAATATTGACATTACCATTATATTAGTGTAGGATAATGATATAAAGACGAGCAAAAAGTTGATGTTAGAATTAGAACCTCTATTAGTATTAGATATTTATACATTTTACCTTATTATGTATGGAAGGAAAATAGTACTAAATTTTGCACATCAAACAATGAATAAAGCAATGCATGTTCTTTAATCGATGTATCATGTTGAGTAATATCATTAAATGGAAACTAATTGTATGTCAATCATATAATTTACCATTCTTATGCAAGAAAGATTGAATTAGTGAAAGATGTTAATATAATCAATTGCATGAAAGGATAAATTGTTTTTATTTACTTATTGTGATCATTACACATGCTATGATTAAATGTTAAATTAGGGAAATATTGTTTTCTTGAGTGTTTGTGGAAAGTTTACCTTCCGAGATGGGTGCTAAATATGGATCAACAAGAGCATAGACATTGCGTTTCCCAATTCCACTTTTATTTAGTTGTATATAGCTATATGCTTGGCCAAGCGATTTGGACCATTGAAATAGATGGATTTATTAATGTAATTATTTCTTGTTAATATGATTAATTTGATGTTTATTTGGAATTCGTACATTACAAAAAATCTATAAATAAACTATAATTATTTCAAACATGGTAAACTTAAGTTAGTTTAACTTAAATTACCATCTAGATTTTATTTTAAGATAATAAATGTAACTCTAAAAAAATTAAATATGAGGGAAGACATATACTACTTGGGGGATTTCCTAGAGTGCCAAGCCCCTATTTTGGTTTCTCAACCTCCACAAATAATCAATGGAATGAGGACATATGAATTCGTGTGTATTCATGTGTGTGCTTCTATTCTACATTAGGAGATATATTGAGAGAATGACTAACATGATTGTCAATGATTTCATTTCATTTCCTTAGATTGTGCTCATAAGTAGGGAGATTATAACAATTTGTGCTATGTGTTACCGTATCAAAACCACATCTTTTAAAAGGAAACATGTTGTTACTTGCCTTATGGATCAAATGATCAAAATCAGATAGGTGTGAAAACTACATATCTGATAATTTCCAACAATGAAATGCAACATTTTTTTCAAATTTATAGAAAATTAAGAAAAATGGCACCTTTATTTCACATGCAAGAACACATTTTGAAAATTTGGAGGGCAATGAAATAGGGGGACATTGCCACCATAGGGCATTTATGTCCCATTTTGGTGTCAATTTCTTAGCCCTATTTTTTGGAATTTAAGGTGTTGGGGGTAAAGTATTAGATCAATGTATTTGTTTTTTGCTTGCAATTTCTCAAAAATTGTTAAAAATAAGCCACATAATGCATAATTTAGGAAATTAGGTGTTCACTTAGGTCTAATGAGTTAAGGGGGACCAAAACATAGTGCAAAAATTTCAAGGGTGACAATTCTCAATGCTACAAATAATATAAAAATCATTGATAAGACATATGATATACAACTTTAAAATATGGAAATAAACCACTCATAAATATACATTGAGTCTCATTTCCTCATAATGGAGACCTCATATTAGTATCCAAAGATTGAAATAAAAAAATATAATCATTAATTGGCTTGAGTTCCTTTTGTTTGCATGAAAGAGTTGAGTGATGAATTTCTTAGGATTGATATTGTAAAAAACCTATTTCATGAAAGGATTTGCCAAGTCCTCTAAGGAATTGATAGGAACTATGAGAAAATGAATAAAACCACATGACTATGATCATTCAAGCTTGATGGGAACACCTTAGTGAGAAATTAATACTCATAAAAATAAGAGAACATTACTTGTATTTTTTTAAATGTCATAAAAGATCACCTCTATCATCACAATTTAAAAAAAAATGAGCTACAAATATGATGTAGTGGGATAACTCCAAAGGAAATCAAAGATATGTGCTGAAATCATGAACTAATCCAAAGAAAGGTCTTTGTTAAAAGATGGTATAACATAAATATGCATGGATAAATTAATGGGATCCACTAAGAAGGGGAATAAGGATAATCATTAGTAAAAAATGGCACCTAGAGACAATACTAAAGTAATCTATAAAGGCACATGATACACATTGGAAGTATGTATATTAATCATAACATGAATCAAACCACTGGCTAGCTCTATCCAACAAGGTATCACCAAATGTATGCATCAAAGTAATATACTAATTTATGAAAGCATAATATGCAAATAGAAATTATCTACCACTAATTTTGTATCTCCAGTACCTCTAAATAATTGTCATGAAGTAAAGAGTCATTATCCACATCAAGATAATATAAAGAACTATTTCTATGTCCATCACTAAATATATATCATAAATATATCATGAGTGAAATTATTTATGAGGATTAGAAATATCATGTGCAGGTAAAATATGTATATCACTATCATCAGAATTCTAAAGGTAAGATGAGCATGATAGGCACAAGTAGGGGAAAAAATAGGTGAAGAAGAGATGAGATTACTATTTACGTCGACATCACATGAAGGGATTTCACTAGATGCATCATGAGAAGTTAAGTTGAAAGTATGATCAATATAGAAAGTATAGGTGTTCAAAAGTAATATGTCATCATGCTTAGGCACAACCACATCACTAGCCATAGAAAGGATGAACAAGGAGCAAGAGTACACATAATATAGAAGGATAAAAAAATTAATGCTATGAATGATGAAAGACACATGAATGATGAGATAACACATCCATAGAGGAAACACATCCATACATTTTAATTGTGTGATTATTCATTATTCAACTAGTTGTTTATAAAAAATATGGACAACATTGGTAAAACAAATTTGTATTAACCAAAAAATACATATATGAATACAATGCTATATGTTGATAAAAGTACAATATATGTATAATAAAGCTACATTGGCTTACAAAAATTTCATTTAGGCATATAATGTCGCATATATATAATACAAAATATATGTATAAAACTACCATATAAGTATACAACAAAGGACCCTCTTGTAATCACTTCCCTCTAGAGAAAGTGAAGAGATTAGGAATCACCTTTGACTGTTAAGTAGATGGAGAGGAATATTATGGTGGTTTCTTTTGAATTCGCTAACTCAACCTCCTATCTAAAGTTTTTTGGAGCTCCACCTAATATAATAAAAGGTATACACATTAATATATAATAAATGACATGTAGTAGAGTAAATGGCATATAGTGGAGTAATCACTTACTACGATCTCATAATATCTCTATAGAAATTTTTTTCTCTTCATTCATAGGAGGGGAAATTTCATAAACTGGAGTTGTGAAGCTCTATGGCAAGCATCAAGACAAAAATTAAGCTACAAATGAATATCATTCAAGTTTTTATTAATAAACATAAAAAAATAATGAGAATATAAAATTTACCAATTTGTCCCATACCTTTATCAAAGGCATTGAAGATGATATTGCTATGGAAACACCATGATCTAGTGTGGTATGAATACCGAGATGAGTATCAATTGAAAATAAAACAATATTATTAAATTACCAAAATCTACCTAACATTTTTTATAAACATTTAATGATTAAAAATATTCAATCTTACCTTAAAGTAAGATTATGGTCACTTTGACTAACATATCTTGATGTCGAAGGCCCAACATTAACCTATTCAACATCCAATGTGAGTTTGTAGATTACCGTTCATATAAGGTTAAACTATTTATATTTACTATACTTATTATTTCTATAATAATTACATACTTGTAGACTCAACACCATTGTGTAATTGGGAGGTGGAGGGCTATTAGACGTAGGGTGAACAATCAGACCCTAAAATTTTATTGCAATCAATTTAGTAATTTAGTTAATCTCACATTTCAAAATAAAATCTAATAAAGTGAATTTGACCTTGTTCATATTTACTTGTCTATTAATGCCAAATGTTTTATCTAGTTACTAATCTATCAAGACAATATGAACCAATTTAGATGTATCATATTGTTGGTCATGTGCATACTGATCATCCTCAAACTTATAATCACAAAGAGACCCACAATTTTGACATAAGTGAGATGAACGTTGAGACCTAGACGACTCACCCACATAACCCTATGCTAGATGCCTAGTGTGCTATAAAAGGGTCTAAGTGAGTGAGCTAATGGACTATAAGGTCTCGACCTCAACACCCTCCTTCATAATGGAAAGGATTGTGACATGCTTAATGTTTGGCCTTGCAAGGAGTCTTCATGCCAACTTCTGGCCACGTTGTTCCCCCACTCTTTCCTATGCAAAGCCCCCACATCTACCCTAGAATTCCCACATGTTGAAGTATTTTGGGATCTCATTGAGTATAAATTCATAATAGAGTTTCCTCAAAAATTAGTATGAGACATCATTGTTATTGCATGGAGGATGGTAAAAAACCATCCACCACCTATCCCAAAAATTATTCATTATCCCTCAATGGTGGCACCAATGAATAGGGAACCTCTTACAAGTGTTGTGTAGGGGTGCATTAGTTTGTGGATCAATTAACAATGCATACAAGTTAGATTTCAACATTTATTTTATTTTATTTTCTCATAGGATAATTTTTTAACATAATATTGGGGCGGGGGGGGGGCGCTAACTCGATTGGCTAAAGCATCTTGTTGCAGGAAAGAGGTCATGAGGTCTAGTCTCCCCCCAAACATGTGGTACTAGAGGGTGTGTTGCACCAACGCCATTGGCCACGTGAAATTTTTTACCAAGCGCACTGCAATTTATAGGTGGATGGATACTCGACCGATTCCTACAGTAAAAAAAAAACATAATATTGTCTTGCTTCTACTCTTTGGCTTGACCAAGTGTTAATTTGGCCACTCAAAAAATCTATGTGAGAGATGATATATTCTAGTGAAGTGGTAAGGATAGACCAATGAGAGGTTGTTTCTGATGGATCTCTCAAATGTTTAATTATTGTCTCAAGTTCTTTCTCAAGTTGTTTTCTATCTTCCCTAATATATTTTCTTGCATCCTCAAAGGATGTCGAGGAATTGTCAAAGGGGTTTTTGTGGTTTTTTTTCACTAGGGTTTTCATGAATTGGTGAATGTGGGTTTCAACAACTAGTGGGGGATTATGAATTCCTATAAATAAAAAAATGACTTAAACCATTTTTATCTAGCTATTTAATCAAATTTTTATATTAAAAAATGAATAAAACTTACCTCCTCAACCTCAAGAACGTTGTGGTAGAATTTTGGTGGTGATCTAGTGGTAAATCGATGATAATATGGAAATTCCACAATGCAAGCATGCTCCTCAAACTTTGTATTCTATTATTTGCGAGTGAAAGGTTGAGTTCAAACGAGCTCAACTTCTTACTATTTTTTTTATGTTAAACAAAATGCAGGTGTACCATATTTTTGTATTTACCCTTCTCTAAACCCACATGTCCCCTCAAGGGGGTATCCTCATTCCCATCATCATTCCTTCTAGTCACTCCTCCATCAAATCACTAGGGAATCTAACCATTTTCTTTCTCTTCCAACCAATTTTATTCTTCTTTAAAATGATGGTACTTTGTAACACCATCTCAAAGAGGGGAAACATATAAACATCTAAATTTGAGACAACATTATTTCAACCCACCACTCAACCATTTCCTTTATAATTGATTAAATAAATCCTATTTATTCAGTTAGTTATCTATTTTTCATGCCATTATTAATTAAATAATATTTTATTATCTGATTAATAAAATTATTATTCACTCGACTCTTATTACTAACCTAAATCGTTAAATCATTATTCTTCTATAGTCCACTTTAGATAAAAAAAACTTATTTATTTATTTAAGTCCCACATCCCCATCCCAAAAACTAAATAAGTATACATATCTATTCAATTCTCTTTTCCATCCATTTTTTATTTAGTGGGCTAAAATCAATTAATCATCCAATCCCTCACTTGTAAATACCTAACCCTCATTATATTATTCAAAAAAATTACATCATCCAAAAATGTGTGTGCCTTTATACATAAAGTGTGGATCTTTGCACATATGACATGGTTCTTGCTACACAACACATGGGTTACAAATTTCCCCAAGGTACTCCAAAGTGCCATTTCAATAATGTTCACCCACTTCTTCCAAGGGAATCATCAACCATTGATTTTATTTTAATATTGGACTCATTTCTATCCATCAACCACATTGATACACTTGTCATTTCCTCATCCTCACAAACCTCTCATGACATGACCTATAAATTTATCCTATGTGATGGATAATGTCTAGATAACTTATGCTAAAAAATGACAAGAGACTATAAAAACATAAGGGTAACACAAAGGTGACATGAAAAATTAACCACAAGGAAGGAGGCCTAAGCACCTTGAGAAGGAAAAAGGTTAATACAAGGGTTGAAATGAGCCTACAAAAACACCAAGGGAATGGAAACTGAAGTGGACATAAAACATAGTGTGATATTATAATGGTATGCAATTTTTTACATTATAGTTCTCACAAACACCAACCCTTGTTGCACCAATCTATGGTGGTTGTGGTCCAAGATGATAATGTGATTAGCCCTCACCAACAACATAACATCGCATAAGGATTGTATATTAAAATGACTTGGTTTGCATCTAGTTTATAGATTTTTAGATGGGAGATTGGTTGTCTAGGATAAATTTTTTAGCATAAGTTATCTAGACATTATCCATCACATGACGTCCGTGTGTCACACTAGCATATTCTAATAGTTTTTGTCTAGTGGTCATTTCTAAGAATTTCTCCACTTGTCACATTCCAATGTTTATGGAAATAAATAAGGAAAAATCCAAATTTCTCATCAGCAACCTTTTGTAGTCTCCTCTTCACATTTTTAATAGAAAATTTTATTTTTAGGCTCTCTCTCTTAGATCTCTCTTGCATTGTCAAGCTCTCTCACAACTCTCTTGAATTCTAGAATTATATATAGTTCTCTTTTAGACATCTATATTAGTTCTCTCCTTCTTGGCTTCCTCAAGCCTTCTCAAATAATATTGTTCTTGTTTATCATTTTTCATTGCTAGCATTTTCTTTTTACTGTGCCCTTGACCACCTCGGGATTATCACATCCCATCAATCTCTTATTTAAGTCACTATTGGGTAAAAGCACATAATTGTGTCACATTTTTTGCCAACTAAATAGTTTCGAGCGAATTGTTTTTGACCAGAAACATTTTGGTCGAATAGGTTTCGACCGAAGCCACGTGGCATGTATGTGGCAGACTGAGTTTCAGCGGAAACTAAAAAATTCAAATTTTCCACTTTGCCACTTTGAAATTGACTTATTTTATATACACGGTTTTGGTAGAAAGGGTTTCGGTCGAAACCCTTTCTACCGAAACTGTCTATGTGGCATCCTATTTGGCAGCCAACTCATCTTTTTTAGAATTTTCTGAAACTTTCAACTTCAATCGAGGATTTTTTCAGTTAGAATATTTAAAAAAAGAAGAAAAATATCCTTTTGTAGAGCTCGGAGTGGTGAATCCAACTATATAATTTTTTAATATTTTGACTAGTTTTAAAATAATGCAAGTAGGTTGTTAAAGTTAAAAAATAGGTTGATTAGAAATTAAAAAAAAATAGTAAAACATATAAAAAAAAATTAAAAAATATATGGGACACATGAGAAGAGATCCTTTTCAAAAGGGTATAATTTATTTTTTAAAAATGATTGAAAAATAGACAATAGTTGATGTCCCATGAAAACTATCAAATTCTGACAAGTTTGACTTTAAAACATTATTACGAGAAAAATATACATCAAAATTTGAAATTTTTTTCCATGCACAAGATATTGAAGTTGCCTATTTGGAGAAAAAAAATAGGGATAAATGATTTTCTTTTTCAATTTGTTTCTTGACGGCCCATGAAGTCACTTTTTTTTGAAATTTTCAGCATTCCAAAATCTATTCTTAAATTGATAAAAAAATAATGAAAGTGATTTTAAAAAAATCTGAAAAATTACAGGAACAAACTTCATCAAAAGTTCTACATTTCATTAGTTTACATCATTTTGAAATTCAAAACATAAAAACCACTTTTATGTGGTTGAAGTTCAATTTTTGTTTTGTTGTTGGTCGATTCCTTTATAAAGTGTGACACAGGTTTGTTCTTTTAAGCTATTCTAATTTCTAGATACACTTAGATTAAGAAACACACTCTTTCTAAGTATTTCTCTATCTTGGCTACTGTGCAGGTAGAAATACCAAAAAATAGATTTGACTAATGAAATCCTTAAAAAACCACAAACATTTTTCTTTTTCTTTGTGCTTGCAAGTATTAAAAGAGCACTCAACCACACAAAGGTTTGCAAGTGCTTTACTATTTATAAATTCATTTATATTATTCATTTAAATCTTGTTATTTAGTGTATTTATTTGATATTTTTATTGTATGGTATTTTTGGGTGCGTTGTTGTTTCTAGTTTTGCAAACTAGGCAATTAACAAGGGTGATTTTTTTATAATTTTTATATATATTTACTATCATTGTTTGTACAAATGAAAGCACAATGCACAAACGTTTGCACAATGCACTAGCATCCTAGGTAAAGACTTCCAGATTTCAACCCCATGTTCCCTACTACCTACATTCCTCATTTTTGTTTTAAAAGAGTCATAATTATTTTTCTATTATTATATTTCTTCACCAATTTAGTTTTCTTAAGAATCATAGTTAATATTATCTTTCTATTTATTTTTTATTTTTTTATAAAAGGATAATCAGTATAATCTTAAAAAGGCTTAAAGTTGTTGACTCATCTTGGTGTAATAAGTGAAAATACTCTCAAATTAACTTAGTTTCCTTTGGTTAGAGTCAATTTTTATCCATTACATTTTTATGAACCCAATGCTCCTACACTTTCAAAACCTTCTCAAAAACAAATATTTTTTCAAAAATAAAAATAAAAATTTCTTTTCTCAAAAAATTTAAGGATAAATATGGTAGCCTTTAGTTGCATTGTTTATTCCTTTCTTAAATTAGACTTCTTATCTCTAAATGAATTTAATATCTTCTCTTTTTACATCAATTTATAGATTTTTTCAAAAATTTCACAATGTTTCATTCCATGCATGTGATGGTGACTTAGCTCTTCCTATGCCACTCTATTCCTTTGATCCCTCTCATGAAATTCCTCCCATTTTTTGGATATTGTGTTGCAAGAGGACAAAATCATTAACACTTTCTCTTCACACTAATTCTCTCCATTCTAGAGATAAAGCATTCGTTGATGAAGACTCTCACCTCATATTGAATCCCACATGTATATGTATTGAGCATACTTATTTTTATTATTTCTTTTAAATCCCATATTCCTCTAGAAAATAATAATGTTAATTATATTATTGTTAATGGATCTATCACACCTACTAAGGGGATATTGGATAGCTCCATTAATTTTTAAAATCTCTCTTATCATCTTAAAATCTTTGTGCATACATCATCCAAATCACCTCCATCAAGTCTCATCCTATAATAACCATTTTTATTGTTCCTAATACCACACAACCTTTGAGTTATTATGTTCAAATAGTTATTTCTGTTATTTCTAATATTCTTGTAGATCATACTAATTACCATTTGGCGGCACACACATATAACACTAGGGAAAAATAGGTACATGATCATGTCTTTGTTTCTCTTCCTCCATCAAATCATATTCTCCCACCACCTCCTCATCCTTCTATTGAGATTTTCACAGAGTATGGTCTTATTAAAAAATTAAGATACACAAGCTAAGATCTGTCTTTGGGACCTTATACAAACTTCACCTTGTTATCATAGTTCCCTTCAATAGGCCTTGAAAAATATACCTATAGAATCTTCTACAAATCCCATAGACATGGCTTCTATTCTTCAATGCTTTCATTCTATTTCTACTAATATCATCTTTCAACAATTTGAACCCCCCCTTGAAGTTCAAAATAAATATGATCCCATTTTGATAATTGTTGTTAATAACATTGGTATAAAACATCTCCTCATCAATAGATTTGGATCAGGACTCAATGTTTGGGGTATCAATTTGTTATGTCATATTAAAGTTGACACTTCTTCTATTTCTCGTACTATATCTACTCATGGCTCTGATAACATTGGTCACTAATATCTTGGTACAAACATGTTTTATTGAGTTTAGACCCATTATTTTACCCAATCTAGTATATATAATGCTAGGTGTTTTATCATATAACCTTCTTCTTGGTATACCATGGATCTATTATATGAGTGTACAGTCCCATTTACTTTATATCAGTCTATAAATTTTTTAAATGATAATAAAACATATATGATGCGATAAAATCCTAAAACATTTCAATACTATCAACAAGTTAAATTGGATCATGTGAAGCCTAATCTTCATTATCTTAATAACTTTATACCCTCTTCTACACTGAGCTCTCAAACACCATCATCAACCTCTATTGATGACGATGTTACTTATTCTTTTAAAAATGCATGTCTTGGTCATGAGTGGGGCTCCTCAGACTCACCCCCATGGGCTTGGTGAATAATGAATATAAGGTTAACCCTTCTAACCTTTCATTCCTTCATTTACCAATTATCAACATTCTCATGCTAGAATTGATCCTTCTTACTCTGTGAATTTAAATACTACTTCTCCAACATGCAGTTATAATTCCCATTTTTTCAAGGCTAGTGATGTTGACTCTCCTCTCTCTTCTTTGGAGAAATATTATGGTCTTGGAATAAAAAATATTTCTAAGAATGGATACAAAGGAAATGGTCTTGGGTGCATGGAACAAGGAGTTAAGGTCCATGTGGAACTGAAATCACACTTTTGTACAAGGTGTTTAGGTTACTAGATTTCTCCTTTGTTTACATCCCTTCTCCATTGTCTGATGTCTCTATTATTTCTTTGATAAGTTAAATATTTCCCCACAAGAGAAAGGATTTATTCCTACTCCTTATCCTTTATCTAAACAAGAGCATACATTTTTGAGGATTCTCAAAGCTCACTTTATCACTCTTCTTCCTCCTGCACACAATAAATTTCCTCAACACATTCAAACAATATTTTTGTACATATCATCAAATACTTTGTGATTCCACTAGTGAATGTCAAGTCTTGAAAGATAAAATATAAAAAAATCTTGACTTTGGTGTCATCACTCTCCCATCTATTGAGACAACTACTCCTTTCCATGACAAGTGACATGGAGGTTCACCTTTGTCTAGTTCTTTCGACATGATAACAATTATTCTTCCTCTATTATGACATTAAGATTGCCTCTGTCAAAATATAAACAAACTTCTACATCATTATATGAATATTTCTTTTGTTATGACATGAGATCACCTATGTCATCATATTTTGATTACCTTTATCTTTGTTATAAAAGAGCATAACATATAATCCACCTTTATCTATCCCTCTTTTCTTGTGAGGTCTTTACATCTCCCTTATTCTGTTGTATTTCTACCCACTATGTGGCACCTATATCTTTCTTTATTTTCTCATTTTCATTCATGGTGGTAAAATCTCATGTGCAACCATACTTTCTCTTTGGTAACAACACAATATTTTTCTTTGTTTTCCTTACCTACATTATGGGGGAAAGGGTAACTTTTTTTGGAGGTGTGCAACCTTCCTTAAGATCCCCTCTCTTCTTTCTTTCCATTTTCTTTACCTTAAACTATCAATATATCATACATGCTAATATTTTAAGGGGGCACTTATATTTTGACCAACATGTGCATCCTTACATACACCTTGTTGATTGTTGCTCCTTGCAACACTTATTTATTTATCCCCTTGTGGTGTCACTTTATTTTTATGCTCCCCATAGTATTGGTAGCATGTGAATCACCTAGCATAATAAAAATTGCTAGCTTGTGGGCCTTCATATGTCCTGCCTTGGTAGTCTATGAGCCACAAGTAGCATAATTTAACTTGTTAGCCTATGCACTTAATATGGCTTACCATTTTATATCCATGATTACCTAACATAAAACAACTTGCTAGCTCATGATAAATTTTTATATTATGATTTGTATGACCCCTAGTGATAGAGCAAGCTAGTTTTTGGGTCATGTACTTCTTCTATATTGATTGCTTCCCTATATATTCATATGCATTCTCTCCTTGAAGTAATTAATCATCTCATGACATTATTCTTATCCTTTCAAAATTATTTTATGTTTTGTTTATTTTATTTTTGTTGTATTTTTGGGATGATACATAGTATTGAGACAACCTCCCACATCGAAGTCTCTTTCACTTTGCTGACTCAAAATTTTATTTGTTTGTTTGTGTTGACGACGATTATATTTCTTTAGATTTCTCTTGTATTAATTCTAATCAATGAGAGAAGAACATTTATATGTTATTTGTCTTCACTAGAGGATCCAATCACCCATAAGTATGGGTAAGGAGAGGCATGACCCAAGGTGAAGAGGCATGTCTTTAGTCCTTTCATCAAAACAACCAATGATTAGTCACTTTAGTAAATCAAACATAATTTAATATGTAAGTGCGATATGAATATACATTATTATATTCTTCTAATGTAGATCATAAACCTATACTTAGATATGGAGAGTTTGATATAAATGATGATGATGCATAAATGCAATCATAATTTATATCTGACTGTAGCTATCAATCTTCAACACTCCCTCTTAGCTAGGGGAGATAACTCCAATCAAGTACATAGTGATATCACCTAGCTCATGATATCAAAAGTTATGAAATGCTTCTGAAAGTGTCAAGTCACATAACATTCTTCATAACATATCTTCACTATGGTATGTGCACTGGAATCAAGTCTCATGATGTCTACCATAGAATTCATGGCATATCCACGGATACAGTTATCCACCATGATTATCTCATAAGGATCATAATGATCTTCAATTGATATCAAGTCTCATGATATCCATCAAAAATTTCCAAGAGATACTATCATGACATATCCATAGATATCAATTCATATGACATCTATCATGATGGTTCAACTAATCATTGTAAAGTCATCACCTTACAATGTCAAAGTGTTGATTATCGAAAGATCATCACCTTTCAATAATGCACACAAAAGGGGGTGAGCCCATACAGTCATGGAGTCACTCACATGACAGAAGAGTTTACACATTAAACATCTTTAAAAACATAATAGTACAAAATAAACAATTTACAGAGCCATACTGCTTCTCTTGCTCCCATAGAGGATGAAATATATTAAGCTTTTGTTGTACTTAGTGCCACAAAAGATTGCTTCCTGCTACACCAGGATATCATTGCAAACCTCAACCTGAAACAACACCCAAAGATACTCTTTTGATCATCTTCTTTAGGTTCAGTAAGCTCCCTCTGAATCTTCAAGCACTTGCATCAACCTCCTAACTTTAACGTCCAATATTGCCTGCAACACTTGCTTTAGAGAAATGGATTCCAATGCACACCTTTGTGGAGATTCAGGGTTGTCCTTTTCAACCTCATCCCAGATCCCTCTATTATGAATAGGTTTGTGGAACTACCAATGTTAAATCCAGTTTGAATTGAGAAATTATAATCTTAACAGTTGAAGAGGTACTTCAAGGATTAGCATCAACACTACAACCCTTGCAGAATCATAGAGCTTAGAGCTCCCTCTCAAGGCTAATTCTTCCTCTTTGAAGAGATGTCTTCCGCCATTTATTCAGTCTCATGGCTGCAAGTAGTGTCTCCATTCTCTTCTTCCTTTTAAGAGCAATCTCTTAGTCCTTCCTAATGCACATTAAGAAGAGATTCCCTAATAGTTCATATGAGTCAACTATTCTGAAGAGAAATACAAATGCTAAAAATATACAAGATTCATTTATCCAATGTTATATGATGAATTAATGACTACAAAAATTCATGGGCATTATTAAGGACATGAAATACTTATCTCTTTAATCAAGCATGCCAGTCAGGTTTCACTCTCCATAACTTTCCTTTTGATGTATTAAAGGCTTCTTTTACACACAGTCAACACCGAAGCAAATAATTGAAGGGTGAATTTTGGATTATACCAAATACCGGTTATGCCAAACACAAAATTCCAATATGATATATTTAGGTGAAACCTTCAAATCTCAGAGTATCAAATTTTCTGAGGATAGGCATATTTCAACCAATCGAGACCAAGATTGCCTCCGTCGTCCAGGCAGAGCCGATGGCTCTGGCCGATGCTCATGAGGATTTCCATCATCAGGTTGCATACCAGGTGATCACTCCAACACTTCTCCTGTGATTTTAAGTTGAGAGTTTCATTTATCTGTTGTGCATTGGATTTATGTCTATCATAGATATTACCACATAACTTCTCTAGCCAGGATTAGATCCAAAGAAATCAAGTAACACAAAGGCCTCTCTTGTCTAAGTCTGAGCACATTGGAAGCGTACGAATTGACAAGGAATTAGTAGATAATCAACACCTGTGCCATAACGGAGCCACTCGTGGGTGGAGCTATATTGCTCATTTCGATCCAAACACTACAGAGTCTGATCATATAAATGTAGCCGATGTTTTATTTCTTCTTTCCAAATAGAACAAAAAATATTCTCACAAGAATTTAGCAGAGGCTCCGTCAACGGTTCTGAGAATGTTCCAGGCTTCTGCTCTGATTAACTTGTGTAATGTCCCCAAAATTACTTGAGTATTTTGGAAGAAAAATGGTAATTGTGTTTTAGACACCAAGTCTGCATTTAAAACAATTTTAAATAAATAATAATAATTTATTAAATATTTAATAATAAATTTAAATTATTAAAAATAACAATTAAATTTATGTGTGTTTGGCGCCCAAAGCTAATCAATCACTTGTCTTCGATTCTTCACTCGAATCACTCAATCACTACTCCACCATTCCCATGCTCTTGCTTACAGATCATACATAGGAAGGTGATCATCAATTAGATTGATTTATGTTAAGAGTTTGGGGAGCCCGATCATTGAAGGAGACACTCATGACTCGGGGGAAAATCTCTCTGCTGGCGGTTGTGTAGCCTTCGGATCTCGCCACTCGCACCACGCTCAATATTGCATTGCATTCCCGCGACATTGAGGTAGCGCTGTAATGCCTAAACAATAGATATCGTCAGTCTGCAATGTTCGACAGTGGAGAAGTGTGTTATTTTCTACTGAGATATGCCAGGATAGAATCTCAAGAGTGTTGTCGCCTCTACAGATGATCACCTTGACTTGTTACTCAACTCCGTAAAGGACTTCGATCAATTTGTAGCTTCAAACAACCTCAACTAATTGAATGCGTGCTAAGGTTCTTGTTCCAACGAAGTATCTCCAGGCATTGGTAGAGTCTCTCTCCCGCAAATTTCAAGTGCTTGTTTGTGTGCCATATCATGTGCGGGTAATGTAGGCTCGTGGCCAAAGCCAAATGTGCGGCCATAAGGTGTGATTTCTCCTCCAATTTGCCTGCATTGATGCTTCAGGCTAGATACAATCCTTCTTTAAGGAATTCAAAGATCTGTCCCTCATCAAATACCTGACGATGCCAAATAAAATTTGAAGAACCTCGCTCTGATACCATGTTGACGATGATTATATTTCTTCAGATTTCTCCTATATTAATTCTAATCAGCGAGAGTAGAACATTTATATTTTCTTTGTCTGCACTAGAGGATCCGATTTCCCATAAGTATGGGTAAGGAGAGGCATGAACCAAGGTGAAGAGGCGTGTCTTTAGTCCTTTCGTCAAAACAACCGATGATTAGTCACTTTAGTAAATCAAACATAATTTAATATGTAAGTGTGATTTGAATATACATTATTATATTCTTCTAATGCGGATCATAAACCTATACTTAGATATGGAGAGGTTCGATATAAATGATGAGGATGCATAAATACAATCATCATTTATATATGACCATAGCTATCAATCTTCAACAATTTTTTATATGCTTGTTTTCCTTTACATATATGTTTTTTTATGTTTATATGTTTATGATGTTCTAACCCAATGTTTTTATAGGTTTATGTTATCTAACTATGTTGCCTTGTGCAATATTTTTTTATCTAATGTATTTATTTTGTAGGTTGTCAACCTAGGGGCATAGTTCATCCACTTGAAGAGTTTTTGTCATCCTCTACAATATCATTATGGTGTTATAATTTTATTTTTCTTTCCAATACTCTCCCTTTTTACTTTAGCATGCATATTCATGTAGGCTCACAACTCTACTAAAATGAGGGGAAAATTTAAGGTAAAAAATTATTTACCTTTGCAATTTCACATTATGTTTTGTGTCCACTTTGGTTTCCATTCCATTAGTGCTTATGTAGGCTCATTTAAACCCTTGCATTAGAAGTTTTCCTTCTCAAGGTGCTCAAGCCTCCTTTCTCGAGGTCACTTATTCATGTCACCTTTGTATTACCCTTATTTTTTTCTAGTTTCAATTCATTTTTAGAATAAATTGTCTGGATATTAGTGCATTGTATAAACATTTGTGTTTCATGCTAGTGTCTCATAATATTTTTTCATTTAATGGTAATTTCTAAATAATTTTCCTCTTGTCACCTTCCCAAGTTAGTGCAAATAACTTGGGATAAATCTAAGCAACTCATTAGCAATCTTCTCTAGCCTCATCTTCTCATTTTTTAGTAGAAAATTTCATTTTTGGACTCTCTTTTGGCTCTCTCTTGTACTCTCAAACTATCTCAATTCTCTCTTTCATTCTATAATTCTCTATGATTCTCTTTCAGTGGTCTCTATTAGCTCTCTCCTTCTTGTCTTCCTCAAGCCTTCTCAGGTAACATTGTTCTTATTTCTCATTTTTAATTGCAAGTTTTTTCTTTTATTATGCTCTTGAGCACCTTGGAATTATCACATCCTTTCAATCTCTCATTTTAGTCACTATTAGTATTATAGATACACTTAGATTAAGAACACACTCTCTTTCTATCTATTTCTATGTCTTGGCTATTGTGGAGGTAGAAATACCAAAGCAGAGATTTGACTAAGGAGAATCTCAAAACAATCCCAAACTTTTTTCTTTTTCTTCATGTGTGCAAGTAATTTAATCACACTTAATTGCACGGAGGTTTGCAAGTTCTTTATTATTTGTATATTCATTTATATTATTCATTTAAATATTTTAAATCTTTTTATTTAGTTTATTTCTTCGATATTTTATTGTATAGTATTTTTTGGTACATTGTTGTTTTTGGTTTTGCAAACTAAGTGAACAAGAGTGGATTTTTATAGTTTTTGAATATTTTTTTGCTCATTGCTCATACATACAACACAACATGTGGATTTCTGCACAATGTGCTAGCACCTTGGGCAAATAGTTCCAAATTTCAACTCTAGATTCCTTATTAGCTACATTTCTCATTTATGTTGTCAAAAAATTGTAAGTATTTTTCTATTATTAGATTTCTTCACAGGTTTAATTTCTTTAAGCATCTTAGTAAGTTAATTTTGTCTTTCTATTTAAAAATAAATTTCTATAAAAGGATAATCGATACAATTTTAAATAGGCTTAAAGTTGTTGATTAATTCTAGTGTAATAAGTAAAAACACTTTCAAAGGGACTTAGTTTTCTTTTGTAAGAGTCAATTTCCAACCATTACAAGAATTTATTTCCTACAATTATTATAATTTATTGTGTTGCTATCCACTATGTGGCACCTATAGCTTTCTTTGTTTTCTCATTTTCATTCATGGTGGTACAATATCATGTGCAACCATACTTTCTCTTTGGTAACAACACAATATTTCCTTTGTTGTCCTCACCTATATTATTGGGTCAATGACAACTTGTTTTGGAGGTGTGCATCCTTCCTTAGGATCCTCTCTTCTTTCTTCCCCTTTTCTTTACCTTAAAATATCAACATACCATACATGCTAATATTTTTGGGGAAACATATATATTTTGATCACACATGTGCATCCTTACATACACATTGTTTATTGTTTCCCCTACAACACTTTTTATTTATCCCCCTATAGTATTAATTTATTTTTATGCTCCTCATAGTGTTGGTAGCATGTGAATCATCTAGCATAATACAACTTGCTAGCTTGTGGGCCTTCATATGTCCTACCTTGGTAGTTTATGAGCCAAAAGTAGCATAATTCAACTTGTTAGCCTATGCACTTCATATGGCTTACCCTTTTATATCCACGGTCATCTAGCATAACATAACTTTCTAGCTTATGATCCACTTTTATATTATGATTTGCATGACCCCTAGCGATAGAGAAAGTCAGTGTTTGAGTCATGTACTCTCTTCTATATTGATTGCTCCATTGTCTATTTGTATGCATTCTCTCCTGGAAGTAATTAATCTTCTCATCATTCAAGAGTTCTTATGTGTTGTTTATTTTATTTCTATTCTATTTTGGGGATGGTATGTATATTATTGAGATAACCTCCCACATTGAGGTCTATTTCACTTTGTTGATTCAAAATTTTCTTTGTTTGTTTGCTATGTGATTTTTTCCCTTTACACATATGTATTTTTTATGTTTATATGTTTATGATGTTGTAACCTAATGTTTTAGTAGGTTTATGCGTTCTAACTATATTTCCTTGTGCAATATTATTTTGTCTAATGTATTTCTTTTGTAGGTTCTCAACCTAGGGGCATAGTTCATCCACTTGAAGGGTTTTCATTATCCTCTAGAATATCCTTATGGTGTTATAATGTTATTTTCCTTTCCAATAATTTCCATTTTTACTTAAGCATACATATTCATGTATTTTCATAAGTCCACTAAAATGAGGGAAAATGTAATGTAAAAATTGCATACTTTTGCAATTTCACATTATATTTTGTGTCCACTTTGGTGTCATTCCATTAGTCTTTTGTAGACTCATTTCAATTCTTACATTGGGATTTTTCCTTCTCAAGGTTCTCAAGTTGCATTTCTTGTGGTCACCTTTTCATGCCACCTTTGTATTACCCTTGTTTTTTTCTAGTTTCAAGTCATTTTTTAGCGTAAATTGTTTGGACATTAGCGAATCACACAAACGTTCATGTTTCGTGCTAGTGTCCCACAACATTTTTCATTTAGTGGTCATTTATGAATAGTTTTCCACTTGTCACCTTCTCAAGTTAGTGGAAACAACATGGGAAAAATCTAAACAACTCATTAGCAATGTTCTCTAGCTTCCTCTTCTCATTTTTGAATAGAAAAATTCATTTTTGGGCTCTCTCTTGGCTCTCTCTTGTGCTCTCAAACTCTATCATATCTCTCTTGCATTCTATAGCTCTCTATAATTCTCTTTCAATGGTCTCTATTAGTTCTCTCCTTCTTTGTGGCTTCCTCAAGCCTTCTTAGGTAATATTACTTATTTCTTATTTTTAATTGCAATAATTTTCTTTTTATTGTGCTCCTGAGCACCTTAGAAATATCACATCCTGTAAATCTCTCATTTTAGTCACTATTATTATTTCTAGATACACTTAGATTAAGAACACACACTCTTTCTATTGATTTCTCTAAATTGGCTACTATGGAGGTAGAAATACCAAAGTATGGATTTCAGTAAGGAAAATCACTAAACAATCCCAAAAAAAAATATTTTTCTTCATGTTTGTAGGTAATTTGATCACACTCAATCACACAAAGGTTTGCAAGTTCTTTATTATTTATAAATTTGTTTATATTATTAATTTAAATATTTTTATTTAGTTTATTTCTTTGATATTTTTATTATATATTATTTGTTGGTACATTGGTGTTTTTGGTTTTGCAAACTAAGTTAACAACAAGGATGGATTTGAATAGTTTTTGAATATTTTTTCGCTCATTGTCCATGCATATGATAGCACAACATGTGTATGCATGCACAATATGCTATTGTCTTAGGCAAAGACTTCCAAATTTCAACCCCAGATTCCCTATTACCTACATTTCTCATTTATGTCATTAAAAAATTGTAATTATTTGTCTATTATTAGATTTTTTCACTAGTTACTTTCTTTAAGCATCTTAGTTAGTTAATTTAATCTTTCTATTTAAAATTAAATTTGTAGAAAAGGATAATCAACACAATTTTAAATAGGCTTAAAGTTGCTAATTTATTCTAGTGTAATCGGTAAAAAAACTTTCAAAGGAACTTAGTTTTCTTTTGTAAGAACAAATTGTCAACCATTACAAGAATATTGTATTTTCATTATTTTTTGCTAATCCTTATGCTTAATCAAAGTGATTCATATATTGTGAGTAGGCTAGGTTAACTTAGTTTAACTTTTCTTGTATGCTTGCATTTTGTAGGTGCACACAATCCATAGAAATATCAAAACCACTTGTTTGTAAACATCATCAAGCAAATGGCTTTAAAAATAAATAAATTATCTTTATTTTCTACCACAAGTACCATCATGTGAAGGAATAGTTGAATAGTTTATTGTGAGTTATTTGCCTACAATTATTGCAATATTTTTTGGCCTATAAAAGATAGTGATGCATATAGATATTTCTAAAAAATGCATTAAATGTAACAATTTTTACATTATGGAAAAACAATATTGTAGTGGACACTTGTTATCTTCAACTTGTCATTTCAATCAAACAAAGATTATTAATAAAGTTGAAATTTTGATCACATAAATTATTGTTAAAATTACAACTCGAAAAAAGAAAAAAACAATGAAAAAATATCTTGACATCATTGATCTTGACCAAAATAAATTAAATTCATTGAAAAATAGATTTAAAAACTTCAAATTTTCACGTCTTCTACCATGATCCTATAACATATTACAAAAATAACCAATATTATTATTTATAGAAGAAAATAAAGATTAAAAAAGTATTGTCAACTTTTTCAAGAAAACTTTGTTTCAAAATTGTATCCATTACTATTGAAACCTACCATAACACATTACGATAGAATTCCTTTTCAAATCATATTTTCTCATAAATATAAGACATAAGAAAAACACCTAAGCGTAACAATGTGTAATCAAAGTCAATAATGGTTGGTTGCATGTACGCCATGAAACTACAGTGTTTACAGAATGTATCACGTTCAGAGAGCTGGCAATGATTGTGGGCAAATAAAGTAGGAAGAGAACGTGGTGTGAGAATTTTAATTGATGACATTAAAGGCATTTAAGAAGTACTGTTGATGTCATTGCTTACATCAAATGTTTTGGCGTTGATTGCAACATCAAGATTTGTAGTTTAGCTCAAGAAGCACAATACCTAGATACAACCTGAAACAAGAAGCACGCCACTTTTGAAACTCTTCTATAAGATGGAAGCCACTTTGTAAATTTGTATTTTAGTGGCAACAATAATGTCATATGCATCCAAAAGACTGTTTTTTACCTTCAATTTAACCATCATAACAATCCTAGAATCTATAGAAGTAATAAATGTATGTCATTCTTAAAGGAGGATGAACTTTTAGAGGAATCTAGTGCTAAGTTTTATGAAACCTTT
The DNA here is from genome assembly GCA_007115665.2 of Sequoiadendron giganteum. Classification (NCBI taxonomy): domain Eukaryota; kingdom Viridiplantae; phylum Streptophyta; class Pinopsida; order Cupressales; family Cupressaceae; genus Sequoiadendron; species Sequoiadendron giganteum. The sequence goes on from CM021108.1 coordinate 593,963,913, forward strand.
GGTTGGTGGGGTCTGTTTTTAGGGCGATGGGCGAAGCCCTAGTCGGTGGGGTCAGCCTCGGGTGGAATATATTCTACCATGTCTATGTATGTCCTCTTTATAGTGGTAAATTGTTATAATAATGAGGTAGCATCATTATTTTCTTTGGACTTATTATTGAATTATTCTACCATGTCTATGGATGTCTTCTTTATAATGGTGAATTGTTATAATAATGAGGTAGCATCACTATTTTCTTTGAACTTATTATTGAAATATTCTACCATGTCTATGTATGTCCTCTTTATAATGACAAGTTGTTATAATAATGAGGTAGCATCACCATTTTCTTTGAACTTATTGATCATTGTTCGATACAATTAGTATTAATATGCTATTGTTGAATGTGTTAAAGATTGATTTTATTCAAGTTCCTTACCTTTGAATGAAGGAGTAAGTAATATGAGTTTGATATTTTCTTCTCCAACATTGTCAATTGTACAATGGTTCATGGTGTCATGTAAATGTTTGGTAAGGGTGATTGCATTTTCAATTAGTGTGGAAGAGAGCATAATGTAATGTCTATGATGTTCTCTAACATAGTAGGTGGTACTACGTAGATTCTTAGAAGTTGTTGGGAAACCATTGTAGGATTAGCTTATTGAGTTTAGGTTTTGTGAGTGATACATAGTTCAAGGTGTTCTTTATAGAATAAGTGTGAGGGGCCACACTAAGATATGCGAATTGCTTGTAGAAAATCTTGTGATGGTTCCCAAGGTCATAAGTATTACATGTAACTTTTATTGTGAGGTCCTTAGATATAATCATTAGGCGATATGTAAAACTAAGTAGCCAAAGACACCTAACTTAGTGTGATGTAGCTCAATCCTTAGAATAGGGATAAATTTAATAAAATTATGTAAGGTCATAGTATTACAGGGAACTTTTAGTGTGAGATTCTTAGATAGAATCATCAAGCAATAACTAAAACTAAGTAGCCAAAGACACCTAACTTAGTGTGATGTAGCTCAATCATTAGAATAGGGATAAATTTTATAAAATTTCAAGTCTTGCTAGGCATGTCAAAAAGCTATTGATGAAGTTTAGGTGCCACTACTCCTAATGAGAAAATATTTCATACAAGACCCACCAACAATAGAAAGACAAGTTAATGTGGGGCACAACCAACAAGTCAATCTCTAAGATTAGAAGGTTAGCCCCTATCTACCCTAATCTAAGTCTAAGTTAAAATCTAAAGAAAAGGAAAAGGTTATAAAATTAAATAATGCATAAAGAGGCTCACACTAAACAAATATTTCCTTAGAACTAGAACAAAGTTTATCAAATTATGATATAGTTATCAATAAACAAGCATATATAAATATTGGTTAATAATGAAAAAAGACAAGTCTTATAATCACTAGGCTAATAGCTTGCTTCTTATTAAGTTCACTAGCCACTTAATAATTACATGGATACAAATCCTCTAGAAATAGGCATAGAAGCTCCCTTATAGCTCTAATAAAGTCAAGACTAAGATCAACCATTAGGCTCTTAGGCTCAAAATCTCAATTGTTAGTCAATCACTATAAGAATCAACTCTTACATCAAGATTAATAGCTCAACTATAGAATGTATCATCTAACTTATGAATGGGCATGCAAGTTGTTATTTATAGAGAATTTCCCACACAAAATAGAATTTCCCTTCCAAAAACAAGACTTAAAATTTGCAAGCTTGATGCAAGAGCATATAGGGTGTAAGGGCAATCTTGCATCACCCAAAAAATGTTTTTTTTTTTTTTTAATTTCTATTTGTTTTGGCAAATATCCATGAAGCTCATTTCCTTTTAAAAGTCTTGAAGAGTGGTTTAGAACTTTCAAAATTTCAAAAGGGCTAAATATAGTAGGGCCTCTATTTTTAGTAAGTTTTCATATTCAACATGTAAGGACTTGAAATTTTTTCCCAAAGCTTCATAATTGAGTTTTGCACATTGTGGGTGAGTTTCAAGTAAAGATCAGGTTTGTGTGAGAAGATATTCAAGATTTTTATTTTAAAATTTCTTGAAAAAATCTTTGAAATTAAGTTTTGAGGCTTCAAATGATGTTTTGGGGCCTTGAAAATTAGGATATTTGGATAAATCAACTTCAAGTACGTAGATCACTATAGTTAAAAAGATGTGGGGCTCAAACGGGTGCCTGAATAAAAAGTTATGGCTCCTGAAAGTTGAAGGCTATTTTTTGGGTAGGGGTTACAATTTTCTAATTTTTTCTTGAAGGTGCCAAAGGGCTATTTATGTTTATTTTTCGAGCATTTTCGGGTAGTGGATATGATGGGAAGGTGGGATAGTAGGTTTGAAGGTATATTTGAAGAGACAAAAGATAGAAGGCTCAAATAATTAGGGGAAATGAAGTTGTAATGTGTTGCATCTTGTGAGGATTTCCTCCTCTATTTTATTTTTTATTTTTGTAAAGTAATGTGCATTCAATCTAATAAAGAATATCCATATTTTCATGCGATAAATCTATGTGGTTTTGTGTTGTTTGATTTTCCCCTTCATCAAAGCTAATCGAGGAGGATTTCATTTTCTTGCAAGTTTTGTGCCATTAATTCTTCTTCTTCTAATGGTTTCAATCTAATTATTAGTCTTTCTTATACATCTCCATTAAAATATACCACACAATAAAATATTGTGTAGCACTAGGTAGTTGGTATTTCCATATCTATGTGTCATGCAAGATAAATTTTTTTGGCCATAATTACTAGATTGGTCACTATAGATGATTTAAACTTTGACATAGTAGTGAATCCCACTAAGAGGATGACCAAGGAATAGCGTCTCCATACCAGGGGAAGTCACAAACTGAAGAATATAAAATTCAAGACCATTATGGTGGAACTTCATATAGTAATGATTATATATATATTTTGCTAGCCAACAAATGAGCTTATGATGGAAAATTTGACAATTCATGGAAGTTTGAAGAAATGTGAAAGCAACACCCATTGAAAATCCTTGGGAGAATGTTACATGGTATTTAGAAATTAATAAATTAATTGATACTATACACTTTCATAAAAGGTGGGGAATGCAATATACTATAACATTGTATTAATAAAAGGATCCCAACCACTAATATGGACCAATGATAATAGTTTACAAGAAACTACCTCGTATCATTATTGGTAAATCTTGCAAACTATTAGATTGAGTTTCAAATAGGCAAGATCATGGAACACATGCATTCATACTTAAGCTCTTCAATAAAGTAGCTAAGAAGCACCAATATTACAAAAAAGAATGACAAAGACATGCTAATGTTGTGGGGCAATTTTATTCATCATGAACAAGTCATGAGGAGTTCTACTAACTATAGAGAAGAGCTCACTATAGTTTCCAATAAATAAACAAAAAAATTAAGAGCCCAATAGAGCACATACATGTTTTTCTTGCTCTCATATAATGCTACTATAATTGTTATATTGTTAAAATTAGCCTCTATTTTAATTACTTTCCCACTCAAAGAATCATTTTTTTTCCTCTAGTCCAACTCTTTCTTGTATTATGAGAGTTTCATAAGCTATATAGAAACTTCACTTGGGGCTTCCAATACAACCCACTAAATTAGAAGTTTTTTTAATTACGAAATAACCTATAGATGCCTAAAATTGGCACATTGTCATTTAAATGGGCCATCACTTGACTATTTTCTCTATATTTGATTGCATTAATCCCTATTTATTTGATTAATTATATATTTTTCATGTCATTATTAGATAAATTATGTTTTATTATTTAATTAATAAAATCACTATTCACCCAACCCATATTCCTAGCCTAAATAATTAAGTCATCATTCTTCTATTTTATACCTTAAATAAATAAACTCGAATATTTATTTATCTAAGTCACTCATCCTCATCCTAAAAATTAAATAAATATACCTATTTATTTAATTCTCTTTTTTATCAACTTTTCATTAAGTGGGCTAGAACCAATTGGCCCTCTAATCCCCCACGTGTACATTCCTAAGCCTCTTTATCTTGTTCAAACCTTGCACATCCTTCAAAATTGTACAAAGGCACAAGCCTTTATACACAAGGTATGGGTATTTGTACATGTGACATGTGGCTTGGTACACATCACATGTGTCAATGATTTGCCCATCCCAAGGTACTCCAAAGTACTCTTTCAATCTTGTCCATTCACTACTTCCAAGGGAATCATTATTTTTTTTATTTTCCTTTAATATTAGAATCTTCCCCATCCATCAATTACATGGAGACACTTGTCCTCTCCACACCCCCACAGGCCTCCCAAGTGATGTGAGCCCTTGATTCTTCAAATTGATCCTAGCCATCCAATCTCTCAACCAAAATCTATAAATTGGATGCAACCCAAGGCATTTTAATATACACTTCTTATGCAATGTTATGCTACTAGTAATGGTACTCGCATTATCATCTTGGAGCACAACCACCATAGCTTGGTGCAACAACAGTTGGTGTTGGTGAGAATATTATATTTTCATTCATCTTTAATAATCCTTATACTTAATCAAAGTGTTGCATAAATATTATGATTAGGATAAGTTAAATTAGTTTAACTTGTTCTTGTATTATTTTATTTTGCTTGTGCACATCTTTGGCATACCTAATGGGACCCCTATCCCTTTTTTCTAATCATATACATGTGTTTGTATCTTTTTACCACTTGTAGGTTCTATATCAACATATTCACTTTGTGTTTCATTATTTTTGTTCCTAAATCAATGTATCCACATATTATGTGGAATTTTTGCAACACACAAGGGTGACATTTCACAATTTAGTAGACTGATAACATACTTCAATGACTTTGCACTAAATCATCAACTCTACTTTAAGCCTAGAGATTTTATAAAATATAATAAAAAAGTCTTTTTAACCTTTTATGGTTTTTTGAGGTCTAAAAGTATGTTTTTACAAGGAAATAGTATCCTAATGGTTTATACATCATCTTAATCCTCTTTTGTGACCTCATAACACTAATTTTTGTAGGCTTTGACCAACATTTTGACCCTAATCACAATTTAGTGGCACTTAAACTTGTGCCAACTTTGCACATAATATGGTGGCTTTATAATACTAGATTCCCAATCTCCTTTTCATCAATTTCAATATATTTTACTCTCTATTTTTAATAAGTAATGATGATTTAAGGTTTCCTAATGTCCATACTATCATTCCCTAAGTTTATTAATAGATTTGATGTCATTTTTTATACATACATGATCATTTTCTATCCTTAATCATAGTTTGGCAGATTTGCAACATCCTATGGTGGCTCTACACCTATTTCAATGGATATACTTGGGGAAATATTGCTTATATTAGAATCATGAAAACAAAATGGACTCATGATTTTAATTTTTGATGAGCCAAGATGATGAGATTTTTGGTGGCATGATGATGTTGGATCTCAAAAGAATTTTAGATTTTGAATTTGAAGGGCCTTATAACTTGATCTGGATGAATTAGCTGGGTGAAATCAAGGTTTGTTGTAAATTTATTTTAATGGATTTAATTTTTTGATGATTTGGATTGGATGATTAGGTAGATTTGAGAGATTGGATTGGGAAGCTTGACCTTTCGTAATGTTTAAAATTGATAAAATTCAACAAGCATTCAAATAATTTATATTAATGAAATCTTGGGGAAATATTGCTTATAGTAGAATCATGAAAACAAAATGGATTCATGATTTTAATTTTTGATGAACCAAGATGGTGAGATTTTTTATGGCATGACGATGTTGGATCACAAAAGATGAGTATGAAATCAATCCCATTAATGACATCATTGTAACCAAGCTTTCCCCAAGCTTCTATTTCATATTCATCCATTATAATCAAATTCCTTTTGACCAAGATTTGACTAGCATAAGCTACCCCATCATGCCTACATGCATATCTATTAATCACCCTTATGACACCTTTCACAAGTAAAATCCATCTTATACTCCATCTATATCCCAACCCTCATCTTTCTATAAGGTCTCAATTACCTCCACTCTTTATCCAAAATCCTTCATCATAACCCATACACCTAATCCTCCATATAATCTTAAATCATTTGCATCCTTAAAAAATTAAGTTCCTCCAAGGAATAGTCCAAAATCTAAATATTGTGAATTCATGCCACCCCACTAGCCCATAACCATCTAAGTATGTTATTAATGAGGTCATCACCCAATCCATCAAAATTAAATTACAAACCCCCTCAAATTCAAAATCCAATATCCTTTCAAGATTCTACATCATCAAGTGATCCAAAATATCATCATCCTATTTGATCAACAATCAAAATCATGAATCCTTTTTTTTATACTTGTCTCCCCATCACAACCATTCCAAGAATCCATTTGAAATTGATGATGATAGTCTTATCGATCAAGATGATTATGAAATTAATCCCCTTAATAATGTCACTATAAGCAATATTTCCCCAAGATTCCATTGTTTCTCCATCCATAATCAAATGCCTTTTGACCAAGAGTTGGCTAGCATAAGCTACCCCATCATGCCTACATGAATATTTATTGGTCACCCTTATGAAACCTTTGACAAGATAAATTTATCTTATCCCCATCTATATCCCAACCCCTATATTTTTATGAGGTCCCCATTACCTCGACCATTTTTTCAAAATCCTTCATCCCAATCCATACACCTAATCCCCCATCTAATCCTAAATCATTCATGCCCTTATTTTTTAAATTCCTCCAACGAATAGTCTAAAATCCCAAAATTGTGGAGGCATACCACCCCACTAGTCCAAAACTATCTAAGTATGTGTTAACAAGGTCATCAACCACCCAACACCTATTCTTCCAGTCGAAAATCCTCACACCATCTAATCCATCAAAACCTTTCAATCCCAATTTGAATCTAAATCCCCCATTCCTCCATCTTCTCCATTCGACGAGTTTATTCAAGTAAGCAATATTAACAACTCCCCCTATTATACCATCCAAGAAAATCATATCATTTTAAGAGATTGTTTCAAATCATGATGAATCATATCCCTATCAAAATAAAGAACCTAACAGATCCCATCTAATTCCTTTCATTATCCCTTACCACGTCTTATCAAAACCATCACTGTATCACCTTGGTCATAGTACCTTTTTCCATGATGGTTCTCTTATAATATAAGAATAATTATTTTCCACCCATCCCTCTATACCTTAAAAAAACTTGCATCTTATTTCAAAAATAGGTATCCTATTGCCAAATAAATTCTCAAAAAAATGAACTATCAAGGAAAATGCCTAGGCCTTCACAAGCAAGGCATCTTGGATCTCATCCATGTCAAAAATAATTCACAATTTCAAGGCCTTGGTAACATATATTATTGGTACAACATTCATCTATCCTAAGGAAGCTTCTTCCAAACCCACAATAGGTGCCTCCCATCACTGAACTCTAAAATATTTATTACCATCCACATCCTCCATCATAAGAATCCAAAAATACTTATGATATCCCTCCCCCATCTTATCCCACACATCCTCCATCTACTAAATCCATTTTGGGTCCTTATGTCCCAAAATCCAATCCTCCTTCTTCCTCGTCCATTTTGGGTCCTTACATCCCACAACCAATCATCCCAAATCCTACCAATATATCCATCATAATCCCCAATCATGATAAACAAAATTCTCACATCTTTTAACCTCTCCAAACATGTTTCATCCATCACTCTTTCCATGCACTATCCAAACAATCCATCCTCACATACCCATACAATTGCCTATGGAAGCAACTTGGATGCCAAATCAAAAATATCCAAAGTAAAGAATCAAAAAAGAAACCAAGGATCACCATGTTACAATAATGTATGACATGTAAAAAAAAAATCCTATCCTAAATCAAAATAAATGCAAAAGACTATAAAGGCCCAACAAGAAGAAAGAAAAAAGAAATGTGGATCCCAATGCAAAACATAACAATAGATCCAAAAGAAAAAGAAAAATTGGCATCCAAATTCGCTACTCCAAATGCTTCCTCCACTCCTAAATCCCCTTACCCCCCATCTAAGAATCTTCCATCTCCCAAATCCCATAAATCCAATTTAGTTCCTTATATCCCAAAATCCACCATCACTTCTCCCATCTAAATCCCCAAATTTGTAATCCATTTCTAATCCAAATCTTAAATACCCATCAATATGTGTTCCAATGTTGTTCCTAATAAAATTTTCACCTAATTCCACCATCTCATCCTTTCATCCACACATTTTCTCACACCCTATCCACAATCCAACCTCCACTTACCATCACATCCCTAAAATTCATGTCTTCACATAATCTACATATCCTCCATCCACATTTCTTTCCATCCCATTTCCATTAGTAGCATTATCTCTCATTCTACATCTAATGGCACCATGTCTCTCCTTTGAATAATCTCACCTCCCAAAGTGGTCATTTTGAATGGGCTCCTATCATCTCAATATGGAAATAGATGCTTGAGTCCTCTCTCCATCTTCTTATCCCCCATCCACTATGTTCCCAATCCACTTACCCTTTATCCAAATCCTTATCTTTCATCCTTATCCACCTTCATCCATACTATCCAAAAAAAATAAAAATAGTAAAGAGAAATAATTTATCTAGTGGTGAAAACTTGGCAAAAAAGTGCCTTGGATTGATATCGTGATGAAAACCTAGAAAATATGCATCATGCATAAATACCCCTATCCACTTCCACTCTACACTTAGGGTAAAGCTTAATCCACTCCATCCTATATATCTCATAATATCTCCTTTATCCCTTCTACCTATCTATTGTATCCATGTCTACTCATTATTTCCCATCCATGTGAATCCTTCCACCCTCATTTTTCTCTTGATAAAGATATGAAAAAACTATATCCCCTATCCTCTATCTACCGTCATCCTATAGTGTATTACCATGTACACCCCCATGCTTTATCATACATGACACATCTAGAGTGGAGCATGTTATTCCTATGTGGCATAGCCCTTATTTATCCATCTATTCATCATGAATCCCTCATCTATTTCCACCCTATATTAACAATCCATTTACCTCACCCCATCTTATCATCGCATAATCCCTTTTTTATTGACTTGTATTCCTCCTTGTCATTTGTATCAAGCTATAGGTTGCCTCCATGCATTAGAATGGTATTTATCCCAGGGTGATCCCACAATAATGGGTTACACTTTTTGGCCAAACTTGACATTGAAATCAACATTTTTCACCAAATCTTCACTTTCGTACGCCTATAGAAGCTAAACCATTAAGAATTTGAAGATGAAGCAAACTAGTGATTTGTAATATTTTGTGTTGAGAATCTAATTATATTTTTTTAAAAATTAAAAAATAAATTATGAATTATTTTATGTAGTTTTTATTAACTTATTTTTTTACTAAACATCATTTTCAAAAACTGATGCTTACTTTCAGCTGCATAACTTTTTTTATAGAAAGCATACAATTCTAGTTTTTTAAATACAATGTTTTCACACCATTATCTAGTGGATGGATATTTTTTCATAATTTTTTGTTGTATATATATATTTTTAATTAATTTTCTAATTCAGAGTAATTATAATTTGGATATATTATACTTTCAATTGCATAACTGTTTTTATATTCATTTGAATTAACTTATTCTTTTTTTGTTGGAATAAGGACATCAATAGCTAGTGTACATGAATTTTTAAGAATTTTTTTTCTCTCTTTTCCTATTTTTCCATATGTGTGAAATAAAGACCTCAATGTTCATTGAAAAACCTACATTCACAAGAAATAAAAAATAAATATAATAATAAAATTAAATATATTTAAAATTATACTTTTTGGGAAGCTTATAATAAGGACTACATGTTTACAAAAAATAATTTTAAATAAATTAATTTGATCCCCTAAAAGGTAAATCAAAAGTGGTTTTTTATCAGCATTTTGATAGGTGTAGAGGAGACTCCATTATAGGTATGGTTTAAAACTAGTGGCTTTCTATCCAAGGGGGTTTGATATAAGTGGGTTTGATCAAACCCTCTTCAATTAAAACCCTTAAAATGGAACCTTTTTAAGGCTTAAATCATTATATTTTCTAAAAATATGTGATTTCAACAAAAATAAGGATGTCCCAAAAAGTGTAACCCATTATTGTGGCAGCACCCCCCATCGATTCAAATGCTCGCAATAATTTAAACATTGCAATTAAACCTTAATCCACACACTTCATGCTACACAATTTAAGAAAATCATCCAATTCCATCCATAAGTCTTGTCCCTAGCCTTGTTGCAAGACTTAATCAGTATCTAATCATCATCATGATATAACATTACCAATCCTTATGTTGTTTTGGGATATATCATTCCCACATCAAAAACACTCTCGTGACATCAATCAATCAATATTAGCTTTTCAACTTGATTAAGGAAACACCATGTTTGTCTTCAAGTATCATTTTTTATATGCATTATTTCCTATTTGTATGCATTATATTTTGTCTTGCATCTATCTCAATCCTTGCAACCTACCTTCCAAAGTGATATTATGGTCTTCCCTATCATGGTTCACTATAGGTTTCTTGTGACTTTTTGTTTGCATTCATGGGACACATTGTCAACCTAGTCCTCTATACCATAGTGCATAAAATCCAATACCATATCAAATAAAGCATGCTCAATCCAATATAGTATAATCCATTCCCTTCCAACCCCTTCAAGTATAATTCACTATTCCTTCATCTTATTCCCCTATTTTCCTTAATTTCTTTTATCTTGCATGTTTTTATCCATTTTGAGAGCACACCCATGTTCTCCAAACCTACACGTCCTCTTGAGGAGGCATCCTCATTACCATCATGATTCTTCCTAGTCACTTTTCCATCAAATGAATAGGGCATCTAACCATCTTCTTTCTCTTACAACTAGTTTTATTCTTCTTTGAAATGATATTTCTTTGCAGAACCATCATAGAGAGGGGAAACATGTAGAAACCTAAAATTAACACATCATCATTTCAACCCATCAATCAATCATTTCCTCTATAATTGATCAAATAAATCTCCATTTATTTGATTAGTTATCTAATTTTTATGTCATTATATTTTATTATTTAATCAATAGAATCAATATTCATCACTATTCACCTGATCCCTATTCCTAGCCTAAATCATTAAGTCATCCTTCTTTTATAGTCCACTTTAGATAAATAAATTCAAATATTTATTTATTTAATTCCCTTGTCCTCATCCCAAGAATTAAATATTTTCTTTTCCATCCACTTTTCATTTAGTGGGATAAAACCATTTATCCCTCTAATCCCCCACTTGTACATTCCTAACCCTCATTATCTTGTTCAAATATTTCACATCTTTCAAAAGTGTATAAATGTATGGGCTTTTGTACACAATATGTGGGTCTTTATACATGTAGCATGGTTCTTAATACACATCAAATGGGTTAAAGGTTTTCACATACCCCCAAAGTACTTCAAAGTAGCCTTTCAATCTTATCCATCCATTTCTTCCAAGGGAATCCTCAAACAATTATTTTCTTTTAATCTTGGACTTCTCCCCATCCATCAACACATGAAGACACTTATCCTCTCCTCATCCTCCGAAGCCTCTCAAGCAATAAGAGTCCATGATCCTTCAAATTCATCCTAGCTATCCAATTCTTCATCCAAAAATCTATAATTTGGATGCAGCTCAAGCCATTTTAATTTACACTCCTTATTCAATGTTATGCTACTAGTAAGGAGAACTCATATTATGATCTTGGAGCACAATCATCATAGTTTGGTGCAACAAGGATTGATGTTGAGGACAATATTGTATTTCATTAATGTTTGCTAATATGTATGCTTAATTGGAGTATTGCATATATTGTGAGTAAGATAAGTGAACTAAATTTAACTCATTCTTGTATGCTTGCATTTTATATGTGCAGACAACCCGTATAAATATTAAAAGCATTTGTTGGTAAACATTAATAAGTAAATGTTTTTTAAAAATTATAATTTATCCTTATTTTTTCTCACAAGTATTGTCATGTAAAGGAATAGTTTAATAGTTTTCATTGAGTTATGTGCCTACGATTATTCTAATTTCTTTTAGCCTATAAGAGAGTGAAATATCTTGATGTTTTTGAAAAATACATTAAATGTAACAAGTTTTTACATTATGTCACATTCTCCAATATGACCCAATAACCTAATATTGTTTTTATTTGAAAATTTAATATTAAAAAATATTGTTAAATTTTTCATGGAAGAAAAATACAACTTCATAATTAGCTTGTTAACTTTATTTCAAATTGTATTAATTACTATGGGAACCTAGGTCATAAATCATTATTGTAAAATTGTTACAATTAGAAACCAATAAGTAAGCACCCCCTTGAATAAAACATTAAAAAACTACAAGATATTGATGATAAGTTCATAAATACATATCATTAACCATTACAAATAACAACCATTATTTTCTAATCATATTCTTATAGATATAAGACAAATATATACCTAGAAAAGAAAATTACAATAACAACCATTATTTTCTAATCATATTCTCAGATATATAAGACAAACATATAAAAACACAAAATAAACTAGAAAAATACAATAAGACAATCAACTTCTTGACTTTATTTCAATATTATATCAATTATTTAAACGTCAATTTGAAACCCATACATAAAAATGTACATGGATCCATTACTGCCACTGTACAATAGAGCTCGACATAATTATTATTCATATCTACCACAACAAATTAATATAAATTCCTACCCTAAGAGACTAATTAATAAATATGGGCATTAAATAAGCATTAAAAAAACTACAATATGTTGAGATCAAGCTCATAAATACTTTATCATTCACCATCACAAATAATGACCAGCTTTCATAAATAAATATGAGACAAACATGCACATGAAAATAATACAATGAAGAAAAAAATATCCATGGCGTGTGAAAATGTGGAATCAAAGTCAATGATGGTTGCATGTACGCCATGAAACTACAGTGTTTACAGAATTCTGAAGAGAACGTGCAATATGTCTGTGCAAATAAAGTATGAAGAGAACACATCACAAAGCAAAGACAAATTTGAATTGGTGACATCAATGGCATTTAACAAGTACCAGTTTATGTCACTGATTACATCAAATGATTGCAACATTAAGATTTGTTGTTTTGCTCAAGAAAATCTATCCAACCTGAAAAAAGAATCATGTCACCTTGAAACTCTTTTAGAAGATAGAATCACGTTGTAGATTTTTATTTTTTATTGTGTTAGTCACAATAAAGGATTACAGAATACTGGTAACAGTCAAGAACCAGCAGAATACAGATCAACAGTCAAAGCATATACAGTTAAACGTCGATCATTGAGTGGTAAATGTCGATTTAAATAAATCTATACAGTTGAATCCAGAAATTTTCATAATTAATTATAGATTGACAAACATTGTTAAACATTATTGCAAAACAACATTATATGTTTCTGCCTCAAGTTATAGACTTTTTCTGTCTCTACTGTTCCTAGTTATTGTTCATGTATGTGTTGGTACCTGGACTTTTTCAAGCTATTTGTATGGGTAATATTATTTTAGTTAAAAAGTACAATTCTTTAAGTATCTTTTAAGAGTGATACAAAGGAGAAAAGATGTTAACCTGTGGTAAAAATTTGAGTCCATAAAATAGTTTTTGCATTGTACAAAGTGGGCTTAAAGTTAAAGGTTTACATTTATGGAAGAGGATTTAGTACTTATGTTTTTTAATTTTGCATATTTCAAGTTCTAGTATAACAAATCTTTAAAAAAGATTTTTTTTTTGTTAGTTAAGAGTGTAAAGCTAATTTAGGGTTTTAGGTATCAATGATGTGGTCATGTCAGTCACATTTTCATAAATTCAAAAATATTTCAAAACAAGTTAGGTCAGAATATGTACATTAAGGTATGTTTCATTTATTGTCTTACGTTACCATGTGATTGATTGTTTCTTTGATGTGATTTGTACAAACTGATACTTTGTGTGAATTATTTAGTACAAACATAATGACTACTATTACATAACACTACAAGTAATAGGTATTAAAAAACAAAAGATCATTGTTGTATCAGGCCATAGCATGTTTATCTATTAGATCATTTCCTCTACTCAGTCTTTTCTTTATATGGATGTAAAGCATCTCACACAATTTTAATAGGTAATGTATATTTAAGTTCTCAATGTAATAAAAGTATAAGTTAAGTGGGTTCGATTTTTGGAGAAAGTTTATGGTTATGCATGTTTGATTTGGAGATAGATGATCTCCAAAAAAAATTATGCTTCATTCCCGAATATAATGAATGCTAAGTGAACCACTTATACTCATAAGAAATCGAATTCTTCCAAATTACTATTCATAAAATATGATCAATAAAATCAACTCAAAAATTATACAAATAAATTTCCATTATTTATGAACTTTGTCAAAATTATGTTTCTCTCAACGACTTGCACATCCTAGATCACACCCAATAAAGCAAAAGTTCAAGGAATTATGCTGCTAGAATTACTCCAAAATCTTGAAAAGTTGTGAAAGGTCTTGTTAATGACTTTGGTGATGATATTATATTGTACTCTATTTTGATTATTGATAATACAAAGTATTGTGCTTTTGGAGTGTTGTTTTTTTCTCCCCAAAGGGTTTTAACCACGTAAAATTTTGTGTTATGGTTTCATTGTTTATCTAGTTATGATATGAAAGTGCATGTAAATCTGCAACTTTAAAGGTGTTTAAGAATTTTTTGCAACCATCTTCTACTTAGATTGGTGTAGGAAGTTGCTTCCATGCACCCAACTTCCTTTCAATTGGTATCAAATCTTGGCTAGCTTTGTTTCCATTGTTAAATTGAAGGTTTTTTTGTACTAATCTCAATTTAAGTGGGAGTTTCATAGAAGAATAATTTGTGACCTTACTGTGTGAAAAATATGGCAAGCACGTCCAATAGAATCAAAATAGAGAATTTTAAAGGCACAAGACATTCAAAAAATAAAGGAAACAATCAAGGGACTTCATTTAGGACATCAAAATAAAATTTGCACCTTCCAAGAACTATGTCCTTACCCTTTTGATAAATCCATCACAATGATCCCCTTTCCTCAAAACTTTGAAATGCCTAAATTCAATAAATATAAAGGAAAGGTAGATCCTAAGGAGCACCTTAAGGAATTTTACATAGCATTCCAAGAAGTGTCATATCTTGATGCATATCTTCTAAGACTATTCCCTAGAAGCTTATGTGGACAAGCCCTAGATTGATTTACCTACCTTCCTCATGGGACCATCACCACCTTTTCCAAACAAGCCACACAATTTTTCATGTATTTCTCCTACAACATCGAACATGACATCACCATGATGGACCTATGTAACCCAAAAAAAAGAATAGTGAAAGCTTTGCCTCTTCTTACAAAGATGGATACATCTTTCTAGTCGCTTTATATGGGCCATTCTTGAAAAATAACTCGTAACCATATTTTTTGAAAACTTGAATCAAGAAATGGGCTTTCACTTACAACAATGTGTCAACTCCTTCGATGAAATTATAGAAAAAGGATTCACCTTAGAAAAATTAGTTATTTCCAAAGGACTAGTCAAGATCCATAAGGAGAGCAAAGACAATAATCAATTTAGTGACAAATCTCATTTTTGGACCAAGAATAGGAACACAGTCAATGATGGTGTGATTTATTCTAAACATGTCCAAAACATTCAAATACCTAGGCCACCATCTTCCCAAAATAAGCAGGCTACCCAACACAATGTGATTATCAAAACTTCCACCCACCTCTTAGACTCAGATCAACAAGTGTCACATGTTATTGATACATCTCAAAACAAGGCTATCATTGAATGCACAAAATTCCAGAAGCCTTTACTAGCCAGATATCCAAAATCAAGCCAAATAAAAAAGAAAGAAAAAAGACAAGTTCTTTAGTACAAATCTTAATCAAACGTTATTGGGTTATCAAAGGCAAGAAAATCATGAGGGGGTTGTGACTCAAAAAACATTAGCAGGGTATGAATAGGATCCAAATATGATTGCATTGTAGAAGTTCCTTAGGTGAATGAGTTAAAAAACTCAGGTTCAACACCAAAGTTATTCAAAGCACAAGAAGCCATAATTTGATAACTTCTTCTCACATGAATATCAGATTGAAAACATCGATTTGTGAAACTCATAAATCAAGTATAAGTTTTAGGACACAAAAATGTTCTAAAGAAGCAAGAGGTAGAAGAAAGTGATGACAAGATGAATATGCTAATGATATGCTAGAATACTAGAAGGTGTTTTAGGTTTTGTGTTTTGCAATAAAAGAAGAGAGCAAGAATTTAAGTTTTTTATTTTCTAAAGTAACATACAATGTTTACAAATGGTAAAAAATAAAGATAAATTCAATAATCTACCACCTAAACCAGCTAAATCAGATTAAATAATATGTGCAATTAAATCAAAAGATTTGAAATTCAAAGCTAAGTCAAGTTCACCAAAATTTTAAGTTGGAAATGAAGGGGTGGATCTAGGCTAAATGACTGAATCACAATCAATCTTCCCACCTTAAAAATTGAGACACAAAATCAACCAAGGGGTAGTTCTTGGCTATTGTCCTTAAGGAAGATCCAAGAAAATTTGGTTGAGGGTTTTGGTCCCTTTTGTTGTAGAGCGTAAGGATTGATAAGATGATGCAATGAACTAGGTGAATTATGGTCAACTTGACTAGATGCGATAAAATGAAAATGTTACAAAATGAATTGACAAAAATAGAGAATAGATCTAAACATAAGATATAGAGAGAAACTTAGAGTTGAAGATTGGGGTTTATTGTGTAGTAAGCTAGTGCATTGTTCAAGTGTTTGAAAGATGCCATAAATTAGGTTTTGTTGCTTTTACACACTTGGCACTGTCTAAAAACCTATGACAAAGAAAATCAGAATCCAATATGTGAATATTCTCAAATAATAATCATGCCCTATTTTATCAATGATGAGCTAATAAATACATGAGATAGCATTTAGAAGTCTCCAAAAGAGTCGAGATGTCAAATCCTCATTGCACGACAACTTAAAAACCTACAAAGTAGACAAAGGGGAAAGGGTTGTGTTGTATAGGGGTTTTCCTTGGTCAAACCTCGTGTTGGTGTTCCCACCTCCACAACATCAATGATGATAAACAATAAAGAGTATGTGTCCTTGGGGAGTAGAGGAAAAACAATAACATTTGATAATGATAATAACCATAAATGATAAATTTACCACTCAAATCTGAAATCCTTGTTGGACTAATGCAATTATACTAATCACACACAAGGAGGATGAAGATGCTTCTTAGAGATCCTGCAAGTGTAAGCACCTAAAATAATAATAATAACAATAAATAGGAAACATTACATGATACTTATACATGAATTCGTTGGAAAATTGCAAACTGAAATTAACTTGAATTATGTCTAATCATTTGCTTTATTGCTTCACTTGTTTCTAACTTTCTTCCAAAAACACTCTAGATCCAATGAAGGAGAGAAGAGGTTGTATATATGATTTCAAGCACATATCAAAATAACCATTTGTAGAGGCTAACAAACAAGGTTGTATCCTTAATCACAACAAGGCCGACTTTCAAATTCAAAATTTTGGGCACGAATAGCTAGGAAGCTAGTGTGTTGCGCTAGTGTCTAAGCATAACTCACTTTGCAAGGGCCAAATAAATAAGGAATAAATCAAGTTTAGCAAAAAGGTGACAAAACAAGCACATTACAAACATAATTAGACATCCACCAAAGTGAGTGTCAATCCTAGTGTGAAACTGTAAGCGATGATAATTTACGATTCTACAGGGGTTAGAATAGTACTTGAAATAGCCAAGCTAATTGACCTCATCCCTCAAGCCAACAATGTGAAGGACATACAATCCTTCTTTGGAAAAATCAAATTTGTTAGAAGGTTTGTCCTAAAATTTGCTAAGAAGATCAAGGTCATTCCCAAGATTCTGAAGAAGGGACAAGTAATTATTTGGAATATGGAACTAGCTAATTAATCCTTAGAAATTAAAGTGGCCCTCAAGAAAGCACCAATATTCACTAGTCCTAAGTACACAATGTCATTTGATTTTTTCGTTACATCTTTCTACACCATTGTTATTATTTTGTTGTTGAATAATAATGAGGGATATGAGTAACCCATTTCTTTCTATAGAAAGTACCTCTAATGTGTTGAGATAAATTATTTGATCATGGAGAAGCATGTCTATTCATTGATAAAGACATTCAAGAAATTTAGGCCATATTGTATTGTTGCTAAGACCAATGCTTATGTGACACACACAAGAGTAAGGACATATTCACTCAATATGATGCATTGAGAAAGAGGTATATGTCGGCTAATAAAATCCAAGAATTTGACATGGAGGTGCAAACCACCAAGATAGTTAGAATCCATGTTTTGGCCAACCTCATCCAAATAAGACAAATTTGGAGGTAATTGAGGTGAACAATATAAGTAGTAGTCATACACTTAATCCTATTCTTTTAAGAAATGGTCCTTGGTATAATAACATTGTGTATTACTTAGAGCATTTCAACCAACCACCTAATATAAATGTAATTCAACAAAGAACTCTCAATCTTGCAACCCAAAAATATATTTTATCACATGGTGAGCTAATATGGAGAAACCTTGAAGAGGTGTTGATAAAATGTGTCAATTTAGAAGATTCACATAGGGTAATAAATGAGTGCCATCAAGGAATTTGTAGATGACATTTTGTGGTAAACATCAAATCTTATAAGATTTTTAGGGTAGGTTGTTGGTGGCCTACCTTATTCAAGGATGTGGCCAAGATGGTGAGGAGATGTGATGTATAAAAAGGTTTTTAGGAAGATTGAAGCATGTAGGTGCATAACCCATCACTACCATTTTAGTGCATACTCCTTTTCAATAATGGAGCATTGTTGGAGAAATGGATGAGAAATCAAGCAACAATTACAAGTGGATTCTTGTTGCCACTTATTACTTCAACAAATGGGTTGAAACCTACCAAAAAAGAATTCCATTTTCAAAGAAGTTCATTTCTTGATGTCACAACTTATTACAAGGTTTGGAGTACCAAAGAGAGTATATTTTTATAATCTCATTATGTAGACCACATGATTTCATGGAATAATGTAATAAGTATGACATCAACCTTACCTATTATTTTCCTTATAACCCACAATGTGATGGACAAGCTAAGTCCAACAAAAAAACTTAATGAATTTGTTAAGAGGAAAATTGAATTGAATAAGAGAATATGGGATCATGAGCTCATATTTTTAGTATTGGTTGATAGAACAACTTTCAAGAAGTCAATTGTCAAGAGAAAATTTGAGTTGTTTAATGGAACAAATACAAGTTTTCCTATAAACCTAGAGTTGTTAATATACAAGCTCTCACAAGAGGTAGATGGCCATGTGGGGGAACTTTTATCTCAAAGAATTCATGAGCACACTGAGTTAGATGAAACAAGGAGGACTACACATGAAAAAAATTGCTACAACAAGATAAAATTGAAGTGTCTATTTGACAAGAAGTTTATACAAAGATGTTTTTAGTTGGGAGACATTGTTCTCCTATGGAATGCAAGGTGAGAGGCCAAATAAAAACATGATAATTTGGATTCCTTGTAGTCGGCCCCCTATGTGATTGAAAATTAATGTCAACATATGACACATTTACTTGAGGAGAATGGATGAAGATCTCTATAAACTACCTATTCATTAGCAACACTTGAAGCACTATTTTTATTAATGTAATATGATTCAAGAATGTTGTATGTTACTCTCCCTCCTTATTTTTCTTCATGTGCAATCATAACTACCATAAGCTCATGATGAAGAGTGCCATGTTTCCTTAAGTCTTTGTCCTGTGGGTTTTGTGTTCTATTTTGTTGATGTCTCATTTGGATGTGTTTTGTATGTCCCTTGGTGTGCTTTTCGGTATATGTATCCCAAAGACATCTTCTAGCTTCTTGTTGTGTCTCCAAGAGACATAAATTCCCAACTAAAGCCAATATTGTTTGTGCCCAAAATTGTGCAAATTAGTACATTCTTGTTTGCCCCTTAGTTTGTGTTAACCTACACTTATAACCAATCAGAGAGATTTCATGCATCGATTTCACTATATGACTAGGGTCTTCATCCATGTGCATTATTCTAATCTTGAGTTTAGCCTTGTGCTCATCATGATTTGTAGACTTGAATATTGCCATGGCTCCTATAACCTATTTCTATGTCAATCCAATAGATCCTATTGTGATTGACTTTTCATACTCTTATAGATGATTGTGTTGCATCCAAATTGTTACCATGTTTATCTTCATGTCATGCATGTTTCATGGTAGCTTGAGTATCCCCAAAGATTTCCCTAATTTTATCCATGTCTGAACTTTGTTTTGTAGTCATGTTGATCTATTTTGATGCCTTAGAGCTCGAGATTCAATATTTATCATGTTTTTTTCTTGAGCTATCTTGTCTTGATTTAATTGTTTAAAATCTAGAATTATGACCTATTCTATATTTCCATGCTTGATGTCTATAATTCATGTCGTCATGTCTATGTGGACTCGAGATGCCCTATGAAATCATGCTGAGCGAAGAGTCTGAAGTCTGAAAGAGTGCTTTCAAATCCCTGCAGGCCTATATTTGTCCTAGACCTGAGATCTCGTATGTATCTTGTCCAAAATATAATATTAAATTCTACAAGGCCTACACATAACACACCTGAACTTATATATATCCAAATTTCCAAGGGGGCTCAGATCTGAGGTTAGATTTTGTTCCATGCCCATATGTTGGGAGAGCCCAAAAGTCTTGACAAATGCAACCTAGGGAGTTTCAATTTGGATGTTTGTTTGAGTCTGATTGTGTCATGTTTCAGTTTCGTGGGGCCCGCATGTGGCAGACCTGAGCTATATATGCCAGAATTCTGCTAGCGACCCATGCGAGCTACTTTGTTTTCATTATGACAAACCTGCGTTTCTTTCTGTACTGTAGTTTTCCCTGCATTTAAAATCCAAAATGTTTAAATATTCACGGGGCTCATGTACTGTGAACTTGAGCTATCTTTTAAGTTATATTCTCAAGAGAGCCTAATGCTTTCAAGACTGTTGATTTGGCTTCCTCTTTACATTATAATTGAGTAGCTTTATCAAGTATGATAACATCACCATTTCAAGTCCAAATATGTTTGTCTTTAATGTTGTCATTCCTTGAAGAGTTCAAGGAAAACAAGTGATTGACATTTGGCATCTAGGAATTGATTTCATTGGTCTTGTGGAGATCAATTTTACTTATTGATATATGAATCCATTCAATGACAATCATCTATCTTTGGGTAGATAGGATATGCAGGTTTTGTACTTTAGAGTTAGTAAAGACAAAATGTCATTACATCATGGAATGTCTGGTTTATATGGATATTCCATTCAATTATATTGAGATTCTAAATGTGGACACCTTATGCAACTTGTTTGAAGTAGAGAAAATAACGAAAAGGTTTGATTACTTGATTAAAATACATAGCAGAAGATCAAAGATCCAAAAGGAAAGGGAGCTAAAGTAATTGTTGGGTGGTGATTAGTTCTGTCTCGAGCTGTTGTGGTGTTCCGTTCTATTGGTGATTCGTGGGTCCCATAGGCTATTTGGCCTCGTGGACGTTATTAAAAGTCTTCATTCATTCATTCAAATCCAATGATTCTTAACATGTTTGTCATTTCTCTATTTAAATTGTCATTACACAAGTGATTTTAAACTATTGTTTCCTCTAAAGCATGTACACAAGAGCCTTGAATATGTTTGCAGGGAATTGTTGAGTCATCTAAGGAGGACAATAATGTAGTGAAACCTTGTCAAATGACTTTTTCATTTGGGAAGCCATCTTCTATTGTTCAGTCATTCTAGGAGGACAACAATGTAGTGAAGCCTTGACACATGGATTTTTTCATTTGAGAACTCTCTCTTGTATTATAGAGTGGTTTCAAGTTAATTTGGACTTCTTTATTATTTATAGGAGATTGGGTGGTGCTTATGGATCTATCTAAGTTGAGTTTTACTATTTTATGAATGTTTATAGACTTGGGGGTGTCCTTTATTAATCAAGATGGTCAATTTTTATTTTTATATTCCTTGTGACTTGCAATTCAAGGCTTTGAAGCTTCAAAAACCTAAACAGGCGTTCTCATCATCTAAGGCTTGTAAGATTGTCATTTTCATGTAACAAGATCCCTAAGTTTCCTATTTTATGACTATATTGAAAGCATCAATGTCCTAATGATTTGAGCTTCCATGATTAGTTGTAGAAGTGGTGCATGTGCTTTGCAGAATTTTGTGATGGGACAAGGAGTTGAATTGAAGCATGAAAAAATGAATGCAAAGGCCAGTACAATTTATCTTGCAAGTTTGAAAACTTAAACAAATGACTTACAAAAAGGTGAGACTTCATCCTTACTCCTTTGTACTATAAACTAATACAAGAATATACATGTCCTTATGCAAACTCTAAAATGATTGTCTACAACTATATGACTAATATGACATGGCTTAAGTTGAGTCAACCTGTTTTTCCACATGTGCTTACAACCCTTGAGTTGAGAAGAAAATTTGTAATACTTTATATGCTTGGTTGTGAGATGTTGTAGAGGTTGTTGGTGGTTTTTAGGACTTGCATGGTTCTTCATTTTTCATGAGCTATCAAGTGCCAAATATTGGTTGCAATTTTTATGCATTTATGCATCATAAAATTTTGAGAAGTTTATTAATTCTATGAGCTTTTTATTTATTTTGGTTTCTCCTAAGGCCTAATATTTGTTTCAAGAAATCATTGTTATTTTTATACCATGTTTATTGGTATATCATTTGTATTCAACTAGTTAGTTTTGGAAAAAAATGTAATTATCTTTAAATGATTTTTAAGACACCTTATTGATGTAATATATGGAGCATTTATGCAAGTTTTAGGATTTTTAGAGTATGCCCTCTCTTTGAGAGATTGTAATTTATATTTCGGCTACATTTTAACAAACATACAACAAGGCTTATGCAAGTTGAATGCACTCCTAATTTTATATGTTGTTCATGAGCCAAACTAAGCTTGTGGACATAAGGTTATGTATTTACGTGCATAAGGGGTTAAGAATTTTGACTCTGCACTCAATTTGGATCAAGATCCCTCTTGCAACCTAATCTACCATCATGCCATTTTAATTTTAAAATAACATACATAGTATTCCCATTGCTTAAGCATTTTTTCTTACTAACCTACATAACCTAGTATATTTGAAATTTTCTATACCATGTGGGAGCTACTCTTGGAAGAATATGTAAAGGGTTATGTATTATCATTATCATGTATGTATTGCATGAAGTAAGCCAATGAAGTGCATAAATCATTGGGGGTATACACATATTTATCATTTGTTGCAGGTGTGACATCTATTGTATGTTTGGAGGAGGTTCTTAAGTCTTGAGTTAACAAGCATGCACAATAAAATTTAGTGACAAAATGTTAGGAACAGTTCCTAGGTGGGCTTGCTCTCGAGTTCACTTGTGTTATTATTATTTCTCTAATCATATGTAAGAAGCTTAGGAGTTGCTTTCCCAAATCTAACATAACCTAAAGAGAAGAAGGCATACCCTACCTTAAGGTTTTTTCATGAAGTATCCCATGTCTAATAATAAGTTTTAGCTCATTGGAACCTAAGTTGACATTATCTAGCCTTAGGAGTTGAGTTTGCAATTTAGGGTTTGCGGAATTATAGTTGAGATCATCAATACAATACATATAACTAGTTCATGCATTGTAGTCTCTTACAAGAAGAATGTCCCCAAGAGCCATGAGTTTTGTTATTTCAAATTATAAATGTGAAATGGAGATATGCCAATAATTGAAATAACATAAGGTAGCATGCACCAAATAAAAGTTTAGGAGGTTTTCTTACAAAGGATATCTATAAGAGTTTAGTATGGACATTTGATCCAAAAACAAAAGAATTAAATAATCTTACTAATGCAATTAGATTTCCACAATCCATATGAAATTTAATTTTACTGCTCCTAGATAGGATTGTCTGATTGGATCACTATGTATGATCTGAAACGTTGATGGAGAAAAACTAGCACACAATCAAATCCAAAAACAACAAAATTAAATTGAATAATCTTTGTAAAAACATATTATTTAAGTACAACTTATTAAGCTAAAATATAATTCCAATCTATACACTAACAATCATGATTTATCCTTAATCTCTTATATTTAAAAAAAAAATCAAATGGAAGAAATATTTGATCCTCCCAATTTTTATAAAAACATGTTTATTATGCTAAAACTTGTTAAGTCAAAATAGAAGTCTGACCTAGGTATAGACTATTAAAAAAAAAAACTGATTAAGTCAATTCTAATTGATAAATTACATCTCCTATAAAACTCTATTAAGATAGACATGTCAAAAGTTGAGACCAACCAAAAAACTACTATATATAAACGTGTGAAATAATGGGATATAAAACTTCAAATATACGCGGTGAAAATGTAACTTTTAGTTATTAAAAAAATGGATGTGTTTGTCCATTTGTGATCGTATTTTTTTTGGATATTTTATTTATTTTTAATGGACAAGAAACGCACGCGTTAAGAAATGATTTTAGAAGATTCTAAATGTCGTCTAATACCTAGATAGATATGATTGGCCATAGCACAACAAAATCTAATTTTAACTTTATTTATCTTTATAAACATGCGAATCACAAAAGGTCTAATTATTGCATTAATGAGTTTTTATATTGAATTAAGACTAGTGTATTAATGATAATTTGTTTTTTAGTAGTAATGATGAAAAGTGCAGTTTTAGTATTTTGTTTTTTATATTAAATTAAGGTTAGTGTATTAATGATAATTTGTTTTTTTATTAGAAAGGATGAAAAGTGCAGTTTTAGTATTGTTTTTTGTTTTTAATATGAAGTATAGTATTTAAATGGTACAGTTTGTGTAAGAGTTTGGATTGTATAGTCTTTTTAAACAATTTCGATCTAATTTTGAAATATGTTGTTTTCAAAAATATAGGTGTAAGATCTTTAATTTGATTTAGAATTGTATGTGTAAGATTGATTTCATTTTTTTTAAGTCTATAATTAATTATAAGACGAAATCAACTTGCTTTCAATTAACTTTTGATTATTTAATCAAACACACGATATTCAAGTTTACAAGCTAGACTATTATATTAAAGGATAAAATCCTAATCCGTTTTAGACATCCACTTATATCCACATCTATCATCTCAAAGCATTGTCATTTACATAGCATTTATTACAAGAACATAGCATCAACACTTACAAATCATAAGCACAAATATATGTATTTGTATTTTTGTTTGTCATGTCTTTCAACTCGTTTCAAATTAAGAGACTCGACTAAAACATAAGATAAGAAGCTAGTTGATTTCCTTTCTTTAAAATACTTTTCAACAATACTTCCAAGCACCAGTAGTTTCAAACAATATTAGCAAGCAAGAATCTAAAGATCCAAAGTTCAAGGTTGTAATGTAGATTCAAAACTATAGAAACAAGATCAAAGTGACAACTACAAAGATGCAAATAATAAATGTGGGATTGAATAGAATAGAGACAGTGTTAGAACATAACAATGACAAATCTAATATGAAAATTCTTCGTTGAATCATAAAACATATGGTAAAGCAAAATCTACTATTTATCACATTTAAAACTAAATATTCTATCCATCCTTTTTTTAGACTACAAGAATCGGGTAGCCCCCTATAAATTGAAGTGTGTCTGGTAAACTTTTTTCATGTGATCAGTGGCGTTGGCGCGACATGTCGTCTGGTACCACGAGGACGAACCAGACGAAGGGTAAACTACACCCTTTTGTAGTAGAATGCTTTAGCCAATCGAACTAGACCTTCTACCCCATTCTATCCATCTTTTAAATTTTTCAACATATTTTAATATTATTTTTTTAAAACTCATCTATTTTATTTAAATTAGGTATATACTAATTAAGTAAACAATGAAAAAAGAGTTCAAATGGAATACCATGATGCCAATAAAAGCATTTAATATTGTCCTTTTATGCCATTTATGTCGTGGGTTACAAGTTTAGTGTGATTGATTGTAAGCCAAAAGCTCGTGTAGTCCAAAGGTATCTTATCACTTCACTTTTGTCCCTCCACCTACCTTGGACAGCAAATAAAATATTATTCCATTTATTGGGGGGACAATAAAAAAACAAGCTTTGTCCAACTCATGTTTATTTACTCTTAGAATATATTTTTAAATTTCCACATGAATTTTACATTATTAAAATTGGAATGTTGACTAGTGTTTTAAGTTGACTGTCATTCCATTTGTGTATAGACAAGGACATATCCTAGGAGTTAGCACCCCATAGTGGACTTACAATTTGTTTCAAAGTGTTCTACATAATTGTAAGGGATGTGTATAAATAAGTATAGAGTAATTTAGATTAATAATTATAAAAATTTCATCATAATTTATTTTTATTCATATTTAAAAAATCAATTAAATATTTTGTATGCAAAAACAAAATAAATAATTGCCACTAGATATTTTTCCATGTGATCCACATAATTTTTATCTTTTTTTCCTTGTCAATTTAAATTGTACAAGTTGGTTCACATATAAATATATTTTTTTTCACATTTCTATTTATGTAGTATATATGATCTCTTTGTCCAGTCTTTATTTATTTATTTATTGATACAAGCAAAAGAATGAATACAATATAAAAGACAACCAAACAACTATCAAAATAAAAAACGAATGCACACAACAGTAACACATTAGTATTAAGCTTTTTATAGCTCAATTTGTTCATAGGCTTAGAAATTTTTAATCAAAATCATAAAATTTTTCAAGAAGTAAACTTTTTTTACGTGACCAGTGACATTGGCACGACATGCCCTCCAGTACCACGAGGATGGGAGGAAATTAGACCTTGTGACCTCTTGCTTGCAATAGGATGCTTTAGCCAATTGAACCAAACACCCCAACCCAAAATTTTAAAAATTAAAAATCTCTTATCCATTATATATTTTTTAAATATTTTAGTAATATTTAAAAAAATAAATTAATTAATTAAATTGTAATGTATACACGATTTACACTCCAAACATAATTTTATGTCATCTTTTATAATTATATGAAAAAAGTATACTTGTAAAAATTATCATTTAGAGTTATATATAATTGGTTATTTTATTCACCCTTAGAATAAAAGTAATTATATGTTAATAGATTATAAAATAATTAATAGGTGTGAATCCCGATCCTATACCTGCACAAACATGGCAAACACACGCATTATTAGATTAAAATGCAAGAACAAGGATTCCCCATGAAACCATCTATAATGTTCAAAATAAGAAATGAAATGAAGAACAAACAAGAAACTAAGTTAAATCCTATTCAAGCAATACAAACACTTAATCCCATGGGGGAATTGGTGCCAATTATGTGTAGAAATTGGCCATTTCCCAACTCCTTTGTAAGATTTGATGATTTGATGAAGATTGATCCACTTTGTTGATGAAGAACTAGATGATTCCTTGAGAAAACCTGCAATAACCTAGCTATGGTGATGACAAATGCTCAAGAAATAAATGAAATTGCTCTAATGTGAAGATAATAACTTTACTTTCAAATTGTGGATGAAGATTGAGGAGAAGAGCTTCTTATTTATAAATTTCAAAATTGGAAGAATGAGCAAGACTGAGCAATGTGGGATCATTCAACATCTAATGGCCAAGTGTCACTTGTTAGAATGTGAATGGAGGAAGCTTGAACACATTTTGGTGATTGTGCACAATAAATTATATTAGGTGGAGATTCAGATTTGTGAAATGACATGTAAGAGGGAAAATAATGAATTAAATGTCACTTGGCTCAATGCACAAGGACATGTAAGAGGAATGAATGTCTTGTTGGATGTACATTTCCACTTGGAGGGATTTTCAAACTTGGAAGAATATTCCCCTCTTTATTCCATGTTGAGAGAAAATAGGTATTTAATAAATCAAAATAAATGATTTATTGTGCAAGTTGCATTCTCTAGAGGATGTAACATGCATTAGGATTAAATTAATCAAAGGTTAATTAACTTAATGGGAGATTAGGGGATGTGACAATTTTGACTTAAATTTCTGAATTGATTTAAATCAAAATTGAGAAGAAAGGTTTAATTAAATAAATGATTTGATTTATTTAACTAAAAGGGATAATGCTAGATTAAATTAAATAAGGTTTAATTTATTCAATTTAATATGAGGACTTTAGAGATTCAATTTAAATAAAATGGATTATTTAAATGAACAAAGACTTAGGGTTGATTAAATTAAACTGATTAATTTAATCAACAAGGAAGAATGACTTAATCCGATAAATAATGTTTTATTTAATTAAGAGATGAAAAATGATGACAAGTTGAGAAGGTGATTCAGGATGAAATGATGTTAGTAGTTAGGATCAAGTGTGTCGATCAATTTTCCATGTCTACAGAAGGTTATAAAATTTATTATATTTTTTTATGTTTTAATTTTTCTTTTTTTTACAAGTAAATTTTTAAGGTAAAGTAATTATATAAATACAACTAGCTAATTAGTTTAGAACTAAAGAGATGGGACATGTAATTATTTGAGTAGTGTGTTGAAATAAATTTGTAAATAAAATAAAGGTATTTAGTTATTAAATCAATGCAAATGTGATTGGCAAATATTAGGAAGTGTTAGGAAGCAATTTGTTAATGTATAGAAAAAATAAGAATAGTTAGACGAATGTTTCTAAGATTTGAAATTTTAATGTTTGTTATTATGGATCACTTCATCAAATGTGAAAGTAATATGTGTAACTTTGGATCTAACATAGGCTCACATTTTAAATTATTATATCTAATCCCATCTAACTCTAGTTTTTTTTGTTTAAATCCTAATCTATGTCCCTTGTGTTATTTGATTTACAATGTTCAAGAACACCTTTGAGGAGGTTTTTAGGTAGGGTGTGTTCTCGCTTGGTCAAATCTACAAAATATTGATTTAACAATTTTGTGAAAAAAAGATTGAAGACAACAAGTAATCATACAAAAAGTACCTTAGATGTTGATGCAAGAAAGAATACAGTAATAAATACTCTATGAATACTTGAATGAATGTATCTTGAATGCTCTTATAAGATTATCAAAATGAGTTAGAATTGGTCGTTAAATACAAGTCTGAATTTAAAAAGTGAAATTTTCCACACTTTGAGTAGACACAACAATTAGTAAATAGATTTAGTTTGGATCAAAAAATGAATTTGAATTTTTAAATTTTTAGGTTCATTCCACAAATCACATAATGAAATTGTGTGACTGGTACACATCATTTTACCATTCTTAGATCTGTAATTTGACTGTTGGTTCCATCAAAATTGAGCTTAATCTTCTAGATGCACTTTATAGATCACAATTTGGAGTTGATTTCCTATTTTTAATCTTTCTCCCCAAAGTGTTGTTTGACTCATACCCTCGTCTTAGCATAAAAGGGAAATTTGCAGATTCAGACCTTGATTTGACTCACCTTTTGGTTGTTAGTCATTTCACTATTTGGATCTCATTTCTTGGATGAAATAGTGGAAAATAGTGTTATTTGTTATCATTTTGGTGAACCCCCTTTCATAACCCCATTTTTCTATGTTTCACCATCCTTGTCGTACGCCATATCAACCATATTGAAATCCCCACAAAGAAGCCAGGTAGCAACTGTCAATGAGTTAGCAATCCATCGCTAGAGAAGAGATCTTTCAACAACATCATTCAAGGCATAAACATTAATAATCCCAAAGGAATGATTATCAATGTTCAAAATAATCCAAATGAGCCGATGTGTGGGGTCAAACCCATGACCAACCACAAAAGTGTGCCACCATGGGGACAAAAGGGTGCCTGCTCCACCACACCCAACCTCATGATTAGAGAAAAACATTTTACTGGCTAGCCAAATAGTTCAACAAGAAGAAGAGAGCAAAAAACCAACAACTTTCACTTTCTGAAGACACAACACATCAATACCAACATATTAATGAAGATTATCCCTAACAAAATACTTCCTAGAGAGGTCTATTAGACCTCAAACATTCCAGGAAAGAAAATTCATGTTAGAAACTCAAACATTTCGTTGGATTCTGGCTCTTCCAAAGAGGAATAGTGATTCTATAAAATTTTTGGTAGGATTGACCCAATTTGAATGGGGGAGACGAATGTCTCCATTTTTCCTCAATATATTATCCTTCTTCAATAGGTTGAGAAGGGTTGCAATATCTCCTATGGATTACTGACACATGAGGAGACGTAACCGACTGATTTATCATCATTGAGGCAGGCTGAGGCATGGTTAAGGTCCTTGGGAGAGTTGGAATGTTATTAGAAACCATTTGGGTTTCCTTTCCCTTCCCTGAAGGGTTTGAAACTTATTTTTTTGACTCAAGGGTTTTGGCAACCACCACAAAGCCATTGGACTTATTCTTTCAGTTAGTAATCATTGTCCATTTTTCCTCTGGTTTGGCGGCAATACCTTCCACTTGGAGGGGCTTGTCAGCATCTCGTAGTGGAGATTGAGTATGTGGGATTGTAAGAGGGAAATCCTTAATCTTATGGTCAACAGATTGACACTGATAGTAGGTGTTTGACAGATTAAAATAAGTGACCTTCTAGGTTTGCCGAAAAGTACCAATTTGAATATCAATGGACTCTTTCAAATCCTATGAAAGATCCAATTCGACACAGAATCGCTTTTGAGGGCGAGTTTGAAAGAACCTATATGGTTCAACACAAATTAATCTCCTCCAGAAAGAATCGATATGTTGTAAAAAATGCAAACAAGGCAAGGGAAGAATAGGAAATTCAATCTAGACTGGAAATCGTAACTTGGTGTCATCTGAGACAGCGAAGTCTTAGTTCTAGGGTTGGAAAACCAACAAAGAGGATTAGACATACTAGGGCCCATGATTTAGGATAAACTGAACATGACTAACCTCCACATTGAAACCAAAAAGAAAAATCCTTTGGTCAAATTTTGAACCTTATCAAGACGAACCTCATGAGGGACCCAAGCCTTTTGGACCCATTCTTTAAGCACACTTTTAGGGGCAGTCCTCCCAAAAATGTAATCAACAAGAGTATGTTGCTCTAATCATTGACATGCAAAATCAAAATCCATGATGGGTAATACTACATCAGTCGGAGAATCAAAAGACTTACCTCGTGGAACACTTTTAGAACAAATTTTTGGGGACACTTTTTCAGAGGAGGATCCATTGAGCAGAGTCATTGAGCTACCAACACCAACAAGAATTGATGGGTTAGAGCCGGTTGTAAGCATAATAAAAACCTCAAAAACCGTAGTAAATATGGTCATACAACACAAAGTAAATGAAAAATCCTATGTGTAAGGCATGGTATGACGCAAGAGGGGCCAAGGATGACCGCATAAACAAGAAACCCTAGCATAACTCATTCACTCCTAAAAATTGTGATATCGTAATTTTTCTGTTCATAACTTTGAAGAGCACATGAAAAAATGAAACACTTTGGCACCATCCTCACCTTAAGACAAAGTTGACGTGGACCAATAGGTATGTCAGTGCTGAAATCAAACTTAGCGTAACTTTTAAAACTATGAAGGACCATCAACTTGTGCTATTGCGCTAGCCTTCAATATATCCTTAATGTGACTTAAGAATTCTATTATAAATTTTTTTTTATATGCTATTTCATGAGACTTTACTTTTGAGGGGTATTTTAAATAGTTGAAACTATTATTTTCACCTTCCCTATGCTTTTAAAATAATAAAATAATATTTTAGATAACTTTCATTGAAATTTGGTAAGGGTGGCAATTAAACGGGTTTCCATTGAATTAACGAGATTTGAACCATAGACGTATGTGGCATCTTTGAGGTATGCAAAATTGTAGAGAGGGTTGATATTTGATGTAGATCTTTGTTCTTTAGCCAAAACTTGAACAAATTGAATTTGAGGAGC
The DNA here is from genome assembly GCA_007115665.2 of Sequoiadendron giganteum. Lineage (NCBI taxonomy): Eukaryota > Viridiplantae > Streptophyta > Pinopsida > Cupressales > Cupressaceae > Sequoiadendron > Sequoiadendron giganteum. Next base: position 593,996,053 of record CM021108.1, read on the forward strand.
TCCTTTGTAATCAAGGTCATCTAGTAGGTTGCTTAAGAAAATCATTTTGACCCCGAAACTCGTCCAATGACCATAAAATCAGAGCTAGGGAATGGTGATGGTATATTCAAACACTTGTAAATTCACCAAAATTGAGAAAATTTTATATTTTGACAATGCTTTATAGAACCTCTAAAAAATGTTGGAACATTAAAATATGACTCAAAACTCATATAATCACCCTAAAAACATGTTTGCATGCTTTCCTTGAACTATCTAAACTTTGCACCAAATGGCATTGGAAGAAAAACTATTGATCATGAGATATTAACGCTAGTAGATTTGGACTAGCATGCCACCTTGGGGCCTAAAAACTAGGCCTTGCTATCAAACTGAGGATATTTTTGCATTGAAAATGAGACAAAAATATAAGAACAAAATCATTGTACACTCATAAAAATTTAGAACAACTTAGCCTCCTTGATCAAAGATTATATTAAAAACATAAGGTCATCCACAAGCTATAGGTGAGTTATATTTTTTGTCCTTGTAGAGATTTGTAGAATTGTCGAATTTCCCTTGCCCATTTCCACTTTGAGGGCTTGTCCAAGCACTTCTACCACAATCAAAAAGAGGAAGGGAGAAAGGGCCCCCTCTTTCCTCAAACTACTGTGCACCAAATAACTCTATAGGAATCCCATTAATGATAATGAAAAAGGATACAATTGAAATGTAGCTATAAAACCATCTTCTCCACTCCTCACCAAATCTAAGTTTTTTAATGATGTAATCCATGAAGCCACATGAGATCCTATAATAGGATTTATTCATGCCTAAATTTACAATCATTACATCTTTCTTCTTTTCCTTGACAGAGTGGATGGCTTCATGGGAAACAATAAGGACATCAAGAATCTACCCTCTTGCTAGAAAGGCAGTCTACTCATTATAAAGGATGTTATTAATGCATTGATTAAGAATGTGAGCCATGAATTTACTAACAATATTATAGGTGATATATTACATAATCCAATAGGTTGAAAGGCATCAAAATATTAGGAAGATTGAACCTTAGGAATGAGGGTTAAGAAGGTGGTATTCCAACCCTTGACCATAGCTTTCCTAGTTTTTCATTCCTCAACCATGACCAAACACCTCAACCAAAAATGTACCAAAATTAATGAAAGAACCCCACTTAAACCATAAGGACCTAAATCCTTCCTTACCCCCAACGAGAAGGTGGATAAAGCCACTCCATCCAATATTAAAGGTTTGAGTAAGGTTGAACTATGATCTTTAGAGACAATAGTAGGGATTTTGTTGAGTAGGAAATCATGTGCCCCCTATCGTCACTTGAAGAAATCACAAAAGACTCTTCAAATAAATGTAGTCCTTCATTCCAAATGGCCTCCAAATCTATAATTATCCTTCCTTTAGGAATCTCAATCTATACAATTTTGTTATACTGACATCTAATATTGGTCAAAATATAGAAAGTGATCATCTTACAATCTCCCTCCTTTATCAATTTCAACTTGGACTTCTAAATAAAACATTTCTTCCATTTTGAGGATGTGGTCAAAATCATCCAATTATTTTTCTTGTTTCACCCTCAGTTCCTAACATTCCAAGCATAATAATGTCCTTTTAACATTTTGAAGAATAACTTAGATAATTTCACCTTGTGAACAAAGATATCCATTACCACCTCTTTGTTCCACTTACATACTTGAGCCTTAACATGTCTTAACTTTTTTTTGAGAATGTACCACTTGCATCTCTTTAGGTCGATTATCCACCATCTACTAAGATTGTCCTTAAATTTAGGAATTTTAAACTACATAAATTTCATTTTGAACAAGAATCATTTAGGTTTGGGATCTTAGAGGAATTCTAACCAAATTGGAAAATGATCAAACCTAGTGAAAGGAAGGACTTTGAATTAAAAGCCAACTGGCCCATTAGTGTTTTATAATAAACTAGGAATTTGTCCAATCCAACTTGAGTGTTAGATAAATCCATTCTTCTGTTGTTCCATGTGAACCATACCTAATTTGGTCTTACATCTAGAAGGAACTAGATCTTAAAGATAAGACCTCACTTTTGTTTTTCTCTAGATAGAGGGTTGAATTGAAGTCCCCACCTAAAATTCAAGCCTCTTTTTTGTGGAGATTTTAAAATCCTCTTAAACTCTCCTAGAGGGTGACTTTGCTAGCTTTCATGGAAGGATTGTAAATGTTGGACAAAATAAAATTGGAATTATCTCTCACACTTGAAATTCACATGAATGATATTGTATGAAGTTTGTAAGACTTCACCTTTAGCAATTCTTTTATCCCATAGAATAGAGCTAGACCCTTTGTTATTATTTTAGCATAATACACCATTTCATAACAATTAGGCTAAATCTTAATTTTTATTTTCTCCATTAGCACTTTATTTACTTTGGTTTCTTATTTAGTAGTAAAATACCTAGAGCATTTTCCTTTACTAATTGCTTCACATAGTGGTTTTTGTTAAGGGCATAAAAGCCCCCAAACTTCAAGCTTCAAATCCTCATGCCTTCCTATGGGAAGGAACCTCCCCTCCACTATTCCAAAAATTATTGGGGGACTTCTAAGCACCTTTCTACATATCTATTTAGCTTCAATTCTAACTTTGCTTGCACTTATCTTCCTTCCTCTAGTTTTATTTCCACTTAAATTGGCCTTGGGCTTAACTAACCAATGATTTTGAATATTTTTTTTATCCTTTGTTGGATGCTACTCTTTTTTCCTCAATACCTACTTGGAAGTCAAACTTTGTCATTTCTTCTTCTTCATTTCCCCCTTGATCTTCCATCTAAGGACTATGCATATCAGGGGTTAGTTGAGGAACCTCCTTCTTTATGATTGCTTGTAATCCCATGATTGGAGGAATTTCACTACACTAAGACATCGAATCCTCATCCCACAAAGATTCTACCCTCTCATTTTTGGTCCCCTCCTAAGGATTGACATGTAGGTTCTTTAGAGTCCTTTTGTTTTTAACTTTCCACACCCATTAGTCTTGATAGGTGGGGCTAATACTATTACCTATTTAGCATCACAATTCTTCACAACATGGCCTACTATCTTATAAGAAAAAAGATGGGTAAGCACTCATAATCTAAATTTTGACTCTAAGAATGCATTGAGGATAAAATATTGACCACTTTTTGGATTAATAATGCTAGATTAATCTTACTCTAGATTCAACCATAAGTTGCTAATTCCTTTCTAGGAGTACTACCCAAGGAAAACATGAAGGTATCAATTGTATCCTTGATCATCCTTAAGATATCCTCTAACCAAAATTCAAGAGGGAGTTTGTTGCGCATATTTTACACACACGCCCCGCCGTAGGCAGGGACCCTCTTTTTTCGCTCCTGATGGGTTGCTTTGCTCTCGCCTCATTTTTTGTGCCCCTCATTTTGGTGTCCTAATTGGTCAACAAGTTCTCAAAAGTCACATTTTAGGTTGACCAAATTTTGCCCCTTGGAAAAATGCTAAATCTTAGCCATTTCGGGTTCCCCTTGTCTGTCAGCCTTTCTGATGTCTATGGCCCCTTTCAGGCTCGACCCTCTGGAATTCCCCTTTTGGGTTTCCATTCTAGTTTCGCTATTTCGAACGGCCAAGCCTGACCATCTTCCCGGAATTTGGAACCCGACTCCCGAAGAGTTGTCTTCCCTGCGCCGTTCCAAATGACCTTCCTACAGCTGAAGCCTGAACGCCTAAATGGTGGCTGAAATGGACTCCAAATCAAAAACGGATTTCGACCTAGATGCTAAAATGGGGTCTTATCCTCCCTGGAACTTTCAAATTCCAAAATTTCAGTCGGGAAATATCATCCGGAGTTCCGTGCTCCGTCGGCCGTTTCAAACAGCATTTCCAGAACAACATTCCGGGCTCATGTCTTCGAAACGTACAAGCGCACCTCCAAATAAAAAACGGACTTTGAACCAGATGCTAAAATGGGGTCTTATCCTCCTTGGAACTTTCAAATTCCAAAATTGCAGCTGGGAAATACCATCCGGGGTTCGGTGCTCCGTCGGCCATTTCAAACAACATTTCCAAATGAACATTCTAGGCTCATGTCTCCGGAACGTACAAGCGCACCTCCAAATCAAAAACGAACTTCGACCCAGATGCTAAAATGGGGTCTTAACCTCCTTGGAACTTTCAAATTCCAAAATTGCTATCGGGAAATACCATCCGGAGTTCCGTGCTTCGTCGGTTGTTTCAAACAGCATTCCTAAAACAGTATTCCGACCTCTTGGTCCCGAAGCATTCAAACGCTCTCTAGCAAAATGTTAATGGAAATTCACATTGAATATTATGATATTTTGATGATGTATGGATGGATATAATAAGGAGTTTGCAAGATTTGATTAACATTTGCCTTGATTTGTGTATGAAATCACTTATGACACTTCATGCGTGCAGGTTTCATTTGTGTATGAAAGCCTACCGCGAGTCCGTCGAGGGACCCATTGAGAAAGTTGAACAAGGAAAAAACAAGTGGCTCCTATCACCATTCATTTTATGCCCACCTCTTCTCGTGGTGCACATCAATAGGGCCAACATCAGAAGAAGGCCTATGCCAAGGAAGTCAATGACAAAATGCAAGGGGGGTTGTCCTACTTTTCACCAGATGATGATGATCTTTGGGGGTTATCCGCCTGAATCGAGGGCAACCAATCTATTGATGCCAATCATTGACATACCCATTTGATCCAATGAAGAACACTGCAAGTCCATCAGGAAGAAGGCAACTTTCAATCAATTTCAGTTACAGTAAAAGGGAAATTAGCTAAAAGGAAAAACTGCTACAGTGAATGGCCACTACAAGACAAAATAGGGAAAAGACAAATGTATTTTAAATTACTGAATATTGTGGGGTAGGTGAAGTCCTAATGTAATTGAATCTAAGCCACACAATGTAACTCAATCATAGCCATTCATTTGGGCTTTGGTAAACTATAAATAGGGGTCTTCCCCTCATTTGTAAGGGTTGGAGAGCTGTTGTAAAAACATTTTGTAGCAATAGAAAGTGGCATTGCATGATCTATGGGTGTTACCTTTTGAGTTTTCTCATTATGTGTGCATGGTTCTACCTTCCAAGTTAGTTTTAGTTGTAGTTTCTTGAATGGAAGTGGTAATGGTGATTGTTGTTACAGTATTTGATTAGCTTTCAGCCCATACTTTTGGCACTTGTTGATGACAAGCTGCTGTGCAAAGTTAGCCTGGGCTTCTTTATTTGATTGCTGCAACTTAGTTCATTTGCATGTTCATGATGTGTGTGTGCAAACTGAAAATCTGTAGTCCTTAGAAGATTGCACTGGTTTTGTGTAACTGTAGGTTTCTCTTGGCCAAGCAAAACCTAGTTTAGGGAGTTTGTCTACTGTAGCAGCCTCCATGATCACTATTCACTCATAGTTTCAGATCCAGGAACCTTCTCTCTTCCCTGCCCTTTTTCCTTTTGTTTTAATAAGTAACCTTAAGAAAGGTTCATTGCACATTATAAAGCTAAATCTGATGTTGAAATGGAGTTCTAGACTGCTGTTTGAACCTGCAGCAAACACTCAACAACTTTCCCATCTTAAGAACTCCATTTGCAGATCCAACTTCCCCGCTTTGTAACTCATCCGTAAGTCCATCTTGTGATTCCAGCAAATCACATAAACAACTGAAATATTCCAAACACTGTTAAGACCTGACATCTGAGAGACCTTGGGATAGTGTTCTGCAATTTGATTGTGGAAGATTGTCTTCAAGAGAGGTAATGCACCTACACATTACCTGTGTTGTGAAGTGCATAAAAACACCATCAATAGAACTGGCGCTAGAAGGAGGGCTGACAAGTTGTGGCTACAAAGCTGAAAGTTGGAAATCGATAAGAGCACTTTCAAAGAAGAAATTTGAGATAGAGTGATCTCTTTTAATGCTGAATCATAAAATTATAAAATTTTGAAGGCAAAAGAAGCTGAGTCGAAATGGAGCAGCATATACAAATCAGCATCGCTCAGCTACATGCAGATTTAAATAGGAGATTGAAGAGACCATTGCAACAATTTGCATTGGCGGATAAGTGTAGGATCCATTGCACTTGCAGGCACAATGAATTGGAGTGTCTAACCTTCTTGAGCAAAATTGAAAGAGTCTTGCAAGGAGAGATTCCCTTTTGGGAAATATATCAGCCTTTGGCCCTTGTAGACCCGGAGGAGGAATTGACAACCATGGCAGCTAAGGCATTTGAAGATCTGATCCAAGAATGTTTGGGCAACAAAGACGAACCAAGATTGGAGGAAGCACTAATGTCAAGTTGGTGCAGATTTCACAATGCACTACATTCTGAATTTACTTGTTCGTCATGGGCAAGCATCATTGCCCAAGTCAAAGGCAATTTGAACAAGTTGGAGTAGCCAACTGTCAATGAGAATGAGTCATCCCATATGGTAGAAAAGATATCAGCATCTGGAGGACAACACCTTCAAGATAAACTAGGAAATCTACCACAAACTAGTGCTGGGACAACAAACACTGAAGCTGAAAATCAAGGAGAAGATGATTTTTTGGGGACAACAAAAATCTTTGGTGAATGTTCACTAAGAATGGAGTTGGAAAGCCTCTCCTTCACCAGTAAAGGGTAGTCCTCCACTCAGGAAGAGGAGCCATTGGCAGTTGAGGATGAGTCAATCAATTTTGTAGTAGTGTATGCTGGGGCAGCCAATGAAGATGCTGAAAATCAGCAAGAGGAAGAGGTTGATAGCCTTGGAACTGTAGAAAATGATGATGAAGGCATAACTGAAATTAGACTGGAAGACCTCTCCTTTGTCAATGATAGTGACCAAGCATTTGAAAATGCAGATATGGAGGAGTGGGAACAACTACATGATAGATATGACCAACTCGTCTCCAGATTAGCAAAGGGTTGGTCAGAGCTAAAATGTCAGGTGGATTTGGAGGTATTGCTACTACCAAATTGGTGCAGGCTCCATGATTCATCCCACTTTGAGTTTGTATGTGAGCTATGCCAAGAAGTTGTCCAACAAGTTAAAGAACAAGCAAGGCAACCAAGTACACCACTTCCTGCAATTTCCTCAAGGATGGAACATGAGGATGAAGAGCCCGAGCCAAGTGACAACTCAGTTGAAGGCAATCCTCAAGACAATGTTGGGACAACAATAAAAGGAGTACAAGAATACAATCTCGAGCTTTTGAGTGATCAAGTAGATCAAACTGGAATGTTGTCCACCAGTCATCAAGAATTTTTTCCTCTTGAAGAACATTTGTGCACCATGGATGATGGGCTTTATGGTGAGTCTTTGGGGGAAAATCACATAGTAAATTTTGGCCCCCTTGATGAGGTGCCATCAATTGTGACTTCTTTCCATTGGGAGTTGTGCTGCGGAGGTATGCTCATGTCGAGGAAGAACACATCCTAGAAGATGGTAGCGATGAGGGCATACTCCTTGAGCCTCCAAATGGTGATGCACAAGAGTTTCCGGACTAGGAGAGGGGTTCCTTCTCCGTTTATAGCGATAGTGAGCAAGGGGAAATGAGTGAACGTCATGATGAGTTGCATGAACAGAAAAGAGAAGAAGACAAAGGCGGGGGTGTTGAGATAGCCTCCAATAGAGATGAAGCACCCGATCGACTACAAGATCCAACTTGGAGTCCTTCCGCCATGATCGTTGTTGATCCTCCTTCATATTTAGATGGCTGCAATAGGACAGATTCGTACATGTCATCATCCCATGATATTGAGCATCTTGAAGATAGGGTCGACACTTTGGAAAGGAGATGGGACAACGTGCTACCTTTTTGGGACAGCAATCATGTGGACGCTTGGTTTGCAGAAGATCAACGAGATGAAGTACTTCTTTTTGAAGAACTGCTAAGGGGGATTGCTGATCCTACACAAGACGTGGAGGAAGTGTTTTCTACCCCATTCTCCCTACCTTATGCAGACTTGATGCCTGAAGTGTTGCTCCTTCCACCGTACCAACCCGAGGTTGTTGATGCAAGACCGACGATGCGGTGCTCACTCTCGATTGTCAAATGTTGCCACCTCCATGTGACGACACCCAAGTTCTATCCTTCCTTTCTCCTGTTAATTTTCATAGCTGCACCTATCATTTTAATTATGGAAATGAGGAAAAACGAACGTGTTTATGGATTAACCATGGGTTTAGCGAGCCTCCTCAATTGCTGATTTTCCCTAGCCGGGTGACTGAATTTGAATGTTGCAATATTGAATTTATTTTCTCTAAACATAAAGATAAATCTGCATGGTTGAGAACTATAATGACTGCCTGTTTGCTTGTGCATGCGCTGCAAAATCCAATGAGCATGAGAATTAGCTCGCCTTACCCGAATGTAGTTCTTTGTAAATATCTTTGTACATAACTTGTTTTGAGTAGTGTAGGTTTCTTGTAAATAATCCGCTTTCCTGCTTTTCTTAGGTTAGTTGGTTTGTTGTAGGTTGCTTGCTTTGGGGTGTTTTCTTTCGCTGTCTCGTTTTGGTGTTTGCTTTTTATTTGTTTTTGTTTGCTCTCGCTTTGCTGCCACTTTGCTTGGGGTCCCTCTGTTTTTGGCTGGGTGCATCTGTGCGCACAACAACCTTTCTTATCACTTGGGGTTTCTCTATGTATTTTTTTGTCAAACTATAATCAAGTTTTTAGAGTGGATGGTGAGGATCTTCTGTTAGTATCAAGTGATCTAGATGTTTGATTCAAAGTGGATAAGTTGTTGGTCGGTCTGATTCTGAAGTATTCTAGAATCTTATATCTCTCACAAATTTTAAGGATCTGACGGTCACTATAGGTCCTTTGTGAAGTCTAGTGAAGTGAAAAATCTAAAATTCTGCTCCAGCACCATTGTGATTCTCACCCCTGAGTGCGAGCTTCATTGCTTACAAGTTGAAATAAAAGAACTGAAAAGAGAAAAGAAACAAAAGAAAGAAATAAAAATATGGAAAATCAAAAGAAGAGAAATTCATCTTTTCAGGGGTATACGAACAACTCTACCGGGGCTATGGACGCCCGGTCGGCAGTAGAGCAATGTTCGGGAGAATCACAGCGACAACCTCATCAAGGCTATGGATGCCTGACTGGCAGTGAGGCAATGCCCCAAATGCTTTTGGAGTTAGAATAAACTACGTAGCTTAACTTGATGGACCTTGGATTCTCGCAGCAACTGAAGGATGGGAATTAATGCAACTGCACACACTTAAATTTATAGCATACTAAAGGTCGGGTTAACTAGTGGTTTTGACCCTTTGGTTGAGCGTCTGGCTTGTTTTCCCTAGCATGAAGGTCGGAACCAGAGATTCTGGGTTCGTGATCCCAGTTTGTCATCGAAATGCTCTAGAGCATTTCCCCCAGCGAGTCGCCATTTGTTGTGCATATTTTACACACACACCCCGCCGTAGGCAGGGACCCTCTTTTTTCGCTCCCGACGGGTTGCTTTGCTCCCGCCTCATTTTTTGTGCCCCTCATTTTGGTGTCCTAATTGGTCAACAAGTTCTCAAAAGTCACATTTTAGGTTGACCAAATTTTGCCCCTTGGAAAAATGCTAAATCTTAGCCATTTCGAGTTCCCCTTGTTTGTCAGCCTTTCTGATGTCTGTGGCCCCTTTCAAGCTCGACCCTCCGGAATTCCCCTCTTGGGTTTCCATTCCAGTTTTTCTATTTTGAACGGCCAAGCCTGACCATCTTCCCGGACTCCGGAACCCGACTCTCGAAGTGCTGTCTTCCCTGCGTTGTTCCAAACGACCTTCTTGTAGTTGAAGCCCGAACGCCTAAATGGTGGCTGAAATGGACTCCAAATAAAAAATGGACTTTGACCTAGATGCTAAAATGGGGTCTTATCCTCCCTAGAACTTTCAAATTCCAAAATTTCAGCCGGAAAATACCATCCGGAGTTCCGTGCTCTGTCGGCCGTTTCAAACAGCATTTCCAGAACAATATTCCGGGTTCATGTCTCCGGAACGTACAAGCGCACCTCCAAATAAAAAACGGACTTCGACCCAGATGCTAAAATGGGGTCTTATCCTCCTTGGAACTTTCGAATTCCAAAATTACAGCCGGGAAATACCATCTGGGGTTCCGTGCTCCGTCGGTCGTTTCAAACAGCATTTCCAAAACAACATTTTCGGCTCATGTCTCTGGAACGTACAAGCGCACCTCCAAATCAAAAACGGACTTTGACCCAGATGCTAAAATGGGGTCTTATCCTCCCTGGAACTTTCAAATTCCAAAATTGCAGCCGAGAAATATCATCCAGAGTTCCGTGCTCCGTCAGCCGTTTCAAACAGCATTCCTAAAATAGTATTCCGGCCTCTCGGTCCCAGAGCGTTCAAACGCTCTCTAGCAAACTGTTAATGGAAATTCACATTGAATATTATGATATTTTGATGATGTATGGATGGATATAATAAGGATTTTGCAAGATTTGATTAACATTTCCCTTGATTTGTGTATGAAATCACTTATGACACTTCATGCGTGCAGGTTTCGAAAAGCCTACCACGAGTCCGTCGGGGGACCCATTGAGAAAGTTGAACAAGGAAAAACACGTGGCTCCTATCACCATTCATTTTATGCCCACCTCTTCTCGTGGTGCACATCAATAGGGCCGACATTAGAAGAAGGCCTATGCCAAGGAAGTCAATGACAAAATGCAAGGGGTCTGGCCTACTTTTCACCACATGATGATGATCTTTGGGGGTTGTCTGCCTGAATCGGGGGAAACCAATTCATTGATGCCAATCATTGACATACCCATTTGATCCAATGAAGAACGCTGCAAGTCCATCAGGAAGAAGGCAACTTTCAATCAATTTCAGTTACAGCAAAAGGGAAATTAGCTAGAAGGCAAAACTGCTACAGTGACTGGCCACTATAAGACAAAATAGGGAAAAGACAAAGATGTATTTTAAATTACTGAATATTGTGGGGTAGGTGAAGTCATAATATAATTGAATCTAAGCCACACAATGTAACTCAATCATAGCCATTCATTTGGGCTTTGGTAAACTATAAATAGGGGTCTTCCTCTCATTTGTAAGGGTTGGAGAGCTATTGTAAAAACATTCTGCAGCAATAGAAAGTGGCATTGCATGATCTATGGGTGTTACCTTTTGAGTTTTCTCATTATGTGTGCATGGTTCTACCTTCCAAGTTAGTTTTAGTTGTAGTTTCTTGAATGGAAGTGGTAATGGTGATTGTTGTTACAGTATTTGATTAGCTTTCAGCCCATACTTTTGGCACTTGTTGATGACAAGCTGCTGTGCAAAGTTAGCCTGGGCTTCTTTATTTGATTGCTGCAACTTAGTTCATTTGCATGTTCATGATGTGTGTGTGCAAACTAAAAATCTGCAGTCCTTAGAAGATTGCACTGGTTTTGTGTAACTGTAGGTTTCTCTTGGCCAAGCAAAACCTAGTTTAGGGAGTTTGTCTACTGTAGCAGCCTCCATGATCACTGTTCACTCATAGTTTCAGATCCAAGAACCTTCTCTCTTCCCTGCGCTTTTTCCTTTTGTTTTAATAAGTAACCTTAGGAAAGGTTCATTGCACATTATAAAGCTAAATCTGATGTTGAAATGGAGTTCTAGACCGCTGTTTGAACCTGCAGCAAACACTCAACAACTTTCCCATCTTAAGAACTCCATTTGCAGATCCAACTTCCCCGCTTTGCAACTCATCTGTAAGTCCATCTTGTGATTCCAGCAAATCACATAAACAACTGAAATATTCCAAACACTGTTAAGACTTGACATCTGAGAGACCTTGGGATAGTGTTCTGCAATTTGATTGTGGAAGATTGTCTTCAAGAGAGGTAATGCACCTACACATTACCTGTGTTGTGAAGTGCATAAAAACACCAACAACATAGTTTATATAGCCAAATTGAAATTGACACTCCATTAAGAGATTTTTTCTTGGGATTAAACCTTACTAACCATGCATTCATGTAGAGCCTAACATTGCACATTAACCATGGGCCACCTATAAGGATGTTTTTCCTATACTCTATTAATTGAAAAGTAAATTGCATAAATCCTTGTGAAAAAAGTGATGTTTGTTCTTAGACAATTGTACCACTTCCACACCATCCATGACTTCACTCAATTGCTTGAGGGCCACACCCCAATACATTTAATGATGATTTCTTTCTTTTCTAGCTCCATAATCGCTAGGTTAATTAGATCATCCATAATACAAAAGTTTAGGATTTTGTCTAAAACCCTAAACTTTAAGTTTAAAAAGGAACCTTTGAAGACAATCTTTTTATTTTCTTGTTTATGTCCATCCTTAGTATATTTTTTGCTACTACATCCAAAATATTCCTAAGTTCCAAACTTTCCTTTAGAATGTCCTTATTCGAGTTTCACCTTATCCCAAATATTGTTGAAACATGGGAATTGTCCATTGCCTACAAGACTTTAAAAATTGTCTTCACACCAAATTCTACCTTTCTTTGCTCATCTTTACTATTTGACATATTTTAAATCTAAAATAATTATAAAAACAAAACCTTTCTAAATAATTTTATAATATTTATTATCATCATTTAATAATTTTCCTTTAAATTTGACAAAATCACATATAAATGAAAAAATTTACTTATATAATCTAAAAACAAATATAATATAAATATTTTAAGTTACTCCAAATTAAACACTAATTTAATAAATATAAATTGTATTAAATAAACATTTAAAAGATATGCTCTTTAAAATAAAAAAAGATATATAAATAATATAATCAAGTAATATATAGATCTTAGCCTATATACAGGAGAGATATTAATCTCATATTTCAGATATGCCACCAATGAATTTATTTTATTATTATTTTTGAATATTAATAGTTTGATACTATTAAACTGGATTCAATTGGTCAAATTTAGAGAACTCCGGTCCTCACCACTTGCATAAAGTGATAAATACATCTTTTATTTTAAAAAATAGAAAAAATATGTAGGATAAAAAATTCTCTGTGCAGGTAATTGAATGAATGTATCTCTCGCATCTACCAATTACCCATTGAACTGGACGGACTAATAATTCTGTCTGCTGAAATCAACATGCAACCTTTCCAGTCAATAACGACAAACCTCAGGAAAGAATTCACGCTGACGTGTCACAATTCGAACTCCTGGTGGGGTAAAACAGAGGACACATTCAACTTGGATTCCTCCTCGTCTGCTGCAAGTAGATGATGATGAGGATGATAGTCTGACTTTTTGTCTTCTCCACCGCTACATAAGGATGCTTATCTGTGCTAGAATTTGTACAGCAATGCCTTTCTCTCCTATATTTAGACCCCCCATTCTCCTGCTTTTCAGGTATCCTCTAACTGCAGGTTTGTTCTTCTAATCCTTTAAGAGCATTTACTTTGAGTGTATGCGAAACGATAATGTTAAGTCTTAACATTTCTAGAAGTAGGTGTTAAGAATCATGGATTCATATTCAGTCTGCGTTAGTTTTTCTGTTATGTTCAAGGAATTTTTTGAATCTCTGAAAATTGGCGTGATTTCTTTATTTGGAATTTTCAACTGTAAAGAATTAGAAAAGGAAAAAGAAAATCTTTGCATTGGAAATCCACAAGCATGATTTTTCAAAAGGAGTATCTAATATAGAAAATCATACGTTTCTAATGAGCAATTTGATTCGCTCATCATTCGGTATGAGGCAGGTTTATCTGTTATTTTCAGAGTGAAATGTGATCTTTTGCTGCAGGATTGTTTTCCAAATCAAGGCATATCTGATTTTCTGGTGTTTATATATAGAGCTGTGACTGTCTGTATTCACATGCATATATACACAAAAGCAAGCAAGAACGTGTACATATATACATTCACATGTATAACGTGGCATGTGTGTATACGTACATGTTGTTGCTTGCTTGATATGGGAATGCAGGTATATAGGTTGGCTCTAAATTTCACTGTTTTACAAGAGAGAATTGGTTATTTCAGCGGATGAAATTTTTTTTTCTGCTAACATGTTCTGGCCAATTCTGCGTTGGTTTCTTCTTGGTAAGGAGACTACCATGTGTTTTTATATTTATTTTACCTTGTTTTACGATCTCCTGATTTGGCATGTGAGCTTCTTTATTTCCAGCCTTATTTATAAATTTTCAGTTTTCTTATAATGCCACATTTAGTTGTCGGAGATCCTCTGATATTTGATAGCTAGATATAGGGGGAATGGAATTTTCTAGGATTTTATAGAGTGAGTTCCGATGCTTAATGGGAAAGTAAAAGCCCAAGTTCCCTTGCTAGTGGGTGCTTCCATGGGGGTGGAGAAGCCCATGAGCACAAGGGAAAGAGGGCAATGGAGACCTAGAAGTAACTTCAGTTTAGGGAAACAGGTCAAGAGCTTTAACTTTTCTTGTGCTGGGAAACAAAGGGAAAACTATTGGGCTTTTATCGTTTGCATGGCTGGGATGAAGGCTTTTGTAATTAGGTGTGATTTGTTCTGTGATTAGGTGTAATTACCCAGTCACAGAGATAATCTGCCTTGACTGACTAGTCCGAGTTCTCAAGTTGAAGATTTATCTTCCGAAAAGCCTCTGTTTTTTGGCGTCCTAAAAAGTGTGGGCTAACAATTTTACCTTCATCTCAGACGCTTAAAATACAAATTTCAAACCTGCTTGGGCTTTTTTATGCTTTTTATTGATTTTAACTTCGATACTTACATTTTGGACCGCATAATTATTTAGGGAATTTGTGAAACAGAATGGAGAATTGGAGGCCTTATTGTGTTGGTATAAAAGCATGACTAAGATTTGCTATTACTCTGTTGCTTATTATCATTAGCAGTTTGTTTGTTTAATTTTCTTGGTCTGTATTGGCCATGTTGTGTTGATTGCAAAGGATGCTGGCCCCTCTTCTGATTCTGGCTTAGATGCAGACAGTTTCTGCCTTCTTTTAGCTTACTTTTCTTGGCTTTATAAAATATATTTTTTGGCAAGCAGCCTCCTTTCACAGATCTGTTTTGGATTATAGGGATTCTGTTGTGTTATGGGGATTTGTAAATCCCTGCTTGTAACCTTATTTAGGATTGTCCGTTTGTGATAGGTTCTTTTGCTCTGTAATTGGATCTTTTGATGCTTTATTTGTGGCTGTTAGATTCTTTGTAGCACTCCAGAATTGCATTGATAACATGATGTAACTTTGAGATCCATTAACCTACTTTGGTCCTTAGTCAGTGTTAGCAAAATTACTTTCATTCTTTTGTTTTGAGCGCTGTTGGTTTTTGTCTGTATCAAAGTTAACATGTTATTGTGTCTTTGTGCAGGTTTTTCTTGCTTTTGTATTGAATTATTCCAGAGGATTTCTTTGCCTCGGGGTTCCTACTCTCCTCAAAAAAGGTTTGACATGCCAATTTGTTCGTATGCGAGGCTGCAATTTAAGGCATAAAGAGGCCCTGGTTCTAAGTGCTGCATAATTTTTTGATTGAAGTTGGTAGAAAATTAAAACAAGGCAGGATGGCATTCTGGGACCTTTTAATTGTGGCCAGTATGCCAGTTGTGAAGGTTCTTTTGATAAGTGGTTTGGGTGCTCTCCTGTCAACTCAGTATGTGAATGTGCTCACCGATGAAGCTCGGAGACACCTAAATAAGGTAACGATCTCCTACATCTATATCTCCAAGATTCCAAACACAGACATCAAAATGAAGTTGTGCTGCAAACGTTGAACTATTGTTGTCAACTGATAATACTTCTCTTTATAAGAGAAGGCATTTATTTTTGTATAATAGATCCTCATGTCTATCTGTGCCTATGCTACTTCTATGGTTTCTGTCAGTCAGTCAGAGCTCTTTATTTTATGAAGTAGCCGCATTGCTGTTTGGATGTTCTAGTAATCCTTTGTGAACTTCCTTGAAAAAAGTCATTATCAGAACCTTTAGGCCTTCTATTTATTTTAGGTTACTCACAGAAATATTATCAATTACAAATTATGTTCAGAGCATACCTATCTGTATCTAAGCTTCACGCCTGCTGGGATGGGGTACAAAGTAACCCTATTAAATCTTAAACAATTCACAAGTCATGGACTTAGGAATATGTGTGTTATGCAGTTACCAAAAAATTAAAGAGAAATACGTAGTAAGCAATGTGCATATCTTGTGGCAGGTTTCAGTTGAAGATGCAGTTGTTAGTTGATTCTTAAGAACATTTTTGACTTCCTTACAGTGACCTTTGCTCTTCTTGAATCTTCATTACTCACAACCTGCTAGCTGTTCAGTACTCTTTAAGATTAAACATGAATGGGGCAGCTAGGTTACAATGCTATAATAAACATACCTGAGTAAATAGGTTTGGAATTGAAGAGCATGTTGTATACGTATAAGTGACCATTTGATATATTTTACCAAACCAGTAGTGCCAACTTGTGCCCACACATTTGAAATAAAGATGCACTGCTAAGGAGGTGCAATCTTTACCTTAACAATAGTCTTCGCCTTGTAGATATTTGTTCTTTTTCTAGATGCTGCATAAAACTGATAACTATTTTATTTAGAGATGTCCCATGCTAAACTTTATTAGTAGGCGAGTCCTTGATCTATAATAATCATTCAGAAAACCTCTGAACAAGGTAAGAATTCATGGAAGTGACTTTTGTTTACCTTGACTATGTCCTTTTTGGTCTTCTCCACTTTTAGCATTCTCTTATGCAATAATACCAAATAAAGTTTAGATTGTTCTTTTGAAGCAAAGGCTGCACGGCTGAAGACAATATGAACTGCTATAGTTGGTGACTTGTATCAGCTAAATTTTTTAGTGAAGAGGTTTGACCTAATCAGTTAATTTCATTGCTTGACATAATAGATTGCAAAAGAAATAATATTATTACAGATAGGGAAAGTGGGGAGTTGTGCTCATGAAAAAGAACGGTCTTGGAGGTAGAAGAGAAGGATTGACAGAATAATCATAGTAGATAATGACTAGAGTGTAATATGTGGGGGATTGTTTACTTACATCTTCATTTTTTTCTTTTGTATTGTTATCACTTGACAGGTCGTCTTTATTGTATTCATACCAGCTCTTATGTTTGCAAGCCTGGCAAAGTCGGTAACATTTGAGGATCTCATTTCCTGGTATGTGATATTTTCAACTTCAATTACATTGATTGCTAGGAGGGCCTATTTTAGTCTAATGAGTTGTGAGATTAAAAATGCTTTTTTTTTGCATTGACAACACGATTGTTTTATAATTAGAGTAATAATAGTATTACAGGCTTTAGATCAGATAATTTGGTAGTAAAGAAAAAACTTAAGTAAATGAAGAACCATTGTTAAAGATCTTGAACATTCATTGATAAGAGAAGGTTTTCTTGAAGCATTTATTAAATTCTCGAATAGCATTAATATTTGCAGCTTGAGCAATAGGAGCAACATGAAAGGCTATTTTGGTCCCAATAGACTTTAGAAGGCAGTCTGGTTAAAATTGAATGTGAAATCTGTTTTTCAGGTCAACATAGAAATATTTAGTTTGTTCCTCCTCTGTTAGCAGATATGTGGCTATTATATGGTCTTTCTTAAGAAAGAATTTCTATCAATGATCATCAAAGTACACAAAGGCTAGAATCTTTTTCTACCGGGAATGGATGTATTTCTATACATGAATTAGTTTGACATAGGTTTTGAATATTGAAGTTAACTAACTGATTTAAATGTAGGGTAAAAAGCATATTGTGCTAGTTGTAAACTACCTTATAGTCCATCACAAGGCATCTCATGGTTTTTTATATATTCATGGAACTGAAAAACACTAAAAATAGACTTTTAAGTAACAATGCAGATACATTGCTACCTAACAAACATGTTAGTTGCAGAAGTTATTGAACTTTAGGCTATTCATGCATGCAGAGAAGTTAACAAGTAGAGTCAAGATAGAAAATAAGTTCTATGTCCATAGCCACAGAGACATAGTACTCACAGAGGAGACCCCAATGATCTCATGCCTCACCTCTTAATATTACAAAAAATTGCAATCTTGCAAAACCTTGTATTTATTGCTAGTCTGCTGGCTGCCATTGCTGAAAAACCAAGGACTGTATTAGCTTGAAGTGACTTAACTTTCTTTAGTTCATATTATCAATTACATGATGATTAACTCATTATCTTGTACTTCTCCGTTTTTAAATATTTATCAGTCCTCTTTCCTTTCCAGGTGGTACATGCCATTCAATATTTTTCTTACATTTTTCTTTGGAGCTACGCTTGGGTGGATTATTGTGAAAATAACCAAGCCTCCAGAGCATTTGAAGGGCATAATTGTTGCAAACTGTTGTGCAGGTAAGTGATTCTCAGTTCATATTCCAAGAAAACCTGAACAGTTTTATCTTTCCTTTCTGAAATTTGATGCTTTAAGATATGCATTGTATCTTATAATTAATTTTGTTTTTAACTGGGCAATCTTAGCCAAACAATTGAATCTGTGAGTGAGTAGGTTAAGGACAAGGCCAATATAAGCTCATTGATTTCATTGATATTCTCATTTTAAATGTATCTTGTAATTTATACATCCTTCCATGAAATAGAAAATGGCACAGTTATCAACTCTTTCTAACTCAATCCTGAATCGAATTTCATTGAAATGCAACGTGAAGGATGGAACAGTTATTTTTATTTGTTTAAAATCACAGCACTAATTTTTGGATTAGACTGAGTTAACTCTTTCTTAACATTTTCGAGGTCTTCTTGTATGCAGGAAACCTGGGTAATTTGCTTGTCATTATTATTCCAGCAATGTGTCAAGAAAAAGGAAGCCCCTTTGGAGAACCCAGTGTTTGCAGAGTATATGGAATAGCTTATGCATCATTCTCTATGGCGGTACGATTCTAACAAGAGATTGATTATTAAGCTTAAAAAGATAAATTTTGTATTTAAAATATATTAATTGATAATAATTAAAAGAATTAGAAAAATAACAACATATTACTATCAGAAGAAATTTATAACCAAAAAAAAAATATTATTATATTTATAACAAAATTTAGATAGATAATTGTATATTTTAAATAAAAAGGATATTTTCTAAATTTTCTATATTAAAAGATATTTAAAAAAACTTTCTATTTAAAAAAATAAATTTAAAAATAATAAAATGAAAAAAAAAACACATTTTCTTATGAAAAAGATCATATAAAAATAGTTTTTAAATTAATTTTTCCCTCTTTAACCGAAAATACCCCCACAAAATAAGGGTAAAAGCCTACGGTCATATTTGGTAACCTGGTACTGAGTGATTCTTGTGCGTTCTAGGAAAGAAAAATGAACGTGCATGCTTCACATAAATTTATTATTTTATATATTATGCTAATGCAAGGAGAACCAAACATGTTACAGATTTTGCATTTTGTGTTCATTTATTGCTAAGAATTACGATGGAAATAAATTGCAATCTGTGAACTTAAATTCCCTACAGGAAAAATCAACATATTTTCTAATGCCTTTTTTATTTTCTCCTGTTTGGATTCCAGATTGGCAGTATCTTCATATGGACTTATGCCTACAGTCTTATCCGATCATCAAGTCACATTCATGAAGAACAGGAAATAGAATCTGGACGTGAGGAGAAGATTCCAAATATTGATTATTTGAATGCAGGGGAAAAATCCAGTCTTCTGAAGGCTCCAGAGGTGCAGAGTCCTGGTGGATGTCCCCTTTCTCGCTCTCAGAGTGCATGCAGTATCATAAGGGTTTCATCACTTCCCAAAGATTTCAATCAAGAGGTTGGAACAGGAAATCTGAATCCTTCTATGTTATGGTTTTGAAGTATTGCATTATATTTAGAATTTCTTTAATAGTTCAAAAAAGAGAGCTTATTGCATAGGCTGAACCACTGAAGCCAACTAAAATAGAAGATATACAGTAAGATGTCTATCAAACTATACCCAAACAAAAATGGCTATTGTAATGTGCATGACCTCACAGAATCTTATGTAGATCTATGAACTACTGGTCTAAAATCTTGGTTATTATAAACTAATAAGTAATATCTGATAGTCCTGACTGTATTCTTTTTCTATGCTTTTACCCTGTACCTGACTATTTTCTAATCTCTTACAAGGACACACACTTTGACTGCCCCAACCAGGGAGCTATTCTCCCAGTTCCTTAATACAACCCAATCCAAGATGAAGATCATGCAAAAAGTGACATGGAAAGGCAAAGTAGTTATTCTTTTTCACTCTTGAGATTTCCTTTGATTGAAGAGTTCTTTGGAAGCCTAACATATCCTTCAACTATTTACTTATGCTATTCAAATCCTCCTTCCATTTTTTACGATTCTTTATATAGATTAATCCTTTGAAAATGATCTTTTTAGAGTTCTTCATATCCTTATTTTGAAGCTGCCTCTCTCTCAGCCTTCGCTGACTTGTCTGAACTTTCCTATGGAATGTTAGGATTCATTATGATCTCTCTCACCATTATGATGAGTAATTGTTGAATTTTTTTTGGAGCTGCTTGTCAAGCTTCAATCCAGTCTTCACTAAGCAGTCATTTAGTACCTAATTCACATGAGGGGCTAGTTTATATATGCTTTATAATATTATATTTAGCAGCTTTGGTATCTTCTACATCGGCCATCTTCCACTTCTGCTTCTCTTTTGTATTTTTGTCTTGCATTATAGGCACAACTCTTATTAGAATAATATTATTTATTTAGTATTTAATGCTCAAATGTATTTTTAGTTGGATAAGATCTTCTGTGATCTTCTCTAAAGTTTCTTTTTAGAAACTTCCTGTTTTGTAAATCTTGTAAAGCCTATTTATTGAGCGTCTTGCTCATTGTTAATATATCGAACAATTTACCAATTACCTGTGTAATATGGTATTAGAGCCCTTTTAATTCGAATTTTTTTTTCCAAAGAAAATTTTTCGAGAGAAATTTTTTCTTGTTCTATTTGGAAATTTTTAATTCGAATTTAGTTTTTCTGAAGGTCTAGTGTTCGTGTTTTTTTGCTATTGACGGTTTTTTGTTTACTGAAAATCGTGACCTTAAGAAAAATCGCGGAGTTGTCAATCTCCAGGCTGCGGTTTCAGTTTTGAGCGCTGTTTTTTGATTTTCTCTCACAGCTCCTGCATGGTCGCGGCCCGTGAACACATTCTTGGAGGTCACAGTTTCTGGTTAGGCGAATTTTTTTTCTGTTCTGGACGCATTTTTTTCTGCTCGCGTTTTTGCGAAATCCGTGTGTTTTTCAAATGCGTTTTTGAGCTCGTTTTTGTCTGAACGTGGTCGCCTCCTAGTCGCCTAGGGTTTGGCATTCCTTTTGTCAAATTCTTGTGCAAATTCGAGCTTCTTTCTGCAAGTTTCTGAGCTTTCATGGCGGCTAGGGCATCCTGCAAACTCGATTAGGGTTTTTGACCAGTTAGAACACTTCAATTTTTTTTTTTGATTCTAGATTCCTTCTAGGTATTTTGAGTGCTCTACTGGGTTGTTGTTAGAATTTTTTGGGTCAGCCGAAAATTTTTCTCGATTTCTGTGCCATTCGTACACTGTACTTTCTACAGCCTGTACCAGCATCTGCCTCTGTTTTTTGCATTGGGATTCGTGCTCTAAATTTTGTGCTTGCGTCTCCTCTCAGTTTTCTCATTTTCCATGCATTGGGAACTGTGTAAGATGGCGTCATTGACCAACATTATGTTGGAAGGCAGTCAGCGCTTCAATGGCAGAAATTACAACACTTGGAAGCAGCGAATGATGACTATCTTTGAATATCGCTGCCTGGATCAGTTGATACTGGGTAATGTTATTCGTTCTGCTACAGCTGACAAAACACAGGAGAAGTTTGATGAGCAGAATCGTGAAGCTGTCATGCTCATTAAACTTTCAGTCACAGATGATCAGTTGCCTCAGATTCCGATTGGAAAATCAGCCACGAAAATCTGGGATCATCTCAAAGGTTTGTATGAAACCTCCGACAAGAGCCGTGCGTTTTTCCTGAAGAACATGCTGTTTTCCATCGTTATGGATGAAAAGACAACCTTGCAGGCGCACCTGAACAAGATCCAGGAAATCCGAGATCAGTTAGAGGCTATTGGTCAGAAGATGGAGGAAGAAGACATGGTTGTCATCACTCTGAAAAGTCTACCAAAGTCGTATGAACATTTCATAGAGACTCTGAACATTACTTTTGTTAATGTTGATCTGAAGTTTTCAGCACTTTGTACTACCCTCTTACAGTAGGATCATTGGAAACAGCAGTTTGGTAGTAGTGCCTCGTCTTCCTCTACAGAGCAAGCTTTCATAGCCAAACCTCCGTTCAAGAACAAAGGGCAAGGTCAGCCTTTGCAACAGAAAGGCTTAGGACAATCTCAGGACCACCCTAAGAAAAAGAATGTGTAGTGTAACTATTGTCACAAATTCGGCCACATGAAGAAGGACTGCCGTGCACGTTTGGCTTCTGAGCAAACGAGACAGGGAGGGTCTCAGCAGAGTGCACATGTTGCCGAGCACACTGAGCAGAAGGAATCTGCCTTTTACGCTTTTATGGCTAAAAGACTTGCAGATCATGTCAAGTCCTCTGCTTGGTACATTGATTGTGGTGCTTCGCGACACTTCACACATCGACGTGACTGGTTCACCGATTTCTCTCCTTTCAGTGATTCTGTTGTTTTTGGAGGTGGAGAGGAGTACACAGTTGTCGGCAAGGGCACTGTTCAGTTACAGTCTGGTGGGAGGAATCTTATATTTCTCAATGTGTACTATGTTCCTGGCATGGAACTAAACCTTCTTTCTGTCAGTCAGATCATGCGGCATTCTCCTCAGCTGGATGTAGTGTTCACTGTGAACAAGTGTTCGATTGTTGATCGGGAGACTCGAGTTACTGCTGCTGTTGGTATCGAGGATCATGGCCTTTACAGGCTCGTTGACACTGGTGATTCTCCTGAGTTGGCTATGGCAGCACGAAACTCTTCCATCAGCACTCTTTGGCACCAGCGATATGGACATCTCAACATCCACTATCTCTCTCAGCTATCACGGGAGGGACTTGTCACTGGACTACCTGACATTCAGACGCCGCATCTTGGAGTTTGTGGCACCTGTCAAGCTAGTAAGCAGCACCACACACCTTTTCTTAGTGGTGACTCATGGCGTGCATCCAAGGTACTTCAGTTAATTCATGCTGATATTTGTGGTCCTATGAATACATATTCTGTTACTGGTTGCAAATATTTTTTAATGCTTGTTGATGATTTCAATAGAAAAATGTGGGTTTACTTTCTTAAACAAAAATCAGATGTGTTTCCTATATTTCAGAAGTTTAAAATCTTAGTTGAAAAAGAGTCTGGTTGTAGTATCATCACTCTTAGGTCAGATAATGGGGGGGAATTCTGTTCCAAATCATTCTCCAACTTCTGTGACACACATGGTATAAAAAGACAGTTAACCACACCCTACACTCCTCAGCAAAATAGTGTTGTAGAGTGGCACAATCGTACAGTTGTTGAGATGGCCCGCTCCATGTTACAACACAGGAGTGTTCCCAACAAGTTCTGGGCAGAAGCAGTTTTTACTGTAGTTTATCTCCTTAATCGGTCTACTACTCAGGCCGTTAAAGGGAAAACTCCAGAGGAGGTTTGGACTGGTCGTAAACCTAGGATTAGTCATCTGAAAGTCTTTGGCTCTCTTGCCTACGTATGGATTCCCGATGTCACGCACACTAAGTTGGATTCCAAGAGTCAGAAGCTTCTGTTTACAGGGTACAGTGACAACCATAAAGCTTACCGACTGATAGACACAGACACTGATCGTCTCATCTTCAGTCGTGATGTTGTCTTTGATGAAGAAAGAGGACCTTTTCAGCTTTCCTCTTCTGAACAGCGTTCTGAGGATTAGCCTCTCAAGGCTTCTGATTTGGGAGTTCTTCTTCCATTAGGTCCCCCTGATGGGAGGGATGATGCAGATTCTGTTTTTGCTGATGCCTTACCTGAGTTTCCTCCGGATGCTGATAATCTTCCACCTATTGCCCCTGTTGATTTGCCTAGAGAAAATCCTGCTTCTCCTCCTCCAGCAAATGTTGGCACTTCTACCCTCAGGCCTAAATGGTGGGCTAAAACTATTGGTGCTCTCAGAGATGATGAGCTCATTGAGGGTCGAACTTCCCGCAATAAGAGCAAATCGCAGCCTACAATAAATTTTGCTCTCGTGGCCACCATTCACAGTGTTTATGAGCCTCAAACATATTCAGAGGCTAAAGGTACTCCAGAGTGGGAACAGGCTATGGCAGCTGAATACCAGAGTCTTCAGAAGAATCACACTTGGAACCTTTCTAATCTCCCCCCAGGGAAGAAACCCATTAGCTACAAATGGGTGTACAAAGTAAAATACAAAGCTGATGGAACCCTTGACAAGTATAAGGCTCGTCTCGTTGCTAGGGGGTTCTCACAGAAAGAAGGCATTGACTATGAGGAGACTTTTGCTCCTACAGCCAAGATGAGTACCATTCGGCTGGTCCTTGCCTTAGCAGCTCAGTTTGGTTGGACAGTCCATCAGATGGACGTGAAGAGTGCATTTCTGAATGGTGACTTGCAGGAAGAAGTCTACATGACGCAACCTCCAGGCTTTAAAGTTGTTGGTCAAGATCACAAGGTCTGTAGACTAGTCAAAGCACTCTATGGCTTGAAGCAGGCTCCTCGAGCTTGGTACATAAAAATGGATAAGTACCTCACAGATCATGGCTTTCAGAGGAGTCCATTCGATGCTAATCTGTATATCAAACATACTGGTAATGATGTTCTGTTTGTTGTTGTCTATGTGGATGACTTGATTATTACTGGTAATTCAGCACATTTGATCACTGAGATCAAACAGGATTTGTGTTGCACTTTTGATATGATAGACTTAGGGCTGTTGCATTATTGCCTAGGAGCTGAAGTCTGGAAGACTGAGAACAATATCTTCATCTCTCAGTTCAAGTATGCTAGAAGTCTTCTGGACAGATTTAGAATGCAGGATTGCAAACTTGCATCTACTCCTATGGAAACTAGGATAAAACTGACAGCTCAGTCCGCCTCTCCTGTTGTCGATGAATCCTTGTTTAGGCAACTAGTGGATAGTCTCATCTATCTCACTGCCACTAGACCTGACATCAGTTTTGCAGTTAGTTACATCTCACGTTTCATGACAGCCCCCAAGGCTGATCATTGGATAGCAGCGAAGCGTGTACTGCATTATGTGAAGGGCACCTCAGACTTTGGACTCCTATATACTAGGAGTCTTGATCCTACTCTCAGCGGTTTCACAGATTCAGATTGGGCAGGTTCGGTTGATGACCGTAAATCTATAGTTGGGTATGTGTTTAGTTTGGGATCTGGTGCAGTCACCTGGACTAGTAAGAAGTAGCAGGCAGTGGCTCTCTCCTCGACAGAAGCAAAATATCGGGGAGCAGTTAAGGCAACTTGTGAGGCAGTTTGGCTTCGCCGGATGCTTGCGGAGATGCACATTCCTCCTGC
Organism: Sequoiadendron giganteum; assembly: GCA_007115665.2. Lineage (NCBI taxonomy): Eukaryota > Viridiplantae > Streptophyta > Pinopsida > Cupressales > Cupressaceae > Sequoiadendron > Sequoiadendron giganteum. The sequence goes on from CM021108.1 coordinate 594,021,532, forward strand.
AGGTCTGACTCCCCTGTTTTGTGATAATCAGGAAGTTCTCAAACTTGCCAAGAATCCAGTCTTCCATGAAAGAACCAAGCATGTGGAAACTCATTGTCATTTCATTCGGTAGTTGGTTGAAGATGGATCAGTTCAGTTGTTGTATGTTCCAACTACTGAACAGACAGCTGATATTCTCACCAAGTCTCTCAGTACAGATAAATTTGTAAAATTTAGAGGGTCTCTTGGTGTAGTTGATAGATTGAGCATTAAGGGAGGGTATTAGAATAATATTATTTATTTAGTATTTAATGCTCAAATGTATTTTTAGTTGGATAAGATCTTCTGTGATCTTCTCTGAAGTTTCTTTTTAGAAACTTCCTGTTTTGTAAATCTTGTAAAGCCTATTTATTGAGCGTCTTGCTCATTGTTAATATATCGAACAATTTACCAATTACCTGTGTAATAACTCTTGACTGCTCAATGTTGTCTCATCTTGTATGGCCACAGCTTGATAACTTGGGTCTACTAAAATGCTCAGCATTCACTTTTCTTTCTGTTACAGATCCTTGAAGATATCCAGGGGAAAATATCTGAACTGTAAAAATCTATGTGTGTATATGAGTGGATACAACACTGATAACAAATCAAATATAAACATTAATCAAAGAAAGACATTGGAGAGACATTAGAACTGACTAGAGAAGTTTACAAGTCTGTGCATTTTGTACATGGCATACTCTCAAAGGAGATGTATGGTTGCTTATCGTCCTTTAACTTTATGTATGCTATGCTTATTGCTTATGAAATTTGATGACAAGATATATACATAATGTTAAAAAGATTTGAAGGCTGAATAACTATTATGGAAGTTGAAAAATTGAAACAACTGATCTTCCATGTGACTCTTCATTTTCTGATGTTTGAGCTAAATGATGTCAGATGTAATGGTTGAATTTGCCTTGTGGTGCATTCCCTTGCATACCACAAGGGTGCTGTTCCTCATCCACACAATGTGAACACCTTGATTCCTATAGAGGGCCCTGTAATTCAGTCAAGGAAGCGTTTCCAATTAAGCGATGCCTAATCCTTGCAGCCTGAGAGCCCTCTCTCAATACAAATCAAAATTATCTCTCAGCAAGCTTCAACCCAGTTGAAAAGCAACCCATATTACATAATAATTCACATGGAAATTTGGAGAGAAGTAATTCCATAAATTAATTCAGACTAGAAATTCCATTCCAAGTTTCTAACAAACATTCAGACAAGAACTATTATGCTGCAGACTATCATCTGACTACTGCTCAATGGATGTATACAACTGGTAACAACAGATAGTAGAACCTCATTCCTATTTATCTTTGCAAACTGAAAGATTTTAACAATACCTTAAAAGAGTCATTGTTCTTTGAAAATAAAAATAAAATAATAATATAATTGTTCTTTGAAATTGTCTTTTGTGCTACATAGGTTCAACTATAAACTTTCTTTTTCCCATAATGCTTCAGAAGTCTCTGTTGTGAAAATCAGTCCCAATTAGTTTCCAATGAGGAAAACCCTTTCTAACACCCAGTCCATCTCAAAATAAAAATTCTATTTTGCTTCAAATTGCAGATGTTGCCTCCAATAAAAAATGTAGGGTAATTGGGCTACAATTGAGGGGATTAAATGGGGCTCATAGGATCCCAAACATGACTACTAATGCCCATTGGAATCATGGGAATCACTATAATTGAACGAGGCAGAATTGAAGACAAAGTTAAGTATTATTAGCAATTATTTAACTATTTTTTTGGATGATGTGGTTGCAGTCAACCAAGGATGCTCTTGTGTCACCCTGCCTTTTCGAGGATAAAGGTAGCAACATTGTCGGCCCTTGGTGATACCGCATGTTGTGAGCGGGCCTTTTGGCGTAGTTGGAAGGTGTTTTGAACATTTATAAAGCTGATTATGAAGAGTGTGTAAGGTTTGGTTCACACTTGGATAGTGCCACATATGATCTTGAATTGTCTTGCACCACTAGAAAAGTGTGGGGCATTTTGTGGAGATGCATTGATGATCTTGGAGATATTTTGAACCTTAGGAGAGCATTCTGAATTATTTTTGACTACGAAACATAAGTTATAAAACATGAGTTAGCATTACTAATTTACTACAGGTCTTGAGAATGGGCTTGGTAGGATCTTTGGACTTGTGTTCGGATAATCCACCTTGGTTGGTTTTCATCTTTGAAGAATTTGGGCTCTTAACAATAAAGACTTATTGGCATGGTCTTCAAAGGGATACAATAACCACTCAACTGCCATTGTAATTTATTATATAAGGAGGAATATTCGATAAGGAATTAATACTCAAATCAAAGAGTGTGTTTACTAGAGAGATGAAAATGAAAGAAAACTTCAAGCCTAAGGTTTTAGAAAGGGAGACTTGCTTCAAGAGCTAGTAATCCGTTCGAAACATGCAACCTAGATTAGTGCTATTCACAATCCTCACTCTTAGTGTTTTTGTTACTTGTTGCACAAAAGAGGTAGATTGTAGATCGCAAACCACAATCTTTCATGGATGTAAGGGCAACATCCATTCAGTTTTGGCGGGCAACATAACTCCTTTGTGGTACCCTTCTTTAAGGGAAAAGGAAGCAATGATGATATCCACAAAAATCTTTAGAGGAACCTTGCGGTGTTTGTGGAGTATAGCCTTAATTTGAGACTTATAACAACTCCTCTCCATCTATTTTAACTAGAGGAATCAAATTTTCACTTACTCAGGGTTCACCAACCCAAATAAAGGAAAGGTACGTGCTGATAATGTTGTCTTGCTTGAGCTTCAACAATTGCTTTCTCAATCTTTGCATGGAACCTTGCATCTCCTCCTCTTGGAAGCATTAATACATAACATTTTAACTTTCCCTTGGATTCCTTTTAAGAGCTGATCAACACCCTCTAAGAGCACACACAATGTGACCATAAAATTTACACACTAGCGATGGGGATGAGATATTGAAGTCTTCCCCCAGATTCTTTGGATTCAATAGGAGTTGACAAAATGCTTGAGAATCTGGAAACACTTTGAGCTATGCTAGTTTTCGATAGTGTTCCATGGGGATGCACCCCGTCCAAAAAATTGCAGTCCTAGAGATGGGGATGTTTTTGAGATATCGAGATTGCAAGGAAATTTCCTTTTTCTATGCCACCATTGCTGCTACTGGCTAGGATTTCTCCCTTAGAGAGGGAACATTTTTGGGGCATCCCCCGAAATGGGGATGTTGAGGGGATGCTAGGACATCCCCAAGACGCTCAGGAAACTCAACCATGTCTCTTGAACATCTCATAAGCTTGCAGCTGTCCCCCACATTTGGCTTAAAAAAATACTTTGAAAAAAAGGGAATTTTGAAATTAGTACCACTAACCCTAATCCTTATAGTCCAATGCCCCCCCCACACACCCTAATCCTTATGTTGGAGTTGGGTGGTGTTTTATGATTTTATTGATCAATTTGTCTCCTTGTAGGGCCTATAGCTGTTATATGTGTTTGCTAGCCTTTCTGTAGGGCCTTTCACAATTAGACATTCCATTTCAAATACTAATAGAGCCAAATATGTGCCAACTTGGTGTGCCACCTTTGTTGCATCGATTATTTTATGCTTTGATTTAAGGCTGTATTGTTGATTGAATAAGGTTGAATAAAAGCTGGAATTTGTGCAAAATAGAACAGAAAGTCATTTACCCAAAAACACAAGTACAATATATCCTGGATTAGTTCAGGACAAGAAGGTACCCATTGGAATCAGAACATATTTAGGATATTTGTGATGGAAATGGTACACAATCCCCTAAGCATAAGAAAAGTACAATATCTGTATATGCTTTGAATATTTTGTGATTTATGTCTTGAGGATCTTGTTAAGAGATTTACTAAAGCTAATGTTTTTTGCTCGTAGGTGGTATTGCTTCCCTCTTCTGAAAAGAAAAGCTGTTTCCTTAACTTTCTTGGAAAAGTTCAAGAATACACAAAGGACACACGTCAGCTAATTCTTGAGGAGTTGAAAGCGCCTCCTACCGTTGGTGTGGTATGTTGTTGAAATACTCATCCATATAAATTTTATTAGGCATGTGCTCCTTAGTTTTACTGTCAAGTGCCAATATTTTACTGGATTAAACATGGAGTATTTTCTGCAAAACAAAATGATAGTTTTGGAAATTTCCTGTCTTTATTATGACTTATTGGATATATTTATCTCTAACAGAAATTCAGTAACCTCTAATTATCTTGTCCTCTTATACCCATTGGTTGCAATATAATATTCCACTTGGGATATCAATCACTAAATGTTTTTATCCACAGCAGTTCTGTTTTTCAAAAGGGTGTTTCGAAGGAGTAGTATGTTGAAATGGCAATCCTTATAGATTTAATCAGGTGTGCTGTGTACCATCATGTGTAATATTTGGTTGTCTATATTCATCTAGATGTAACTTGAAAGCAATAGTTGTATCTATGGGAGGAGTCTGGTTGCTATAAGATTCTCCAGATTCTATGCATTGTAAGAATCCTTGATATAACCTATCATTCAATTGGATGATGTTTTCTGTTTTATCTGTTGAACTTTCAGGTGTCACGTTAGTGCATTACTGAAGTGAAGTGTTCTTCACTAAATTAATAGAGTTGTTGAATCTTCCAGTATACAATCCAACACGTTAGAGAACATTGAAATGTGCACCTCATAGGAAAGATAAATCTCAATGCTTCTTTACCTATGTTAAACTTCTATCGATATTATTTCTTGTCCTGACTCCTGTGTTTGATAGATTTATTTTACTTTTTTACCTTTTTGATTCAAGAAAATTTTCACTGATTTTCTATTATGTTGTGTGATATACACATTGAGTAAATTTATGCTGCCATTTAGGGAGTGGAATCGTATTTTTTGGATAAGACCCTTTCAACTATCTTTATAATGGCTAGGTCAAATTTTCTTAGATGCATTTAACATATTATGTAAGAACTTGCAAGGCATAGATACCTTAAACATCAGAGTCTTTGGAGCACGTCTAAGCTGGACTGTTTCTTTTCATTAGCTCCCACGTGATTTGAAATATAGCAGTCAATAGCAGTCTGATGTAGAGTGTAGACCAATCAATGAATGGTTGAGTTATTTTGAGAGGTTGTTCTTCTAAATATAGAAGTTGTTAGCTGCTCTTTTTCAAAGGAAGAGATGAACACAACTATTGTAGTATAGAATATTATAAACAAAATGTTGCATAGTGTTAGGAGCAGATTAGTAGTTAACAGCAGCTTGTCTTTTATGTACTCATGTATTGAGAAATTGGAAGATATAGAAGAAGCTTTCTCTTGGGTTCTATAGCTTGCTTCTTAATTGCTGCTGATCGCTTTTCTCTCCCAGCTGACTTCTTGTAACTGTATTCTTTTTTTTCCTTGCAAAACATAATTGCTTTTGGGTGCAGGGTTCTTCATCAACAGTAAATGTGCTGTATCAGCTGGTATGAGAGCATTCAAAGATGCTGGGAGTAGAGAATTCATGTGACAGCCTTAGCTGTTGTTATTGAGGAGATTAGTAGATAGGTTAGAAGAGAGCTGTGACTATGGCTATGGATGTAGAGGTTGTTTCATAATGTGACAAAAAACTAAGACAAAAGAAGAGGCAAAAGCAAACAAAAGAAAAAAGAAGGAGATTACAAAAGCGGAGTTTGAGATGGAGGAATTATGGTGGATGTTGGAGCAGTTTGAGGCAAGTAATAATAAATCAAGGAAACAAACCCAAAATAGTGGGAAAGCAAAGAAAATGAAGTTGAAGGGAGATATTAAATCCCTTGAGAAGCTGGTAGTATTACTAGTGGATAGGCCATTAAATATGCTCTGCAAAAAGTTTAAGAGAGAGGAAATAATTAGTACTTGGGGCTTTGTTCCAAATGAAGTTATGAAGAAGGGCAAATTAACATTATCCAAAATAAAACTTGAAGAAGATGATTGGGATGAAAATGTTGAGCACTGTTACCTTGAAGAAGTAGAAAGTATTGATAATCGTGATGGAAGATGAGAAGATTTAGAATACTGCAATGAAGAAAAATGCAACTTATCATTAGAGGTTGCCCAAGAAATAGTAGTTGCAAAAGAAATCCACATTAGAGATGAAGTAATAACACATGTGGAGATCTATGGAGGCCCCATGTATGATGAGGGAGAAGATGAAGTCATATTAACTCTAGAGAACACAACAAAGAAGGAGCAGCTGGAGGGATGTCTTGAAAATCCCATATTTGATGAAAAGAGAGAAATAAACCATCTCTTACTTGGGGAAGGAAAGTTAAAAGAACTTCATAAGCTCTTATAAATGGTGAAGCTATAATGAAGCTTGATGGTGCAATAAGGATGGCAATAGAAGAAGAAATGGATGCTAGCATAGAGGCAGCTATGAGAAGAACGGGTAATCAATTTGATACCCAAAACATAGAGGAGAAGAAGAAAACTGAAAAGAGAGAAGAGGAGCTGTGGTTAGGCTTAAATTGTTGGTTTAGAAGTCCAACAACAGGTTGGACAAATGATGAGAAAAACCAGAATGAATTTTTGTGGATGAGGGCAGGTAGAGGTGGGTCTAAACCTGCAAGGAGTTGGAAAAATAGAAAGAGAAGAATTTGGTAAAGGAGGATGGTTTATCATCCAACGATTTGTTGAAACTGAGGAAGAAACTCTGTGGAAAACTATGGAAGTACTGTAATTACCCCATCTTTGTCACTACAAGTTCTTTTGGAAGAATCCTAAAATAATCTCTTCTTAAATCATTGTCTATATGCAGTTCTACTGGTGCTATAATGAACTCTATTATTAATTCCATCATAGTATGCAGTTAACAATTAAGTAATGCTATAGCTAATGCATTTACAAAATTTAGTACAACATTGATGATCCTCAAGTTATATTTATATCACATTGGTACTGAAACTCAAGTAATGATAGTAGAACCTGATCTTTACACAAATCATATCTACAGTCCATAAGTAAACTACATATCCAAATCTTCGTAATGCAGGTGAAATCCTAAAAGAATATATATAATTACCTCAAATAAACATTTTCAATAATAATCATGTAACATAAGAATACATATCAACAATTAAAAGAGTAATACCTCCGTTGTGGTTGTTTGATAGAGCTAGCACATTTCCTCTATAGTTTTGCATCCCTCTTGGTTTGGGTGGTAGGGTGCAATATGATCCCAACCACGTAGATAAGAAATCCCTAACCACCCCATCCAAGTGGATTCTAGGGCTTGTCGAATAAGAGGTTCCTAATGCAATTGTTTCACTGAACCAGGTAACCATGGACTAACAAAACATAGACTCTCTAAGTTATTACCACCTTACTAGATTGGCACATATACCGCCAGCAAACAGAAGAGGGGAGGCGATGCTATAATGTTGACCAGCTTCTCATTATCATGTTCTCTTAACAATAACTTCGTTAAAGGGTTGTGGCAACTAGGAAAAATTGGTGCAACTCACTTGACCTTGTGGTTCCATCCTATTTTTCGCTCACTCCTAGTTGTGATAACTGATGACAAACTTTCATTCCTACTAATGGTTCTTGCCAATAAGGGCTTGATAGTCCACTTTACATTGACAATGAAACAACTTGGTGCTCCAGTCTAGTCTCATTCATCTTTTAATAAGTCTCTCCCATAGTCGACATAACCTATTGCGTGCATGGATCGTGGCATCCATTGCTTGCATGCCATTGAATCCATTTCCTGCATGCTACTGGTGAAAGCCATCAAACCATTGCGGGTAGCTCCTTGCCTCCATCACTTGGATGCTTGCGGTGATAGTAGTCCAACCCTAGGATATGGCCAAATTGCTTTTACTTGCAGAGTACACTCCTTGAGTACTGTCACATTGGAGCAAAGATAAGTTAATCTATGAGTGGGTTATAGTTTTTACTGTTTTGATGATCACTTCAAGAGGAGAAGGACAAGCTTTGCCTTAGAGGGTATTGCAACCCTCTATTTATGCTCTTGTGGAGTCATTAACTCCAATTCTTGTGTGTTGCCACAGAAGTCGGCTCCTATATCAGACTTAGTTCTATCATGTGGGGGACTTCTCTTATAGAAAGATAAGAGATAATAGAATGTCTTATGGTTTACTTTGTCTAGGTCTAGTAGTTTCTATATTACTTACTTGGACAGGTTTAACAACATGAATCTAGGGAACTGTACAGTCATATGGTCATATCATTTCATGGCGATACAAATACTTGTTGAATGATTAGCATTTGAAAGTCGCAACGACAATTTTTTTTTGCAAATAGGCCATCTTTTAAAGGAATAGATGAACACAACTCTTGTAGACTATAATCATATAAATAAACAGTTACATAGTGTTAGGGGTAGAGTAGGAGTTAACAGCAGCTTGCTTTTTATGTCCGCATGTATTGAGAAATTGGAAAATATATAGAAGCAGCTTTCCTTTGGGTTCCATAGCTTGCTTCTTAATTGCTGCTGATATCTCCTCTCTTCTGACTGATTTCTTTTAACTGTCTTCTTTCTCTTCCGTGCAAAACATAATTGCTTTTAGGTGCAGGGTTCTGCCTCAGCAGTAAATGTGCTGCATCACAGTCTTCTTCTTTAATGACTTTATCAAGCGACTTCACTATAATCATCTCACTTAGCCTAAGCTTATTTTGTTCAAAATTTCATATACTGTTTCAAATGGAGTTTCTTTTGCATATTCAAGTGCTAACAGATCCTGATCTATTAATATGTTATTTAATGTAGATAGCAGGATTTATTGTTGGAGCAATCCCACAAGTAAAGAATTTATTTATTGGTGAAAACTCTCCTCTTCGAGTGATTGATGACTCCATATCTTTATTGGGGTATGCATCTCTAAGAATTTCTTCTACTTGTCTATCTTATGCAATTAAATACTTTTCTTAGTTCAGAAATCACGAAGCTGCACAATTTTGTCCATGATAGGATATGTTAGGAAAAATATGCTATCAGAAAAAGCAAATCAAGCCCTGTTCAGGATTTCTTACTCTGTTCTCATCATCGATTCAAGTTCTGCTGTGAAATCTTTATTGATAGATTATTATATTTCTTATTTTGTTTGATCGTTTTTGCAGAGATGGGGCTATTCCATCCATTATCCTTATACTTGGAGGAAATTTAGTCCAAGGTGTGTAACAAGTGTCTAATAGATCTTACTTTCGAGTTTCAACCATATCGACTTCCAATTTTGTCGCAAAAGAATAACATTTGACTGTCATTTCTATTCTCTCTTATTTTAAGTGAAAGGTTATCTTTGTTTCTCTTTGCAGGTTTGAAGTCATCGAGCCTAAGAAAAATTATTATTGTATTAATTATCTGCGTGAGATATGTGGTGCTTCCGGTGATTGGAATATTTGTAGTTAAAGGAGCATCCTATCTTGGGGCATTGCCAGATGACCCATTGTATCACTTTGTAATGATGATTCAGTTCACAGTTCCACCTGCTATGAATATTGGTTAGTATCATGCCTCCCCAAGAAGTGTATATAGAATAAATCTTAAGGAACCCATTGTAGATTGGTAATCATAAATGTTGTTTCTGCTGAGAGTTGTAATGATTTCATTTGAAACTGGATGCCCAGAGCATTTACTCGTTCTTAAGTCATAGAATTGGCACTCAAGAGTATGCTTTATAAAATTTAAACGTTATCAGCTAGGTCCACCGGACAACCATAGCCAAAATACAAACAAATCGAATGAGAAATAAATGTTGTTTCAATGGCTAAATAGTGTAATGTTGTATCGATGCAGGAACAATGACTCAATTATTCGGTGTGGGGGAAGAAGAGTGCTCGGTTATCTTTTTATGGACATATGTCCTAGCAGCATTTTCCGTCACCTTTTGGTCGACAGTGTTCATGTGGATCTTGTTCCCTTAAGCATAATTCTTTTTCCACTTGGTAGTTAGGATATTATTACTCAACGAAAAGTTGACTCAACGAAAAGTTGAGAGGTTGTTCTTAAAATTTGTTTCTATTCATTATTTGTTTTTGTAGCAATTTGATAAAATATGTTAAGAACAGTTGATTTCTGCCTTTATCCAATATATAGGCTTGGATCAAGATACAACTATGCTCTCTCTTATGGGAGAGAGCCTGAAAGGAAGATTAGCTCATCTATGTGTACAAGGAAAGAAAGGTAAATTCAACTGTTCTGAGACTTTGTTTTCAGAGATTTCTAAAGATGTTCCTCACGTTGATCAAATCACTTCTAATTTTTACAATATGAAGTATTTTATCGACCTTTAGAATGCAAGCATTACAAATTGAATTAACATTTTCCATTCGCTTCCAAAGATATCAAGAAGAGTTTTTACATGGTCATAAAGTTACTGATAATAATAATATAGAAAACTACCTAATCTTTTACTGTCACGTAAACACTAGATACGAAGGCTTCTTATGGTTTTATTTTGAGTATGCCTCATGAGATAAGAGTAACTACATATTTTACGGGCTTTGTTGAAGTTTGTATTTTTAGAAGATGTATTTATGAAATTCTTTATTCTAAGGGTATATAGTTAGGATAAAAGGATAAAAATCTAGGTAGGTTGGGTTAATTGATAAGAATAAATATAACCTTTTTACACTTCAAACTCTGCAATGTTTAAAAGGATGATTTTTAGAGATCTTACAAAGAGATGTTTTTACACTTGGTGCATACATTTTGTCACTAATTTTGATTTTGGAGTTAAAGATGTTTTAATTAAAGGATTTGAGAAATATGGATTTGTCCAATATTTTTTTTATAACATTTATACAATTGTGATATTTATTGATTAAAAAATATTTTGATCAACAACCATTCAAGATTGATGCTTAATCCTTTGAGAATACAGTAAGTAAAATTAATTTTAATTTGCAAACAATATTTTAGTTTCAAATGAGATTAATTATAATTATCTTTTGAAAAACTTAAACTCTCAAAGACACTTTTAAATCATACTTACATACTATTCTAGTAATCACACTATTTATCATAATAGTCCATATATTAAGAAAGAAAGTTGTTATAATTATTTTAATAGAATATCAATTGTTTTTAACACAAGATTAACAAATGTTATTTTATAGACTTGTCATCTTCGCAAACATTAAGCAATTAATAGAGAAAATGTAAGGAAACCAAGTTTTGTTTTATATTGATATTTGAAAATAAAAAATATAATTCTATTATCCTACAAAGGGATCCATTTTATAAACACTACTTTGGACATTTTTTTTTTATATAGAACAAAGCAAAACTAATTTACTAGAATGAAGCTACGAAAAGTAGCTGAAGTAAATGGCTAAAGTAAAAGTACTTTGAACTTGCCAAGAGCATATTAATAAATAGTGCATAAAATATCACATACATATACATATACATATACATATACATATACATATACATATATTGTAGAAAAACAATACTCATTTCACTTGGATGATTGACATTTGTTCAACTTATTTTTCAATAATGAAATTGCACCAGAAGATGACCCCCTACGGATTGGTGACCATGTTTTAGTGGATCTCTCTAGTAACTTGTCAATTCGTTCCATTTGTCACTACAATCTTTTTTGTGTGGTGAATTGATACCTCTCTAGGTGATAAGAGTCACAATTCTTTCTACTTTGTTAATCCTACTTCTGAGAGAAGCAATGTCTATTTGTATCCTAGATACTGTCTATTTTATCTCCTAATTATCTATCTAGATCTCTATAAATTTAGGTCATTTGCTTCTTGAATAATTTGAAGAATTTAACTCTATTTCTTGTCCAAAATTCATAGAGTTTCTCTTTGATGACTAAATGTTAAAGAAATTTCAACTTTAAAATTCCCACTTTGGCTACACAAGTCTTATCCCCTTTTAAAAATATAAATGCATGATTACCAACTCCTTTGTGATGGCACTCGGCTTGATATGTTTATCTTTTTGTGCATATTTGTTCTATATTGATAAATCAAGGCCCTTTTGCAAACTTTTGAAACTAAAAACACAAAATTAGAGGGTTGTTAGAAACTTGCAAAATACTTCAAAATGTGTGCAATTTTTAAAATCTAACTAGACACATGTTTTGAGTGTCACTTTTTGAAGAGGTGAAACGAATGAATAATACAAAAGCCTTATGCACAAGCATAAGTATTAACCTAGTGGTCCCACATTTGGTTATCTAGGAGGTCAAAATTTAGTATAATATTTATTTTGTTCAAATTATTCTCCAATTTGGCAACCGATATTTTACTAGTATCCTTATGAATAAATCTATCTTTGCCTCTAGTAATAGTATTATTTCAAGTGCTACATTAATTTCCCATCAAAAAGTCATCGTTCGTCTTGGACTAAGAGATCAAAAAAAAGAGAAGGTAATGCCAGGAAAATTACCTTTAGACTAACTCTATTTTCTTTTACATTAGGAATCTTTAATTATACTAAATCTTTGAATTTATATAACTTACTCTTTAAGTAATTCCCCATTTTATCAATATAAGTAGAAGCTCACATATCTCATTAATATTAAAATTGGTAGAGAAAAGACAAAGATTACACTATGATTATATAGAAAAAATTATAGAAATGGAAAATATATTTGAATACATTAATTTTTATTTTAACATTGATGCAATATGGCTTATAAATCCTTTCTCAAAAATAACTTCCTAAACTTCCTCAATGGGAAGACAACTAACTACATACTAATAATATTTATTCATAAACTAGCATTTATTATTTATTTATTTATTAACTATTAACCTTATTAACTTATATTAACATGTAATATTCCAACATTCCCCCCTTTCTTACATCAATCAAAATAAAGGACAAAATACTGTATGAACTAAACACAACAACCCATCTAGAAACTTGATTCAAAGTACCTCCACCAAATCTCCTCACTCATCCAAGACATATCGAGCTAAACCCCATTAGCGGATGTATTGATTGTCAAACTTACAAATCCTCTACACCACACAAGAGACCATCCTCCATGCACAATGAGAGAATAAATCTCCTCTAATATTCTATCGCTCCTTCAAGTGTGTCAAAATCCCTCCTTTAGTGCTTGCATATGAGAGAATCTCCTTCGAGAGTCCAATTTCCTTTGAAAGTTTTAATATTCCTCCTCCAATTCCACAAGAACTAAATCCATCCTTTAGTGTACAAAATAAATTGAACCAATGTAGATACACTAATCTCACCTTATTTTAGAGATTACACTATCCATAAGTTTTGCCAAGAATTGCCAAGCCCCCTTACTCCATGAATGGGAACAATTTAAAATTAGTACTTCTTATGCAAATTTTTATATTTGAGCAAGAAGTTAGCTCAATATGATAAAAATCCTCCAACCTCTAGTGTTACCTTCTTAAACCTAAAAAATATATCCCTCCTAACTATTGGAGGGGAGAGTCTTTCTTCTGCATAGCAAACCAAAAATATTCTATTTCACTTTTAGTTGTAGTGAGAGATTTATGTTTCAACTTCTCATCAATGAGATCTTTGACATGTTGAATGCAATTTATTTGAACATTTTTTATTTTGACAATTATATATTTTAGTTATCTATTCTTCCCTAAAATTTTAGACTTCTTATTGAAAAGAAAAGAAATTTCCTCAATTGAATGATTTTTATTAACTCTATTTTCTTCAAATCAAGGAAGAAATCATAGTTTCCAAACTAGGTTTAATTTTATTTAATGTAAAAACAACATGATCAAAACTTGAAGAAAAACTACTCAATAAGATTGCTTTAGCATCGTCTTCTTCCATCTTAGAATTTATACTAGCAAGTTGATTTAGAAGAGATTGAAACATACTAATGTGTTGAACAACACTTTCCTTTTCATTCATCTTCAGGTTGAAGAGTTTTTATTTGATTGAAATCTTGGCATTAGAAGCTTAAGATCCAAATAATGTCCCAAGACCTTCCCAAATTTATTTTGATGATTTTGAAAGATCAATGCGATGCAAGTAAGCATATGATAATCCAAGACCAATAAATGTTGTTTCTTTGCAATCTTTGATTATCCATTTTGTTTCTTCAACAATATCATTTGATCTTTTTATGTTTCTAATCACACCATCCTATAAATATTTTTAAAATTAGATGCAACTACATCTTTATTTTCATGTATGGAAATTGTGCCCTTTAATATCCCATAAATGGAAACTTTTTTCCATTTAAATAAAAATAACCTTATCAATTGAAAAAATTATCTCATAAAAATAATATTACAAACCGTTTACTACTCCATGAATTAAAAAGCAATAATTTTTATTTTTAATCCCTCAAAAAGAATAATTTGATAGAGAATACCTATGTTCCATGTTTAGATTTATGCCAGCCAAATTTCCCTCTAAATAGGCTCAACCAATAATGTGATGATATGAATCACATTTCTATGACCTAAATTATAGTTTACAAGTATCCAACATACCCTTCACATATAATTCAAATAATATTTACCAAAAAAAATTGAGAATTGATCCCTTTTCCACTGTGGTTCAAAATATCTTAAACACTTGTTAAAAAATTCACTTGGCCAAAAGTGCTAAGAAAACCATTGAATTGTCATTTAAGGAAACCAATCTTAGTGAGCATGACATTGCAAAATTTACTAAGATCCCTACGTTTGACTGTTCAACCAACCCCCTTGCACATAGAAAATGATGTCATTTGTCTCCTAGCTAGCCGTTGTGCAATAAATTGATGTTGCAACACCATCTCCTCCAATTCCTCTTTCTCATAATAAATTATCTATACCCCCTACTATAGATTTCTATATTTGTAGTGAGGGTTCTTAATTAGTCACCATTTGTCCCAAGCCACACACCTAGGATATTAGTTGACGATTTTTTTTTTTTGAAATAACAACTAATATGCGATAATATGTCTCATTACATAATAAAATTTACACAAGTGTCATGCAAAACCTAAATATACAAGGACACTAACCACACAAAGTGTCATTAGTAGAAGACTTACCAATCATGGGATGAAATCACCACAATGAGCCTACAAGAGGAGGAAACGACACCCAAATGACGATCACACTCTCTCATGAATACAAACCAAGGGTAGGATGAAGTAGTCATCAAATTTAAATCCCACCATGATACACTTACAAAATCTTAAAACACCATAGAATCCCACATAAACAGTGGAATGATTAGGAATTAACACTTCTCAACAAGATGACACAACAATTTTGGAATGAGTAAGATGAGCGTAACATTCATCTCCAATCCAATGAAAATGAACCTTAAAAAACACCTATACATAAGGGAAAGCCTTCACAATAGGTTTCCTTACTAAGAGGTACAAGCCTGTCACCAACTAGAACAACAACAAGTCACCTCCAAACAACAACATGCTTCCCAATGCAAAAGGTGCCATAACTTCTTGATCAACACACTTTTTGATGACACAACAATACAGGAAGTCTTACCAAGAAAAGGGGAACAAATTTTGTATACATAGTTTACCCAAGAAAAGGATAGAAGACCCCATTATTTGATGAATGGAGGAACTATAATGCACTAGAGGATTACAATGCACTTAGAGGACATTAGCACAAGTACACCAATATTGTAAAAATACATAGGCATCTAGGTTTAGGGTTAAAGTCCTATTTTGATGCCAAAGTTCTAGAATGCACTATAGTCCTACCCTATATTGGTGTCCTATTCCTACACTAGTGTCCTAGATAGTGAGCCAATCAAGGTCTATATTTGAATCTCTAGGCATAATGCTCAAGAACAACAAGGAAATAAATATGATGCAAAAAACTCCAAAATGATAAAAATGACCAAGAGATCAAAGTGATTCTAGACACCCAAACACCACACTAGCACTTGAAGGAGATAACTCCCAAGGGCAAGGGAGTCATCAAGAGGCTCCAAACCATGACCCAAAAAACATGGATGAAGGGGAAGGTATCATACACCTCTCATCCATGCCAATACCACACAAAGAACCCAAAATGACCCCTCAATGAGGTGGGTCCTCACAATCTGTAATGTTCCTTTTCTCCCCAAATTATTTAAGTATTGGTAGTGCAAATATAATAGATTGAATATTAGAGTTAAGATAATTTAAAACATGTAATATTATTAAAATAGTTGTGAATAACCAATGTAAAAGGAAATATGTGATAATTTAATGAGAATTATGAAATAAATAATTAACATAATAAATTGAATAACACATCCATATAATTCAATCAGATTAACATCAAAATCATATATATAATACTTTCAATATATATTGTAGCATCAATGAATTTCAATACTTATTTGAATCATAGCACTTGGAAAAACCACTCTTACCCTAGGAATATCTTAGTGGTATTGGCTCTCACTATGACACAATTGGAGGACTTGTGTAAAAACACAACATGTTCCTACTCACACAAAAATGTGTGTCTACTGACACAAATCTCTGGCCAGGACAATCTTGGGTGTAATCTATACCTTGAGTTGGACACAATACATTTGCCTCTTCTCCAATGCTCATAGCCCCACCAAACAACTTTCATCTTCCTTGAATGATCTCCATGCCACTTTCCAAGTCTCACATAAAAATCTTTATTTAAGCCTTACACGATGGTTTCCAAATCATCTCACCCTTTCACAAAGGTTTCCTTTAATTATTATTTAATAAATATAATTATTTCTCCCTTTTTTAAAAGATATTTCTTAAATATTCTTCACTAATATTAATTGAAAACAAAGGATCATATTATCCTTTATTTTTCTATCTCCTTTTAATTCTTTCATACCTTTATTTTCACTTTCGGGAAACTATTTCATAACACAATCAATAAACTAAGAGACCCAAGAGGAAAATAGAGATTTCACGGTTCCAAATTAAATGTTTTATAAAATTTGAATTTTTTTTAATCTCAAATTGAAGTGTGTTATAAATTCATTTTATCCATCATAATAAGATAAAATAGCATAAAAAATGACACTCATGTTTGACTCCAATGTTGAATCACATAAAAGCATTTATAGGACTAATACCAATTAGGTGGCTCATTTATAATCACTCCACTTAGGATGTTCCAATAACATAATTACAAATTTAGAAGAGGACTCAATTTCCTTCAAAATATATTTTTATAAAATGACACATATATAAAATAAATGATTTATGAAGCCTTTTTCCAACTTTGTTCATGATATTGGGGTGGTGGGCCTAGATTGATTGGTTAAATAATTATGTTGTAGGCAAGAGGTAACAAGGTCTAGTCTCCCCACCATCCTAGTGGTATCAGAGGGTGTGTTGCACCAGTGCCATTGGTCACATGAATTTTTTTTACCAATTGCACTGCAATTTATAGGGGGATGGATACCCAACTGATTCTTGCAGTCTAAAAAATAATTTTTTCATGATATGAAAGCTCTTTTCAAGATCCTCTAGTCCCCAATGGTTGTTTCATGCCACCGAATTGAGTGATACCCTTAGGCCCACCCCACCATGCTAGGAGATAGTTAAATGGAGCACAATCACACTCACACCAAACACATGGTAGTAAGGCTTACACACATGCCAAACACAGAGTATACACATGAAATACACAACATGCTAGAATCAATCACCAACATCACATGATAGACAAGGATATATACAATCATAAAATACAAACTCCAAAGGCCATAAGGATGACATCCTATAGAGGGATTAGGAGTGTCATTGCAATAGCCTATGGTACTAGCTAAGTGGGGTTGGGTATGCATCAACTCATCCATGTGTGGGAACCCAACTAACAAGGAAAAACACTCCTCAAGTGGGAACATCTTCTATACTTATACTAGGCCTATACAGGTTCTTTAGATGCCATATGAATTATTATCTTGTTTTATTTTAATTACCCCATGAAAATTTTCTTATAACTTATTAAGGAAATACCTGCACAAGATATCCTTGGGCCACTTTGGACCTCGACAATTGTTGGGATCCACTCCCTTAATACTATTTAACACGTCTAGCTTAGGTTCTTCATGACTCAACACAATTGAATGTGCCGCAAAAAACAAGGCACACGAAGTTGAGCATGATTTTAAAATAATCACAACAAAAATCCATAGAGGAGACATGAATTCTCCCAGTCTAAACCATCCAAATTCAATTCCAACATTAAACTTTCCTAATTATTTTTAACATAAGAAAAACAAATTCCTTCAAAAAACATTAATGAAAGCTAAATTTTCTAATTTTTCAATACCAATTTAAAAAAAAAGTACCACGTTTTGATTCAAATATGAAAACAACTAACAAATGAAATAAAATTTTCATTTTGAGGTTTTTTGAAAAAAAATCATTGTGAGGGCACAAAATGGACATATTTTAAAAATTTCTAAAATAACTTTAAACTAATCTATTTTCTCCAAATTAAATATACAAGGTGAAGGGAATTCCTATGCTCCCTTAAGGGTGAGCATGCCATTAAAAATGTAAATAGAATCAAGAAACAAGAGATGGAAATTAAATCACCTCAATTCCAAATGTACACACAAATATATTTTTTCTTGCAATATCTCACAAATTGGTGAAGTTGAGCATACACACAAACAACAAGAATCCTTTGATAAATTCAATCCAAGATGAGAAAAAATCCCACAATTTTAAAATTTCAAGGGGAGAGTTTTGGAATCATTTTAACTTCAAACATGAATGATTGAAAAATTCCCAAGTTCTTTTTCTTTTATTCCTTTTTTCTTTTCTCCTATTTTCCAAGGTTCAATTTTTCCAATTTTCCTTAATTCATATTTTTCTCATTCTTTTTCGAAAAATGCATTTGAACCAAATAAAACATTCAACATTACTTCATTACAATATTTACATAAAATGATTAATTTAATTATATGCATTCCTAACCCAAATAAAACATTTCAAACATACATAAACTATCCTTAATTTCCCCTTTTCTTCCAACTCATAGAGATATTTCACTAGATACCATGTAATGATTTAAAATTCATCGAAATTAATTTACAATAAAACAAGAAATTACACCATTAAATTAAAATCATGAAATTATAGATAACTCACAACATGAATGGAATAAAAAATTCTCTAATTTGGATCTAGATTAACACAAGGTCATACACGACACATCTTGTACTCGATTTGAGTTCAATTGAGAAATAATAATGGAAAGACCCTATGTGACATCTCCAAAATAACCAAGTTGTTAGGGAATAACTCAAAATTGCATAATTAGGTGGAGAAATAACCTTGTATTTATACCCAGTCAACACACACGTCAAGCATACATGATCAATATATAATAGTTTCAGAAGAAGAGCATAATCACCTAATGGGGTACAATATTATAGAGAATATAAATCAATGCATCCAAATGATATATAATAATGATAGAATTTATTCAAACATGAATAATAATACACATGT
Source organism: Sequoiadendron giganteum (assembly GCA_007115665.2). Taxonomy (NCBI): domain Eukaryota; kingdom Viridiplantae; phylum Streptophyta; class Pinopsida; order Cupressales; family Cupressaceae; genus Sequoiadendron; species Sequoiadendron giganteum. Next base: position 594,040,974 of record CM021108.1, read on the forward strand.
CCATGAATTAAAGAACTATGATAAACTAGGAATATGAGAATAACACATGTATTTGAAAGAATATGACAATAGCTAAATAAATCAGGTCCTCACAAGGAACTTGGCACACTGTGATGTACATATCTTAATGCATACAAAAAATAACAAAAAGCATGTTGGGGAGCATCATCTCGAAACATGTAGGTGGTCTCAAACCACCAAAAATGAAATAAGGGAAAGGGATTCCCTAATAGGCTCCTAGGGTTTTGCACCTAGGAGCTAGTTGGTACAATACCTCTTTCACACTTAGTTATTCTTGGCGTTTCATTCAAAGATTAGGGGTAGAATGGGGTGTGTTGTGTGTGATAAATGTGTCTAAATTCTGTAAACTAATGAAATAAACTTAACTATTGAGTGTAAATTATTGAAATGTAAAAGTGTTTGAAAACACATTATGATATGCAAACATGAACTAAATGACCTAAGAAACACAAGCAAATTAATATAAAAGTGAATAGAAATGAAGGGGTGCACCTGAAAACTTGTAGAGGCTGGAATGAGGATGGGAAAAACTGCTGAATCTGGAATTATGGCTTGCTGGGACACTTACGCCATTCTGGGTGACCTAGTCCAATTTAGGGCAAATTCTGGAAAACTGCTCTAGAGCTCGTTTCAGCCAAAAGGGTATCCAAATCTACCAAAATCTATGAAAATAAATTTTAGAGGGACTAGGTCACCATTGCTAGTGACTTAGTCCTCTTCTGAATTTCTGGAAACCAGAGAGTGGAAATGGAAGCCCCCAATCCACACTTTTTGCTCCTCCAGGTATCCGATTCCGAAAGTGAAGAATATGGTCTATGAGTGTCCTCCAAGCTTAAAATAGGGTTTATTCAACCTTGAAGAGCTTTGAATTTTTTTTGAAGGCCTTTCCACCTTGGTTCTTTTCCAAATCTGTACACAAGACCTACAAATCACACAAAGAGGGAAAACTTGTTGATTGCTAGGGATTGGGGGTTTGCCTTGGTCAAACCCCTTTTGAGTAATCATACCAAAAGATTAAATGAAGTAATGAAGCATGAAACAAATGAGTGATGGAGTTTACCTTGCCATGATGTTTGATCTTGAGTTGCAACAATGGAGGATTCAACCCTTGAGTGCTTTAGCAAAATATGTCTTGTTGACTTGGAATACTCAAACCCTAGCTTGCTTGAGAAGAGTGATGAGTAGAAGAATGAGAGAGGAGAAAATGAGACTTAGGAGATAGAAGAAGGTGCAAAATGAGGGGAAAAACCCAAGTTATTTATACAAGTTATGCCCTAATTTCCTCGAAATAACACCACATAGGCCGACCTTAGGGTTTAGGAGACAAAATCCTCAAAGAATTTTGAGTTAAATTTGAATTTTATGCCAAAAGGGACTAGGTCGCCCAAGGTCGTGACCTAGTCCACTTGGGAAATTTTGATTGGTTGTCGAGAATTAAATCGTGATTAATAATGTTTGTCAGGATTGTCTCACAAAAACACACTAAAGTAAAGAATGTAAGTTCATTAAGGGTCATGTTATACCATAAGAAAGGGTTAATTTAGTGATGAAAAGTCTAAAAAAGTGTGAAAATATTTTACAACACCTTATAATTCACTTTGGTACAAGGCTTGGAAAGGGGGAAAAAGAGGTCCAAAATCCATAGGCAAGGGCCCAAATGAGTGAAAAGTGTCAAGGCTACACTTTTTGGCGACATAGGTCCAAATACACTATACAATGCAAGAGCATAAGTCACAACCAAGATTAACAATGAAAATGTGGGTAAACCCACAAAAGTGGTTTACAATTCGAATGAGGAAGGAAAACTTGTAAAAAATAACCCCATGCCAAAAAATTTCATTCTGGGGGTTTGAATGAACTCATTGGTTCAAATGAACCAAAAAAGGGTTTTCTCGAACCAAGGTTCAAGCGAACCCATTCAATGCATGCACAAAAAAATAAAATGAAAACCCCTTTTGGGAAGGGGGTTCGCTAGAACCCCCCTTTTCCCTGATTATTGACCTGGTTCACCAAAAAACCTAAATTTATATGCTTCAAAGCTCATATTGAGGATAAAAATGGATGAATCTTCACAAACCCAACTGGAATCAAGTAGTCCTCAGAACGAGCTATCCAACGAATATAATTTTAATATGTTTTGGTTTGATTATGTATTTGGTTTTTTAGTTTTATCAAACATAGGTTTTTCATCGAAAATGAAGGTCTTTGTTTTACACATGTGGAAAAATAACAGATTATCAATTTTTTTTTTGAAAAATACGAGTGCACCAGATATTGAAGTCCTTGATCCAATAAAAAAATAAAAAAATGAATTTTGACATATACAAAAAAATTTACGCGTTATACGGTCGCGCTATGTCTGAATTGTAATTGGTTTGACTTCAAAAATTTATTAAAGAAAAATATTCAATACAAAACTATCTAACCAAGTGGAAGCACTAGATATCGGAGTTAAAAATATAAATTCGAAATAATTAGAATTTTAACCTCCATTGAAAAAAATTTATGCATTATATGGTGTCACTTTTTTAAAATGTTGTTTTCCGAAAAAAACCAGTTTTCGTGGGAGATGGAAAAAGAAGTGCAATCTGATTCCAAAAATTTTGAAAAAAATATTTTTAGAATCTACAGACAAAATGTGACGAGACTCTAGTTTGTGTCATCTTCAAATTCCTCATGGTTTAGTCGCTATAGGTGCCCAAATGTGAAGATTTAGTTAAAAAATAATAATTTCAGTGTCCAATTTGGCCAAAAATTGTAAACCACTACTGTGGGATCACCCATGGTGAAAATGAAACATTGATAAACACCCAAATCAACAAGCACAAGCATGACCTATATATCCCCTGATACATAGTTGAGAAGAAAAACCAAAACTAAAAAGTATTAAGGCAAAGAATGAGAGGGAATTACAGTAAGGCCCGATACACTTTCCATGCCATTCCCTAATCAACTTAAGCACAATTTAGATAGGATTTGCATGAATTTTTGGTAGCAACAACAGGTTGGAATGCGTTTTTCAAATAGCCAAACTCTTTTTAATGTTCCATCAAAATTATAGTAATTTTTAAACATGTCCTTCCTTGATAGTAGCCACTTCATCTTCTTTCCTCATCTTCATTGATTCCCCAAAAGTTTGGAGTTATGAATGCTTTGATACCATATTGAAACTGTTAGAGAAAAGATAAAGATTACACCATGATTACATAACAAAAAATACAAAAATGTTAAATATATTTGAATACATTCAATCAGATTTTTATACTTCCACAATATGACTTATAAATCCTTTCCCACAAACAACTTCTTAAAATCCTTCAATGGGAAGACAACTAACTGCATACTAGCAATATTTATTTATAAACTAACATTTATTATTTATTAACTACTAACCTTATTTACTTATATTAACATGTAATATTCCAACAATTAATTGCCTTGATCTTTTGAAAACCTTTAGGTTTGTAAATAAATTGTGATTTTTTTTTTCTTTTTCTGTAACTTTTAATAGCTTGTTTTTTTATATTAAACAACATTTTTAAAAAGTGACATTTATGTGGTAATGTATACTTTTTTTAATAGAAAGGATAAATTATAATTTTTAACATTAATATCTAGTGCATGGATATTTTTCATAATTTTTTGTTGCATATATATTTTTTAATTAATTTTTGAAGTTAGAGTAAATATAATTTGTCCAGACATAAGTGTATGTTGTAACACATAACTTGTTTTGTATGTATCAAAATTCAATTTTTGTTTTTTCATTGAAATAAGGACATTTAGGGAAAACATATTTTTAATTTTTTTTTCCAGTTTTTTATTTTTCTACATGTGTGAAACAAATACCTTTCTATTTGGTGAAAAATCTACATTCACAAGAAATACAAAATAAATATAATATTAATAAAATTAAAAATATTTGAAATCATAATTTTTGGAAAACTTATAATAAAGACTACATATTCACAAAAAATAATTTCTAAATGATTTTATTTAATCCCTTAAAAGGTAAAGAAAAAGTGGTTATTTATTATCATTTTGATGGGTGTCAAGGAGACTCCATTGTGGGTATGATTTAAGACTAGAGGGGTTATATCCAAGGGAGTTTTATCTAAGGGGGTCTTATCTAACCCACTTCAATTAAAACCATTTAGATAGAAACCCTCAAGGCTTAAATCATTGAATTTTCTAAAAATATGTGATTTAAAAAAAAATCAGGACGTCCCAGAAATGAGACACACTATTGTGGAAACACTCGAATCCATTTATTTTTATTTTCATAAAGATGACTTCTAATTTGTTTCTCCTCATACATCATTTATTAACATTATCTAAGGAATCCTACAAATATTCACTTAGCTTGATAAGCATTTGAGTCATGGAGTAAAAGAGACCATAGATAATCTCTATCTTTCTTGCTTTGGTTTTCTTTACTTCTACCTTAGCCCTTTCCTTAGTTTCTACTAATTTCTTAAACAATACTTTTAGCTCACTTATCATCCCTAATTTTGTCTCATTTTTAGGAGGTTATTTTATTTGTGGTAGAAGCTTGAATATTAAGCTCTTGAAAAAGTATCTATTATATGTTCCTTCAGTGTTTTGATACTATTATAGAGTCTATTTAACACATCCTTTTGTGTTTTCATTTTCATTTTCATTATAATCTCTCTACAATTATGTGGAGGCATTATAAAATTGAGTAATATACATCACCAAAGTTTATTCTTTAGTAATTGGTTTGTTTTGAAGAATAAAGCTCCGTCCCATTTGTGTGACATCAATTTTTTTCCTAAAATCACATGTTTTTTCATAAAAATACATGATTTAAGCCTAGAATGGTTCTATATAAAAGGGTTCAATTGAAGGGGTTGGATAAAAATTCCTTAGATTTAACCATTAGGCTTAAATCAAATGTTTAGTGGAATCTCCTCCACACTTGTTAAAATGTTAAAAAAATGTATTTTGATTCACTTTTTGTAGATCAAATGAAGTCATTTAGCCCTTAGTGTTAGATTTCTAAGAAGTATAATATGAGTTAAAAAAATGCATGTAAGTTTTTAATTTTATAAGAAATACAACTCCATTACAAAAAACAATGAACTTTATTGAAGACATTAGAAAAAAACACATTATAGAAAAAAATCACAAATATACACTACACATGACATTGATGTCATTGTTTTAGTAAAATATTAATAATTTTGATCTATATAGTAATAGAAATGTGAGATGGTAAATTTTAGGTTTGAATTTTTGTTAGTACTAATTCAAAAAATAATAATAAATAATTTTTTTAATAAAAATACTAAAAAATATGCACTAGATATTAGAGTGAATGATCCAATATCAAGGAATTATAGAAAAAAATTATTTGTAGTGAAAGTTATGCAAGATAGAAAAATATTACTCAATAATAAATAATAGAAAAACAAAAAAATGATTAAAAAACTAAAATAAAATTATTTAAACAATTATAAAAATACAAATTGAATCTACATAGAAATGGCCAAAACTCATTATTTAAAATTATCCTTAAATTATTGATTGTTTGTCTGAATATAATTTCTAAAAATTGAAAAATGCTAAAACATATTGATTTTGGTGTCCCAATTGTGTTAAAAATGGGACACACCTTTATGTTATCACCCATACCTAACTTACTCTTTTGGTCAACAATTTTCTTGCTAGTTATCAAGGAACATATTCAATGATATAACTACTATGGGATGGGGCAATTGTTCACATAGTAAAGTTCTTCAATTCTACATCAAAATTTGATTCAAAAGTAGACTTTGTAGCTTCCTCTTCACTATAAAAAATGAAAGGTGAGACACACTTTTATGTTATTACCCATACCTCACCTATTTTTTTGACCAATAATTACCTTGGTGGTTGTCAAGGAATAATTACCTTGCCATTTGTCAAGCAACATAATCAATGGCATGCTTACTATGGGATGGGACAATTATCATCTATTTTTCTTAAGTTATCAAATGGCATAGATTCAACAATATTTTAGCTTTGTAAATGATCATCTTCCTTTCTTTGGAGAAAGTTTGTCAACATCAAAATATAAACTAGGCAAGGGAAGGGTACATTCTATTGTATTAGGGCCATATTTTCTAAGGGTATATTTTCTTCTTAGAACTTGTCTTTCTCACAACCTTAACATACGAGAAAATATTTTGAACTTACGTGTTCTTATGAGCTAGTCATCTCCCATGAATTCATTACAAGCCACCTTCCTCATATTATATCTATATCACTATTTGCTAAATATTCTTGCAAAATTGCATAATCATTTTGAATGACAACTTTATGGGCTCCTACCTACTAAGGTAATTCAACTTGAATGATTTTATGCTCCGTAGGGGCACATAATTCCTTGTTAGCTCAATTTCATGATAATCTACCAAAATAGATACGTTAACAAATATTTTTTATGGCACCATCCCTTGTACAAGTTGAATTGCCATAGAAGATGAAGGGGATGGCCTTATTTGGGGCATACCATCAAGAATTTGTATAGATAGTTCCTCTTCTTGACCTATTTATTTTTCTTGCCAAGGTTTTCTACAAATTATCCATATTTTTCAACATTCTTTAAGACTAGCTTCATTTTGCTTATGGATATTTAATCTATGAAAAAACACAAATGTATCTTGGATTTGTTTCTTTCTTCTTGTGATTAAAAATAAGGATTCCTATAGTGATGCCGATGGGGCGTTGGGTGGCCTTGTTGTGCTTTGGAACCACTCTAAGTTTATTGGTTGTGAAATTTTTCACTGTAAGAATAGTGTGGGAGTTTCCTTCTCCTACCTGGGTGGAACTTCATCTCTAATCAATATTTATGCTCCTAACTAGAGGAATGCTAGGAATTCCTTATGTTAGGTTCTTGCTGATTGGGTTAATAACAATTCTGGCACTCGTTGGATGGTGGCTAGGGACTTAAACTCTCCTCTATACCCTTAATAGAAAAGGGGTGGTCTGGTTGATTACTCTGACAACATGTCTGATCTTGCTAACTTCCTAAGTTCCACTGGCTTGCTCGACATTGACCTTTCTGGCCAAGCCTTTACTTGGTCCAACAGGCATTTTGGAGAAAATTTAATACAAGTTAGATTGGATCATTTCCTCTATTTTGGTCACTGGACTGGCCTGCTTAGTGCTAATCTCAGGGCTTTGCCTAGAATGGTGTCTGAACATAATCCTCTGTTGCTAGTCTCAAATGACCTATCTGTTGTGGGGTCCTTTCCTTTTCGGTTTGAAATAATGTGGAATTCACATCCCGAATTTAAGAACAAAATTGTTGAATGGTGGAACATCCCTGTTTGTGGCTATCCAATGTTATGGATCTTCTTCAAACTTAAGCAAATTAAATGTATGGTGAAATGCTAGAACACACATGTTTTTGGTGATGTTATTCAAAAGAAAAGGATTATAGGGGAAAAGTTGAAAAATTTACAAAAGAAAATGGAGGAAGGGGATTCCAGTCAACAAACTTACAACTAGGAAATAGAGAGTCGAAAGGAGTGGAAGCAAATTCTAAGGAAACATGATTTTTTTTGGAAATAAAAATCTAGGGTCCAATGGCTGAAAGAGGGTGATAGGAATACCTCATTATTTCACATTTCGGCTATTAAAAATAAGAAAAGGAATCAAATCTCTAAATTGATTAATGCGTGAGGGGAGATGATCTCTACACCCACCTACATTGGCCTTTTGCTTGTTGATTACTTTTAGGAGGCCTACTCGGCTCCTGCTAAGGCACCTAATCCAGCTCTGGATAATCTGTTGTTAAACCATCTCCCGACCATCATCAACCAAGATGATAATCTTGGGATTCTCAGTTTTGTCACTGTTAAGGAGGTCACTCCTGACTTTTGGAACTCGGTTAGACTTGAAAGAATCCAAAGGAAGCTTGCTGGGTGAAAATGCTCCATTCTTAGCCATGCTGGTAAACTTCAACTCCTTTTTGTTTCTCTTCAAGGTATACCTATTTACTTTCTCTCAATATTCAAGATTCCCAGGTATATAGTTGAGAAATTTGAGAAAATTCAAAGAAACTTCCTCTGGTCTGGGACCGAGGACAAGAAGAAATTTACCCTAGTAAAATGGGAAAAAGTTTGTCAACCCAAACATTGTGGTGGTCTTGGGATCAGGGTTGTCTCCAACACTAACAAGGCCTTGCTAGTTAAGGTGGGCTGGGACCAACTTAGGAATACAAAGGATTGGTGTTAAATCATGAATGCTAAATATCTTCAAAACATGCCTTTGGTTAGCTATCTTTCTAAGGTCCATCCTCAGGGTTCTTTGGCCTAGAGGAGCATTTGCAACTTGGAGGGTCTCCTCAAGAGTGGGATAAAATGGAAGATTGGTAATGGTAGTAAGATCAAATTCTCAGAAGATCACTGGTTACTTGACACCCCTCTGAAATTTTTTGAATTTAGGAACTTCAAGAGGCTGGCTCAAAGGTTCCTCTGTGCCCACATTAGAGACTATGTTCTTGGGCCTCTCAGGGCTAGGAAGTGGAATGATTTGGCCCTTTCTGTTAGAGTAAAGGTTCTAACTTAATTGTGTTGATTAAGTTACCTTTATTCCCTTCTTAAGATTTCACGTTAGTTTGCATAATGTGACATTGTTCTCCTATTAGGGCTTCTTTTAGGGTTTTTCCTATTAGGGTTTGCATGATCTCCTTTTACAAGGATTGATCCCTTTGTATATTTTACAATATCATATCATTGAATTCCTTGTTTGTTTTCTCCATCCATTCTCTTCCTTGTGACAGGTATCCATTTGCATGCAGGTGTTCTTAGAGTTTGAAGTTGGTTTTGACAACTTCAACATGGTATCAGAGCTTTCCTGTTGCATGCTTGTTCTTGTTTGGAGAATTTGGAGCTATTTGGATCTACAAGGGTTTGTTGCAAGCCATTTTTTATTGGAGTCGTCATCATTTTTGCTTCAAAAATCTAGTTTTCGCTTATTTGCAGGAAAAACAATTTTTGGGTTTTGTAGCCAACGTCGAAATCTGAACTGGGTATCTTTTAGATTTTGCATATCTTGCACAGATCTGGAGAAAATTGCAGTCCAAAAAGTGTCGAACACCATTTTTCTCTTGACTGAAGGTCAATTTTTTTTATTTTTTAATCTTCTGCTTGTTCGATCAAAAAACAATTTTTGGGTTTTGTTTCTGGCATCAAAATATTTCTGGGTTTTTATTTTTGTCTACAAACACTGAGTACTTAGATCTTCCAAAAATCAAATTAGAAATAGATGTTTTTGCTAGAAAACCCGTTTCCTGCAAGCTAAATTTAGTTTTTGAAAAATTCATCACTTTTGGCCATGGTGTCCATTTTTGGCAAATGAGATATCGACGGAAAGCTAGTTTCGAGCACTTCATAGTGGTGTAGGCCATTTTTTCAGATTTGTCATCTACACAAATTTGAAGTTATTTTCCATCATGGAGGCAGATGTGAACATTCATCAGTGCATGAACTATTTTCTTTTTTTGTATGCATTAGATTTCCCTCCAGGTATATTTTCTTCAGTCTTTTGTGTTTTCACACTCTGGTGAATTACTTGGACATATTTGCTCTTGGGAACTTCTCGTTTGCATGGGATGCTTTGTTCTTGGCTTTTCTTCATGTATTTCCAATTTTTATCCTTTTTTTAGGGCATTTTGAGCGTCATTTGTAAGCAAATCTTTTATGTAAACGCACTGAGATAAAGTGCCACACTATTGTACATGTATTTTTGGGAATTTTGCACATAAGGTTGTGCCATATTTTGTACTCGCACTATTTTATAAAGTTCCATGAAGGGGTTGTGTAGTGCCTTTATTTTGCCATCACACCTTTGTCCGGTGAGTGTCCCTCCACGACGACAGTGGATCCATATGATTCTAGCCTCATGCATGTGTGCTTTGTTTTGCACACCACTTTTTCAGTTGCAGGTGCTTTCTTGTGAACTTTTAGATGTTGTATCTTCTTCTTCATGCACTACAGGGTGTTACACACCATTTCAGTGGATCTGTCAGGCTCTCCTAGTTCAGCATTATAGGGGGGTATTATACTTTTTGTGCTAATTCTTCCTCGGTTTCGCCTTGGAAGGGATCTTCCATTCTCAATTGATCAGTGTTTTCAGACTATTGGTACTTGTGCCATCTGTATCCTCGTTCTAGGTGTTTGCCTTTGTTTGCCATCTGATTCGAGTAGTGTCATTTGGGGCACTCATGCAGATTGTTGTCTTCTTGAACCTGATCATCCTATCTTTAGCAGAGGTTCTTCATCACCATAGCAGTCATCTTTCGACTATTGTTTGCAGCTTCTTCTGCTTCAGTGATGTTCTTCTTGGCTTTCTACATCTCTTTTTTGAGTAGAGCTTTTCCCATGAGGTTTTCTCTATTTCTCCACTTTACAGAGATTTGGTTGTATTTGGGTACCTGATCTGGCCTAGTTGCCAGGACCCATGTTTGCCTTCTTGCATTGTAGTTACCTTTTCTTTTTTGCATTTGTTTGTAGCTGCACTGTTGCTCATCTTAAGGGGGGTGTTAGAGTAAAGGTTTTAACTTAATTGTGTTGATTAAGTTACCTTTATTCCTTTCTTAAGATTTCACGTTAGTTTGCATAAAGTGACATTTAATAATTATATTAATTATTAAATGTTTTCCTATTAGGGCTTCTTTTAGGGTTTTTCCTATTAGGGTTTCTTTAGGGTTTGCATGATCTCCTTTTATAAGGATTGATCCCTTTGTATATTTTAAAAAATCATATCATTGAATTCCTTGTTTGTTTTCTCCATCCATTCTCTTCATTGTGACATGTATCCATTTGCATGCAGGTGTTCTTGGAGTCTGAAGTTGGTTTTGACAACTTCAACACTTTCTCCTAGGATCTATTTCGCCTTGCTAAGTCTCTGCAGGATTTACTTTCCTTTACTAGACTTCCATCATCTTTCTCAGGGGATGATTTTTTTTGGACCTATGATAAGCAGGGTGATTTGTTTATTAAATCAGTGTATAATCTGCTGACGGATAGGGTGCTACCATTGACCTTTGGAAGAAAGTTTGGAACCATCATATGATCTTGAAAGTCAATTTTTTTTGGTGGACTGCCTGTCACAACATGATTCTTACTCACGACAATTTGAGGAAAAGAAGATTTCATATCCCCAATAGATGTTTCTTATGCAAATGCAGTGTTGAATCTGTTGACCACTTACTATTGCATTGCCCATTTGTTGTTGAACTGTGGAATATGGCTATTGAAATATTGGGCATACAATGGACCATGTGTAAGGATATTAAATATTTTATTTTGAGCTAGTTTGGTCTGTGTATTCACCCCTTGCCTGGAGAAATTTAGAACCAGGTCCCTCTAATTATTTGTTGGTTTTTATGGAAAGAGAGGAACAATAGGATTTTCAGGAATACTGAGAGGTGTCCTAAGGAGGTCTTTGGTATAGGTGCTCATATTTTAGAGGTGTGTCGCTAAAACATTGTATACCTTTGAAGAAAAGGATAATTTTGTGCCTGTTTTGGTCCTACTTTAGGTCCCATTTCACCAATTTTCACCCTAAAACAACATTTATAGGCCCCTAAGGTTGTTAATTTTGACTTGGAGGCATGTTATACCCAAGGGATCATTCAAAATCCAACAAAAAACACCAAAACCAATCAAAAAGTACCGTTCCCACTCAAAATTTCCTTAGTCGGACTAGGTCGCCCAAGTTGGCGACCTAGTCCTTTTTGAGGATTTTTGAGGTTTAAAGAAGGAAAATGAATAATTAATCAAAAGTCCTCGATGGGTGTCATCTTCTTAGGTCAATTTTTTTGACAATTAGGTCAAGTTGCTTATATATACTTGTTTTTTAGGTCATTTTTCAACTCTCTCTTAGCCATTTTTTCACATCCAACTCCAAAAACCAAGTGCAAAAACATCTTCCTAAAGAAGATTCATCTCTCACATGACAAAAGTTGAAGATTTTAGACAACAAACTAAGGCTTTTTGGAGGTCTTGAAGCTCACTTCACATCCAAGATCACTCATTGACAAGGATTAGAGATAGATGCCTATGGAGATTGATGGATAAATCTAGATTGAAGAGGTGCAACTAGCCACCAAATCACTCTTAAAGACTGATTTCAAAGTGCCTCCATCTTCTACCTTCAACCCATTTGCAGATTTGAGGTTTGCATCCCATTTTCAATCCTTGTTACTTTCATTTGTAATGGTGTAGGATTTCTAGGGTTTATATTCTTGCATCATTTCAAATATTTTACATACATCTTATTCTAGCACAATAGAATAGGGTTTTTCTTTGTTTCAGGTTTTCCTAAATCGAGACACACTTAGGGCTAGGGTTTATGCAAAATTCCATTTCATTTCAAGTTTAAATACAAACTAGGGGTTTGACCAAGGCAAAACTCACATTAGAAACAAAAATACATTATGTTTTGTAGGTTATTTTGCAGGTTTGGAGCAGGAGTCTCGTGAAGAAGCAAAATATAGACATAAGGCCTTTCAGTCCACTTTCCATTTCTCAGAAAAGCAGAAAGGGACTAGGTCGCCCATAATGGCGACCTAGTCCCACTGAAGCTTTCCGACACTGAAATTTGTAGATGGGGGTTCCACAATAGTGGTTTACAATTTTTGGCCAAACTAGACACTGCAATTATTATTTTTAACTAAATCTTCACATTAGGGCACCTATAGCGACTAAATCGGAGTCTCATAAAATTTTGTCTATAGATTCTAAAAAAGTTTTTTTCAAATTTTTTGGAATCAGATTGCACTTCTTTTTCCATCTCCCACAAAAACTATTTTTTTTTTCTTCAGAAAACAACATTTAAAAAAAGTGATGCTCACCGTATACAATATAACTTTTTTTGTGTGAAGGATGAAATTCAAATTTAGATTTGCAACTACGATATCTAGCACTTTAATTTGGTCTCATAGTTTTTTATTCAATATTTTTTCCTTAATCAAGTTTCAAAGTCAAACCAATTGCAATTTAGACATAAGCGAACTGTATACAACATAACTTTTTCTGTATGTATCGATTTTTTTTTTTTTTTAATGGATCAAGGACATCAATACCCAGCACAAACATATTTTTTTAAAAAATATTTTGATAATTTGCTATTTTTCCACATGTGCAAAACATAGAGCTTGATTTTCGGTGAGAAATCTATGTTTAATAAAACTAAAAAAAAACACATACATAATAAAACCAAAAAATATTAAAATTATATTTGCTGGATAGCTCGTTCTGAGGACTACCATCTTCCAGTTGGGTCTGTGAAGTCTCCTCCATTTTCATCCTCAACTCGAGCTTCAAAGGGCAAAAATATGGAGTCCTTTTGTGTCAGAGGGTGGGAAGGTGGGGAAAGGGGGGTTTGGTTGAACTTGGGTTCGATCAAACCCCCTTTCCACAATAGGAAATGTGGGTTCCCACATGCAAAGTGGTTCACTCAAACCATAGTTCAAGTGAACCCCTTTTGGGTTCGTTCGAACATTGAGTTCGCTCAAACCCGTGAAAACGATTTTTTTTGCATGGCTGAGGTTTTTGGAAGTTTTCCTTCCTCACTCAAATTGTAAACCACTTTTGTGGGTTGACCCAGATTCGGGGACCCAGTTGACTGAAATGGCTTCCAGAACAAATTTCCCGAAAAGGGACTAGGTCACCCCACTTGGTGTAAGTGTCCTAGGTGGCTCAAAACCCTGATTTTCCATTTTTCTAGTGACTTCCACAATTCCATTTTCAGCCCTCTTCGGTTTCCAGGTGCACTTCTTTGATCTGTTAGGTTAGTTTACTCATATTGCTTTCATTTTTAATGAATTAAATCATGTGTTTTCCAGCAACATAAGTGTTATTATTTTAGTTTAAAATAGTTAGGTTTTCATAGTACATTTCAACACATTTGCACATCTCACTTACACAGTCAATCCCTAAATATTGAATGAATCACAACATTTGGTGCCCCTGGAGGTGAAAGAAAAGCCTCTTCCTTCTAGGTGAAATCTTAGAAATTTGTAGAGGACCCATTATTTTATCCCCACATAAAGCATTTAAATTTTGTGGTTCATTTTGGTGAACTTGCATTTCAACACATTACACACTTCTGATTTTCATTGCATTTGCATACTAGGAGCTCTTTATTTAGCATTGCATTGAACGTTGCATTGTGTAAACCAGCATCCTAGGGTTTTTCATCTTTCATTAGTGAAATAGTATCATAGTTGCCATTCATTTCCTTGCTTGATACACAAATTTGACATATATATTATACCTCTGCATGTTAGCTTCTAGAAACTTGCATTTTTGCATCAGTACTTTTTGCATTTTCTTTCCAAATTCTGTACTATCTACTTCTTTCTGTTAATGCTGCGTTTCAATTTTGATTTTCTCTATTATATGGTTATTCCTAGCTTAAAATGACATTTATGAGTAGCATTAAATAATTACATGTTTCCTTTTCTGCTCTAATTCCTAGTTCTTTCAAAGTAGATTTCGTAAAACATACACCTGACAACATAGATAACTCACATAATACAATGCACACACTTTTTCACTATAGGAACACTATATCATCTAAATCTTTTAGTAGTGATGATTTTGATAAGTTAGATCAAGTTCTTCAAAGCTTCCTCTCACTCACTTCATCCACTAAGATTGGTGATGATGTAGTTACAACTTCCCCACCTTTGTCTTCCAAACCTTTTAGTTGTGATGATATGGGTATGTTAGATGATGTCCTCCAAGATTTCATCTCCCCTACTTAATCCACTATGGTTTGTTGTGATGACCAAACTAAAAAAAAAGATGTCAATGCCATCCAACCTCAATTCATTCTTTATCCACCTTGTTCTAAACCTCCAACCCCAAACCAACCTGAGTTTACTCTTTATCCTCCTAAGAATGATACCGTTGCGCACACTCATTATAATCGTAATAACCCACATCCCCAATAACCATATACCTCCACTTCCCCACCATTACCCAACCCTATCTTACCTGAAACTCCTCGTTTCAACTCGCAACTCAGGGAGTATGATTTGGTTGAGCAACTTAAAAATACTCCCACCAAAATATCCCTTTGGGATCTTCTTCAAAATTCCCCTAACTAATACTCCATGCTTCAAACAACCTTACAAAAGATAGTGGTCCCTCCTAGTATGAATACTACTAATGTGACAACTCTCCTAAATGACATGAACATAACTAATGTGGATATTAATTTCTATCAACATGAGCTACCACCATTAGAATTACGCCAACAAAATGAAGCCTTTATGATCATAGCCTAGTATGATTAGATAGTTATTAAAAGGACCCTTGTTGACAATGGCTCTGCCCTAAATGTGTGCAGTGCAAAGCTTCTTGATAGGTTACATGTCGACCAATCACAAATCCAATCTGATTCCTTATCCATTAGAGGATTTGATAATGTTACCAAACAAAATTTTGGTGTCGTCACCTTACCCATTACTATCATAATGGTTACACTACAGACTCCTATCCATGTCATGCCATATGATCTTTCATATAATCTCCTCTTGGGATGATGATGGATACATGAGATGCATGTAGTACCCTCAACCTTTCATCACAGAATGAAATATGTCTACAATAATAAATTTTATCAAATTGACATCGATCCCAAACTTGAGAGTTTCTTGCAACTCGAAAAGGGCACTTCAAGTCCTCTCAAAACCTTAATTCTTACCTCTTATATTGCCCCTCCTTAGAAGGACCACCCGAAGATTAAAATAAGTTTAATTTACTTGGTGACGATTGGGGATCCTTAGAGTTTACTCATTCCTTTATGGGTGAGTGTAGTGTCACACACAAAGAGGATACTAAAAATGATCAATCCATTGTCCTCTCTACCCAACAAGAGGAATACCCTTCCCCCATATCTACTTCATCTCTTTTGGAAGAAAATTCCACATATACAACAAATTTTGACGAGATAGATTATCAACAACCCCCTAACCCACAAGACATGGAAAGACTTTATGGACGTGGTTATGATCTTGTGAAACAATTGGGTTACAATGGTAAAGGATGCAACAAGCATGAACAAGGCATCCATGTCAGGCCCATTGAACCTAATACGCAAGGAACTAAAACCGGTCTAGGGTTTTCCTTTTCTAAAGCTACAAAATCGAATCAACGACCCTCTCTCAACATCAATAATATATCATGCACATCAAGAACCACCCTTATGCTTAAGCACCCTGAATTTCTTGATGTGGATGCTCTCCTCTTCACCTATGTTCATGGCGATGATTTAAAAAATATTTTAGGTGCTTCAAATAAGCCTTCTCGCTCCAAGAGACATGCCTCTTGTGCTATGTTGAGTTTAGAGTCTACCGTTAGTGATATTAACAAACCTCACCCTAGCTTGGAACCATATGATCCTGAAGTTCCCAAGTCTAATGCACTCCCTTTAAGAGATACCTTTGACATCCCCATGGATATTGATGCCAAAGAAAAAATCATTAAAATCGGGAAGTGCCTAGATGATGAAGAACAAGAGGATCTTGCAACCTTGCTTCATAACTTTCTTAAACTATTTTCTTGGAAATACTATGACATTCCTAGAATAGATCCCCAAATAGTTACCCATAACATTGTCCTTACTGAAAATGCTAAACCTGTTTGCCAAAAGATTCAAAAAATGAATCCTAAGGTAGCCTTGCATGTTAGAGGAGAACATGAAAAACTCCTTGACACAGGTTTTATTTGCTCCATTGATTATTCTCCCTGGATTCCAAACATTTTCGTGGTATCCAAACTTGATAATTGTGTTAGGATATGTACAGATTTTAGAGACCTGAATAAGCCCTCTTTAAAAGACGACTTTCCTCTTCCTAACATCGATATGATTGTGGATTCCATTGCTGGACATGCTTTGTTATCCTTTATGGATGTATTTTCAGGGTATAATCAAATCTTCATTAACCCACAAGATCAATAGAAGACAAATTTCACATCCGCTTGGGGCACATTTTGTTGGGTTATGATGTCTTTTGGTTTAAAGAATGCTGGTGCTACTTATTAGTGAGAAATGAACTTAATCTTTCATGATTACATTCATAAAATATTATAAGACTACATTGATGAAATTCTTGCCAAATCCTTAAAAGATAATGTGAATGTCCTCCGTCAAATCTTTGAGTGTATACGTAAGTATAAAATGCGCTTAAATCTTAAAAAGTGTTTCTTTGGAGTAGATAGTGGTAAACTGTTAGGGTTTATCATATCTTATAGAGGCATCAAGGTGGATACAAATAAAATTGATTCTATCATCAATATGCCACCTCCTCATAACATTTCCCAATTACGTACGTTACAAGGATGGATACAAGTCATTCCCTGTTTTGTCACCTGCTTAGCCAATCGTACGTTACCCTTTACTCACCTCCTTAAAAAGGATGTCAATTTCGATTGGAATGATGATTGTAAACAATCCTTTGAGAGTTTGAAAGAATACCTTATAACTCCACCTATTTTACAACCCGCTATACCCAATCAACCTTTCATCCTTTATATCGCTGCTTCTACCCATGCTCTCGTTGCCTTGTTGGCTTAAAAGGATTCCAATGGTAAAGAGCATCCTGTCTATTATATTAGTAGAACACTTCTTGATTACGAGACTCGTTACTCCATAATTAAAAATTAATGTCTCGCTCTTGTATTCACTACTAGTAAGTTGCGTTATTACTTACTCAATGCTGAAGTACATGTGATAAAAAAGTTTGACCCTTTACGATATCTTTTCACTAAAAAAGATCTATTAGGACTTCTTGCTAAATGGGTCATGTTGTTAATTGAGTTTGACCTTAAGTTCATTTCTCAAAAATAAATCAAAGGTCAAGCCTTAACCGACCATTTAGCTGATGCACCTTCACCATTAGCGTTACCCATTAATGACTCTTTCCCTGATGACAACGTGTTTACTATAGAAATTCCTACATGGGAATTGTACTTTGATGGATCCAAGTGTCGAACACGCTATGGTACTGGAGTTATTCTAATTCCACCTATTGGTAAGCCTATTCCCTTATCCTATTGTCTCAATTTCCCATGTACAAATAATACAACTGAGTATGAAGCATTACTCGCTAGGTTACGCGCTGCTCTTGTCATGAGGGTCAAAAATAGTAAGATCTATGGTGATTCACAATTAGTCATTAAACAAATAAATGGTCTCTATCAAACTAAACATGATAAAATCTCAAAATATAAGGATCTCACTCTTAATTTATTAGACCAGTTTGACTCCTTTACCATTGATAACATCCCTCACAAAGATAATTGCCATGCAGATGCAACGGCTAGTGTAGCCTCTCTTTTCTCTCCTGTAAACCCTTTTGAACAAATCCTCTTCACCATTTGTCCTATTATGAAACCCTCCATCAATGATCAACCTCTTGATATTTGTCCCACTTTTTTTGATTATTTGTGTGAATGGTATGATGCCATTTACAATTATCTAAAAGATGGCACTATTCTTGAACCCACCACCAAAACTACCCGTCAACGCCTAAAAAATTTAGCCACTAAGTATATCATCCTTGCATACACATTGTACCGAAGAACCTTCAATGGAATTCTTCTATGATTCCTTAAGGATGCTGAAACTCATATTGCCCTCAAACAAGACCTTTCTAGTACTTGTGGAGGACATTTTGGAGGAAAAACCTTAGTGTAAAAGCTCCTATGTATGGGATATTATTGGAAAAACATGGAAAAATATTGCTATTCATATGTTAAGCGATGTCATCAGTTCCAGGAACATAATCATTTGATCCACACTCCTACTTCAGAGCTTCATTCCCAAATACCTATCTGTTCGTTCTCTGTGTTGGGTTTGGATCTAATCGGAAAAATCTCCCCACCTTCTTCCTATGGACATATGTTCATTATCACTGCTACCGATTATTTCACCAAATGGGTCGAAGCTATTCCCCTTCGATACAAAAACACTAAGGTGATCTATCATTTCTTATTGGAACACATCATCGCTAGCTTTGGTCTCCCTTCCACGTTAGTCTCGAATAATTGTACTCCCTTTAAGAACAATGAGGGGAAGAAGCTCCTTGAGACCTTCTGTATCCAACACCAATTTTCCAGAACTTATTACCCTCAGTCTAAAGGTCAAGCCAAAATTACTAATAAGATCCTAGGGCAAATCCTTAGGAAGACTGTCAATCAAAACTAAAAATATTGGCATACACAATTGCAATATGCCCTATGGGCATATTGTACGAGTGTCCATTATTTTATAGGAAATACCCCTTTTAATCTTGTTTATGGTACTGAGGCTATCCTCCCTTTAGAGCTAGAAATTCCCACATTGTGGATTGCTCTGTAAAGTCTTGTTGATAATGACACTTATGCGGAACAACATCTGCACCAACTTGAAATGCTTGATGACCAACACATCAATGCTCTCAAGCATCTTCAAGCTTATGCTAAACAATTTCAACGCAAACATGATATTGGTGTCATTCCTTGAACCTTTACCAAGGGTGATTTGGTTTTATATAAAAACCAATGCAACACCACTATTGATTACACCATCAAAGGTAAATTTAGTCCTAATTGGCTTGGTCCCTATGTGGTCCACTCCAATTATGGATCTGGTGCTTATACCCTAACCGAGCGTGATGGTAGTCCCCTTTGAGATCCCATTAATGTCACACATTTGCGTCGATATTATGTCTAGAATCCCCTCTTGATTGGTATGATTTATAAAGCAACATTGTTGACGCTATTGGATTATATCCTATGGGATGTCTCATTGCTTCGTTCTGAACACATCATCATTTTTGTGTCCCAAACACTAAAGTGATTATTTAATTCATTTTTTTTAATTACTTTAGATTTCATACTATTCAACCTCCTTCCCCTTTTGTGTGTTATGTTTCTTTAAAATCATAAGTGCATAACATATTTAATATAATGGTTAATCTAACATACATTCTAAATGTATTGTAATTTCATCACATACATTCTATTAAATCATGTTGCCATTAATTAAATACTAAACTATTTAATTAATCACATTGTAATTTCACATACACACAATTAAATTACATCATACAAAATAAAAATGCATATATATACACATATCAAAAGTATTTTATACATATAATCGTAATACACAGTGTCACTGAGGACTATGATTACTAGATCCCTCAAGATCTGGTACTCACACTGCATCAATAGTAGGGCATCAAGAGATAGTCGTGCATGATCATGACCATGATCTGTTGACTCTCAGTGAATACTCTAATCCTCCCATCCGTGCAAGTTCCAACTAGTACTCACCAGCTATCTAGTCCCTCTCTGCCCGTACCTATGCCAAATATCTGTGTAATCTCTCCACCTCTGTTGCAGACCATGATGGTTGCGCCTATGGTGTAACTCTCACTCGGCGAACCTACCTCCTCAGGACCTCATAGGCTACCCACAATCTCGCGAAGGGTCTTAGGGTCTCTGGCTCTCACTCCACGATAGGTGGGGGCAAGTAGTCAGTATCCATATCCTCTTCATTGAATGTCCCTGACACTATCTCTATGGTTGCCTGATGTAGGAACTCTCGCCAACCCTCTGCAGGCCCTGAAAAATCAAACAAGAGTCTCATTAGTAACACATCATGATATAAATATCTATGCATTAAATCTTAAATAAAATGAATCCATCAAAATTAAATATCATCACCTAGATATCTTTGGTGGAAGGTGGAACGTCCACCTCATCCTGTGTAGGGGGCATAGAATATGTGCTCGCCTCCCCTCGACAATGAGTGCTAGCACCTGCTGTTGTTACTGTCCAGGATCTAGTTCTATGAACAAGTGAGACCTCTCCCTGATCGTATTGGTCCTTGATTGACGCACCATCATCCCCACTTAGGGGTGGCTCCTCCAATCTCTCATCCTCCTCCTCAACCTACTCCTCATCCTCATCCTCTCCCTCCTAACCATCATAGTCTAGGTTTGCATCCTCAACATAATCCTCATCAATGATATCTGTAAAAATATCTGCAGCTATGTACCATGTCGCCTCAGCCCTGTCGTCTCTCTCCCTCTCCTCTCCCTCATTTGATATAGGTTGGGCCTCTCCCACTTGCTCATCTACAGGGAACATTGGCTCTAGTTGCGAGGCTCTCCACCACTCCTCGTGGTCCCATGTGGCCCTGACATCATCTGCATTATCAACTAGTGGCTGGTCATGGTCTAAATAGTCCGACTCACTCTTGATGAAATCATCCAGTGTGAATTGTGATATGTCTCCTAGCCTCTGTGTGCTCTGAACAAACCTCCTGAATGATGATCATGCCTATAACGGTATCTGCACTTGTCCGAATTGCCTCACAACCCGATCATAGTAGAACAACCGCACTATGTGATTGGCCATCCTACTAGGAACCTAGTCATGTATAATCTCTAGAGTTGTCTAGTATAATTGGACCACTTGAGAACAAGTTGGTATGGCCTCCACACGATGTCCTCCTTGTCTAGTCGGTCGAATCTCACTCTCCAAAAGTGCATATCACTGTACTGCCACAATCACTGTAATGGATACCCGAATGCTCGTGGATAGCCTACTGTTGTCGGACACAGGAAGCCCACTAGTCGTGTACATGTAATGTGCTCTAAGAACCATACCTGTAGGAGCTTGCAGTGTACCATGCTATCTATCTCCTGGAAAATGGACCGATTGAGATTTTAGTACATATGTGCTAGAATGTATCGGCCCTATATCGTCTGATACTCTGCCATGCCTCGTATTAGGTGTACTAGTCTGCCCTCCAAATTAGTTGCTTGCCCATTTGACAAAAGGAATAGTGCTACTATGTGTGTCATAATGCTTCTCACCATCGATGCTCATGAATAAATTAGTATCACCAAATCTATCTGTCCTTCTACCTTGTCATCATGAATGGGACCCTCAAGGTAGTACTGCATATACACCCGCTGCTCTCAGAAGGACCATCCCCTCTATAGCTACCCACACTCCCCCTGAATAGGGACTCAAAGAATGCAATGGAAATCCTCTAGTGTAATCATCATCTCTCCTGTGGGTAGGTGAAACGTGCAGGTATCTGAATTCCACCTCTCGCATAACACCAACAACATAGTATCATGGTATCTCATTGGTGGCATAAGATAGGCCCAATAGATCCTCACTTCCTGTAAGTGATCCATCTCTACTAGTGATAGGTCTCAAGCCAAGTCTATGAGGAAACTCAATTGTCTCCCACCTAATCGTTGCTGAGACCATGTGGGTACCTATACAAATTCTCACAATATGCTATCCAAATCATCTAATTTCTTCAATTTTACTCTAATTCATCAAGAAAGTGTGCTAATGTTGATCTAGTGTGATTTTTCTATGGACCTAGACACTTTAGAACCCTTTTGGGACACTTCATGAATAAATGGGATACTTTGCAAAGAAAAGGGACACTTTGCGATTTTTTCTTCCAAGATCATAGTATACTCTAAATAAGCATTAAATTTATCCTATAATTGAAAAATCACAAAATACAGGTTTCGTAATCAACCAACCTCATATTGGCAGTTGGGTGATCCCACAATAGTGGTTTACAATTTTTGGCCAAACTGGACACTGAAATTATAATTTTTAACTAAATCTTCACATTCGGGCACCTATAGTGGCTAAACCATGAGGAATTTGAAGATGATGCAAACTAGAGTCTCATCACATTTTGTTTGTTGATTCTAAAAATATTTTTTTCAAAATTTTTGGAATCAGATTGCGCTCCTTTTTCCATCTCCCATGAAAACTATTTTTTTTCAAAAAACATGTTTAAAAAGTGACTCTCACCATATACAACATAAATTTTTTTGTATGAAGGATAAAATTATATTTTTTTTGAATTTAGATTTGTAACTACGATATCTAGCACTTTAATTTGGTCTCATAGTTTTTTATTGAATATTTTTTCCTTAATCAAGTTTTGAAGTCAAACCAATTGCAATTCAGAAATAGGCGGACTGTATACAACATAAATTTTTCTATATGTATCAAAATTCAATTTTTTTAAAATGGATCAAGGACATCAATACCCAAAACGAAAATATTTTTAAATTTTTTATTTTGATAATCTGCTATTTTTCCACATGTGCAAAACAAAGAGCTTGATATTCGGTGAAAAACCTATGTTTAATAAAACTAAAAAAACACATACATAATAAAACCAAAACATATTCAAATTATATTCGTTGGATAGCTCGTTCTGAGGACTACCTGATTCTAGTTGGATTTGTGAAGATTCCTCCATTTTCATCCTCAACCCGAGCTTTGAAGTGCCAAAATTTAGGTTTTTTTTGTGTCTCAGATGGGGGATGAGGGATAAGGGGGGTTTCGTACGAGCCCATAGGGATTTGAGAGAACCCCTTCAAAGAGGTTCCCTCGAACCCCTTTCCTATGCATTTTTTTTTTTTTGCTGGCCAAGATGCAAAGGGGTTTCGCTCGAACCCTGGTTCGAGCGAACCCCTTATTGGTTCGATCGAACCAATAGGTTCATACGAACCCCTAAAATCACTTTTTTTTGCCTTGGGGTCATTTTTTGTAAGTTTTCCTTCCTCACTTGAATTGTAAACCACTATTATGGCTTCAACCGGTTGCCACTCGCCACCTGATCAGGTAAAACGTCCAACCTCGCAGGGGTGAAATCACGTGTGCTAGGCATTCTGTCACTCTCTCCTCGTCATTATATCTTCAATGATGCAAAAGGTAAATGAGAAATTAACTGCATGTTTACTCTTTTTCATTTATTTTTAACTAACTCACTTCTACACACATGTGCACATTTGTACCTTTTCACTTTGTTAACCTTTTTAGTGTGCCTTTTCATTAAAATCAACATTTTGGGTGCTAGTGAACTCCATTTTTGATACTGTTTGTTGCGTCAGAATCATGTTTCCATGCACTAAATCATCACTCACCTATTGCTATAAGGCATGGTACTTGGAAATTCCCTTAGATATGCGTGCCCTCATTCGATGTGGTTAGATGACTACCTTGATTCCACCTCTGTAAAGCAAGCGAAATCAAGGGGGGGCATACATATACCCTCAAATTTGATCTTTAGGGATTATATAAGAGGATTTCTAGGAATTATAATGAATTTTTGTTGCAGGATGCGGTTCCTAAAATTGTGGTTTTGCAAATAACTACACTGGGGGCTTCATTCTCCTGCTTTGTAAGGAGTATCCTTTTATAAAAATGAAGGTGCATTATTTGTTTTTAGAGTCTTTTAGCTCACATATGCACGTAGATTCATATGGATGCTAAAGTGGGAGATAATGTGTCACCGAAAAATTGTATACCTTTGAAGAAAAGGATAATTTTGTCCCCGTTTTGGTCCCGTTTCACCAATTTTCACCCTAAAACAACATTTATAGGCCCCTAAGGTTGTTAATTTGACTTGGAGGCCTGTTATACCCAAGGAATCATTCAAACTTTGAAAAAAACACCAAAACCAATCTGAAAGTACCATTCCCACTCAAAAATTCCTTAGTGGGACTAGGTCGCCCAAGTCCTTTTTGAGGATTTTTGAGGTTTAAGGTGGGAAAGTGAATAATTGATCAAAAATCCCTGATGGGTGTCGACTTCTTAGGTCAAATTTTTAGACAATTAGGTCATGTTGCTTATATATAATTTTTTTGTAGGTCATTTTGCAACTCTCTCTTAGCCATTTTTTCACATCCAACTCCAAAAACCAAGTGCAAAAACATCTGAACCTCAAGAAGATTCATCTCACACAATTTTTTTTGAAGATTTTAGAAAACAAACTAGGGCTTTTTGTAGGTCTTGAAGCTCACTTCACATTCAAGATCACTCATTGACAAGGGTTGGAGATAGATGCCTATGGGGATTCAAGGAGAAATCTAGGTGCAACTAGCCACCAAATCACTCCTAAAGACCGATTTAAAAGTGCCTCCATCTTCTACCTTCAACCATTTGTATTCCTTGTTACTTTAATTTACAATGGTGTAGGATTTCTAAGGTTTAGATTCTTGCATCATTTCACTATTTTAAATACATCTTATTCTAGCACAGTAGAATAGGGTTTTTCTTTGTTTCAGGTTTTCCTAGTTCTAGACACACTTAGGGCTAGGGTTTATGCATAATTCCATTTCATTTCAAGTTTAAATACAAAGTAGGGGTTTGACCAAAGGAAAAAACCACATTAGAAACACAAATACATTCTATTTTGCAGGTTTGGAGCAGGATTCCCGTGAAGAAGCAGAATACAGACCTAAGGCCTCTGAGTCCACTTTCGGTTTCTCAAAAATGAAGAAAGGGACTAGGTCACCCATAATCGCGACCTTGTCCCATTGAATCTTTTTGACATTGAAAGTTGTAGATTCAAGGACCTAGTTGACAGAAATTGCTTCCAGAGCAGATTTCCCAAAAAGGGAGTAGGTCGCCCAACTTGGTGTAAGTGTCCTAGGTGGCTCAAAACCCTAATTTTCTAGTGATTTCAACAATTCCAGTTTCAACCCTCTTCGGTTTCCAGGTGCACTTCTCTGATCTGTTAGGTTAATATACTCATATTGCTTTCATTTCTATTAAATTACATCATGTGTTTTCCAGCAACATAAATGCTATTAGTTTAGGTTAACATAGTTAGGTTTTCATAGCACATTTTAGCACATTTACACATCTCACTTACACATTCAATCCCTAAACATTGAACAACTCGCAAAATTTGGTGCCCTTGGAGGTGAAAGAAAACCCTCTTCCTTCTAGGTGAAACCCTAGAAATTTTTAGAGGACCCATTCTTTTATCCCCACACAAAGCACCTAAATTTTGCGGTTCAAGAGGAAAAAATATCCCTCTTCAATGAGAAAATTCCGAATAAGGGACCCATTGAGAATGAAATTAAAATGGCTTTAAGGCTTGGCATCAAAATTTGGATGCAAGCTCCTATGACAACTCTAGATCCCTGGCTAGGAGTAACACTATTTGGGAACCCCCAGATATAGGTTGGTTCAAACTCAACTTTGATGGGGATGCTAAAGGCAACCCATGCAGAGCTAGTATATGAGGTGTGATAGGAGATTCCAGAGGTGATCTTGTGGTCAGTTATGCTAGGGGAATTGGTTTCCAATATTCTATGATTGCGGAAGCCCGTGCACTGCTCAAGGGCCTTCAAATTGCTATTTCTTTGGGGATGGAGAACCTTCACATTGAAGGTGACTCTAAGTCCATTATTGATGCTATCAAATTTGAAAAATTACTTGGATGGAGTATGAAGGATATTTTACTGGACATAAGGCTCTTAATGTCTAAGCTAAGATTGAGGAATCTTACCCATAATTATTGGGAGGGCAATCAAGTGGCTGATGCCTTAGCCAACTTTGGCACCTTTTGGAATTTCTCTAAATGTTGGTGCAACTTGGGGAACTTACCACCAAGAATTCAAGACCTAGTATTTAAAGATCAAAACCCTTACTTGATATGATGATTACCAATTATATGTTTCAGGGGGTTTTATGGGGTGTCCACATGCTTGTAGTTTGGGCTAGGTGGATGGGTATGAAAGCTGAGGTGGCCTACAAGTTGAAAGATTTGAATTTTGAGGCTAATCCTATGTTTTATGAAGATGCAATTATAAGGAAGTATGAAGAGTAATTAATGATTAAGACTTTGCAAGGCCATACCTTACGTTATCTCCTTCTAGGGATTGTGTTAAACTATCATATTTTCCTTAAGTTTTTTGATTTAAACTTTGATGTGATGAATCATTATGAGGGAAAGCTCCTTTTTGGCTTTTCCATCTCCGCTATTTTATCTCCACACCGAGAAAACTTGAGTTCCTTGTTATTACTAAATTTGGCCCTGTGGCCATCCCGCCTAGCTTTTTGTGTATGGACAACGTGGCAGATAAATCTTGTTTTTCTATCATGTCTTGCTTACCTAGCCGCAATCGCTTGAAGATTCCCATTTATGGTACAACTAAGTTTGTGTTAAGATATTTTACTCTTCATGTGTGTGTCTTGCACACTGCCTTGATTAACCAACACTACTTTATTCAGCTAAATATCTATTCTATGTGGGAAACCCTTCGTTTAATCAAAATTTCTAACCTTTTGCTTTTACAGGTTCTCTAATTTTTTTTGGTACAGAAAGATATTATGGGTGGTGATCGTGTACGGACGGAGCCTGACAACTACGGTGAATTTTATAAAAACTCGATAGTGTGGCATATTTGTGTCGAAGGTGGGTTGGCTCCCCTGATGGAGAGTCTTGTGGATCATGACCCTAATTTGTCTGTGCATTTTACCAACTCTTGGAAGGATCAAAGAGTGAATCTAGGTGGGATTTATTTTGAAGTAAATGAAGACATGATTGCGTAGGCTGTGGGGCTATAGAGTAATGGGAAAAAGTATCTGAAACGTACCAAGACCCAAGATAATGGCAAAATGAAAGAATTTTTTTATGGAGAATAAGAAGTTGGTTCATAACTAGTTGAGTTTCGAGAGGGAGGCCCTTTCGCAACCATGGGACCAAGTCATCCCGGCCCTCATGAAGTTCGTGACTCTCAAAGGTAGATACAAAACTTAATTTTTCTACCATTTCCCTCTATTGAATCCCTTTAGCTATAAAGTTCTGTTAAGTTTTCCCTTATTCCTGCTTATGGATTTAGAAAGCTCTATGGAGAAATGCTTGGAAGCTACTAGCCTTAACCCTGATGATACCCCTCCTCTGCCGCTTCACCAAGGTCTCATTATGAGACTCTATCATTTCCATCTTGATTTATGCCCACCTAAGCCCATATCTATTTTTAGTGTGGAGGAAATCAAACCTCTTATTGTTACAAATAGTTCCCTGGCCGAGTCTAAAGGCACCATTCGAAAACCCCACCCGGGTGCTGCTAATGCTCCTAAGCCCAAGCGTGGTTCCAAAAAACTCAAAGGGAATGCGAGAAATTCCCAGACCAGTGCTACAACCAGTCTGTGTGACCTCAAGGTAACCCTGACCAAAACTGATTACAAGCCCACCCCGAAGAAGAAAGGAAAAGATGACAGGAAAGGTTTAATGGAGCCTCCGATGAAAGATAACAGAGGTATAAATGTTGTGGGGAAGGACTCTAAGGGTGACAGTATGGTGAAGATGATGGTTGTGACTAGAGGAGAAACCAACATACAAAGGTCTACGAGATTAGCCAAAATAACAAAAAAAGGCAGGTGGATTTGGACTCGAAGGAGGACCGATCAGACAACAAAGACTACAAGGACAATGAGATGTCTGAGGAAGAGGAGGAGTATGCGAAAGGGCCCCACACCATTCCTAATGAAAGTAAAGAGAAGAAAGAGAACTCGGGTTCCTAGTCCCCGCACCCACTAGATGTTGAGGATACTGAGAATGTGAAGGCTGCTGATGATGAGGAGGAGCACCATGTGCTAAAGGAGAGAATGGAAAAATTGGACAAGAGATTTTGTGGCTTGACCCGCTTCACTGTGAAGCTAGTCCACTTTGTCACTAGCACTCTGTCTATGGTAATAAAAGATGAGATGTAAGGGAAGAATGCTGACGAGAATCAAGATTGGGTTGGAGATGATGCTGTGGACCTCCTGTGAAAGAACTAGGATAATGCCAGTTAGGTGTTTTTCTATCTATGTTTTGGCTATCTGTTGTTAGTCTGCAATTTGTGTTTTTTTTTTTTGGCTAGTTTCTATGTTATTTGGACTTGATATTTTTGGCCCTTGTGGCTCATTGTGTTAGGGGTACAACACCCTATAAATTCTTGGGTATGTGCAGGATCATGATGGGCCAAAAAGTGGCGATATATAAGTGATATGATGGCCCATGTGGGTGATGACCTTTTTTTTTCCCAAAATTGATGAAACGAAAAGGGTTTTTAAAGGAGATTCTTAGCTTTCCACCAATATAAATTACCCTTTACATTGAATTTAATAAATAATTATTATTCAATTTCTATTTGAATTACAACTAAAGTCCTGATTGATAGGCTGAATGAAAAACATCTATAGCTTTCAAAGGGTATCACATTTTTTGAATCTGAAACATGTGTCACATTTTATGCTTCAAATACTATAGGATTAAAAAAATAAAATTGTTTTTCATGAATTTTTGACCAAGTTAAGGTGGTAAAACGTACAATTTTTTATATTTTTTAAAAGTTGTAATAAAAAAATCATAATTAATTATTTACTTGGAAATAATTTACAAAAAAACATGCATCACATCAGGACATGAGTCTTCTACTTATATCTAAAATCTTATAAAAAAATATTATCATTTTATTGTGGTTAGGGAGGTTAGATACACACCTACTTCTTATTTTTTCCCTGAAATTTAAGTACTACTGCATTGACATTTCAAATTTTCACTAAATAGATTTTTTTAAAATAAAAATAAACCTAGTAGTTTAGAAACTACATTCAATTTGTAACAGATTCCATTCTTACATATTTTTGAAATAATATAGTTAACTAATTCAAATTTTTACATCAAGTTGCCTAACTCTGATTTTTCTGAATTTTATTGCCACTTAAGGGCTTGTTCTTTCCATGATGATCCTGCACATGCCCTCTTCTTATCTTATCAAAAACAATAAGGATTCCTATCTATTTCTCTTACCTCACAATTTCTTCAAATTGATCTTGAGAACTTCCCACTAAGTTTTCCTTTTCATTGTATGTGTGGTCATATCTGGATAAATCCAAATTCCTTATTATGAATGAAGTTCTTTGGATTGTATGGTTTTCCTATACAAATGAACATTCCCATTTGATTTATTATGGTGACCACCTTCTTAAATGCAAATTTTTCCTCTAGTGATTTTTTTCCAAATTTTAGTGTAGTATGGAGGAAAGACTTATTTGCATGATCATCAAAATTGTCCTTATATTAGAAGAACATAACTACCTCATTACTTATAATAAATTAATTTTATGAGAAATAGTATGTGGAATTTCATGTATGGAAAAAGGATGGACCCATATATGAATTATAGAAATTTTTATAGAAAAACCAATCTTCTCAATTGTGAACTGTTTCTTTATTAAGGTCCAATTGTTGAGGTATGATAAGATTCGATCTACCCATGGTTAATATTAGGCTATTTTACCCTAAAATTTTCAAGTATAACATAGGGAGCTTTGTTATCATCTCTATTTAAATGCAATAACCATACTTATACTAATAAACTCTAGCCCATGGGGAAATAAACATTTATCAATTCTTTATCCCATTCTTCATTCAATGAATATTGGTACATGTGAAAAAATGATGTATATCTCTTGAATAATTTGGTGGACTTTATTTTTTTGAGTTGCACTAACTCATTGTTTAAATATGCTCAACTATAAAATCCCATAATCATACAATATCTTTATGTATGGATGTTGATTATGATCCACAAATGTCAAGGTTGACTTGGGAGTTTTATTTTATGTATCTTGGAGTATTACATGCTATATAAGTTGATATGTTTCTTGAAGAAACAATTTCTTTTATCCATATCTAATGGTTTATCTTTATTTTTTGGGATTTTTGCAAGGGTACTCCCATTTTATTTACTCTATAATGAGATAATTTTACTCCCCTATAATGATGCTTGTCTTATTCATATCTATACTAATTTATTTATATCCATTTTTATCTAACTTTTGGGAAGAAACCAAATATCCCTTGGATTGTTTACTTTCTAAAATTGATTAAATGAATCTCTATTTATTTGATTAATTATCTAATCTTTATGTCATTATTAACCAAATAATATTTTATTATTTAATTAATAAAGTCGCTATTCATCACTATTCACCTGACCCCTATTCCTAGCCTAAATCATTAAAAGTCATCCTTCTTTTATAGTCCACTTTAGACAAATAAATTCATATATGTATTTAAGTCCCTCATCCTCATCCCAAAAATTTAATATTCTCTTTTCCATCCACTTTTCATTTAGTGCGATAAAACCAATTAGCCCTCTAATCCCCCACTTTTGCATTCCTAACCCTCAGTATCTTGTTCAAATATTGCACATCTTTCAAAAGTGTATAAAGGTATGGGATTTTGTACACAACATATGGGTCTTTATACATGTATCATAGGTCTTAGTACATATCAAATGGGTTATAAATTTTCTCATACCCCCAAAGTACTTCAAAGTAGCCTTTCAATCTTATCCATCCATTTCTTCCAAGGGAATCGTGAACCACTTATTTTCTTTTAATCTTGGACTCCTCCCCATCCATCAAACACATGGAGACACTTATCCTCTCATCATCCTCCCAAGACTCTCAAGAAATAAGATCCCATGATCCTTCAAATTGATCCTAGCTATCCAATCATTCATCCAAAATCTATAAATGGGATGCAACCCAAGCCATTTTAATATACACCCCTTATGCAATGTTATGCCACTAGTAAGGAGAACTCATATTATGATCTTGGAGCACAACCATCATAGCTTGTTGCAACAAGGGTTGGTGTTGATGACAACATTGTATTTTCATTAATGTTTGATAATATGTATACACTTAATTGGAGTATTGCATATATTGTGAGTAGGATAAGTGAACTAAGTTTAACTCATTCTTATATGCTTGTATTTCATATGTGCACACAACCCATAGAAATATTAAAAGAATTTGTTGGAAAACATTAATAAATAAATTATAGTTTAAAAAAAATATAAGTTACCCTTATTTTGTCCCACAAGTATTGTCATGTGAAGGAATAGTTTAATAATTACTCTAATTTCTTTTGGCCTAGAAGAGATAGTGGCATATCTAGATGTTTATGAAAAATACACTAAATGTAACAAATTTTTACATTATGGAAAAAATAATATTGTAGTGGATACTTGTCATCTTCATATCCTCAACTTGTCATTTTAATTAAAAAAAAACTAACAAAAAAAAACTTTTAATTATGCCACTTTCTCAACATAAATCAATAATATATTACATAAATAACTAATATTATTTTTATTGAAAATTTAATATTAAAAACTATTATCAAAATTATGAAGAAAAAAAAATACAACCACATAAATAAATTAACTTTATTTCAAAATTATACCAATTACCACTGTTTTCAAATTATGCCTAAAAAAATAAAAAATAACATAATTAACTAATCGACTTTATTTCAAAATTATACCAAATACTATTGAAACTTAAATCATCACATTACTATAAATTCCTACCATAGAAACTAATCAATTCCTACATTACTAAGCATGAACATAATAAAAACTGTGATGTGTTTGGATCAAGTACATAAATGTAGATTTGATTGTATTTATTATATAATTGAAAATTAAAAATTCATTATATTTTAATTTCAATTAATTAATAAACAATATTCTAATCAATCACTGTCACAAACAATGACCACCTCTCTTAGATATGAGACAAACATGCACATAAAAATTATACAGTGAAGAAAACAATAACCAAAGTCAGTGATGGTTGCATGTACGCCAGGAAACTACAGTGTTTTACAGACTTTATCACGTTCGCAGAGCTGGCAATAAGAGAAAACAAAAACAAATTTTAATTGGTGACACTAAAATCATTTAAGAAGTACAGTTGATGTCATTGCTTACATCAAATCTTTGTCTTGTTTGGCGATGATTGCAACCTCAAGATTTGTTGTTTGGCTCAAGAAAATCTATAACACAGAGATACAACCTGAAAAGAGAATCAGGTCACGTTGTAGATTTTTATTTTTTATTGTGTTGACCATAAAAAGAGATTACAGAATACTGGTAATAGTCAAGAACCAGCAGAATGCAGACCAACAGTCAAAGCATACACAGCTAGTTATAGAATGACAAACATTGTTACAGAACAGCTTTAAAGAAGCATTATTTTTCTGCCAATAAATAATTCTTCACAGCCGGTTATAGATTGACAAACATTGTTTCTGTCTTCTGTCAATAAACATCTAATTCCTGCTTCAAGTTATAGACTATTTTTTGTCTATGCTGTTCCTAGTTATTGTTCCTGTCTCTATTGTTACCTGGGCTTTCCAAGCTATTTGTATGGGCAATATTATTTTAGTTAAAAAGTACAATTATGTAAGTATCTTTTAACAGTGTTACAATAAGGAGAAAAGATGTTAACCTGGGGTAAAAATTTGAGGGCATAAAATAGTTTTTCCATTGTATAATATGGGCTTAAAGTTAAGGTTTACAATTATGTAAGAGGATTTATTAGTTATGTTTTTTAATTTTGTTTTTTAAATGGTATAATAGATCTTAAAAAAAATGGTTTTTTTTGTTAGTTAAGAGTGTAAAGCTAATTTAGGATTTTAAGTATCAATGATGTAGTCATATCAGTCTCGGTTTCACTAAGTTACTCAAAAATATTTCAAAATAAATTAGGATATGCACATCAAGATATGGTTTATTAATTGTTTCACGTTACAAAATGATTGGTTGTTTATTTGATGTGATTTGTAAAAAATGATACTTTGTGTGAATTTTTTAGTACAAACATAATGACTACTAATACCTTACACTTCAAATAATAGGTATTAAAAAGTAAAAGATCATTGGTGTGTTATTCCATAATAGTAATTGAAGCATTTTTATCTATTATTTCCTCTACTCAATCTTTTCTTTATATGGATTTAAAACATCTCACACAATTTCAATAGGTAGTGTATATTTAAGTTTTCAATGTAATAAAATTATAAGTTAAGTGGGTTCGATTTTTGGAGAAAGTTTATGGTTATGCATGTTTTATTTGGAGATAGATGATCTCCAAATTTTTTGTATGCTTCATTCCTTAATATGATGAATGCTAAGTCAACCACTTATACTCATAAGTAATTAAATTATTCCAAATTACTATTCATAAAATATGATCAATAAAATCAACTTAAGAATTATGAATTAATTTTCATAATTTATAAACATAATGCAGTTTATGAACTTTGTCAAAATTATGTTTCTCTCGTCGACTTGCACATCCTATCACACCCAACAAAGAAAATTTTTAAGGAATTATGCTACCGAAATTACTCCAAAATTCTAAAGAACTATGAAAGCTCTTGTTAATGAGCTTGGTGTTGATATTATATTATACTCTATTTTCATTACTAACAATACAAAATAATGTTCTTTTGGAGTGTTGGGTTTTACTCTTGAAAGGGTTTTACCCACATAAATTTTTGTGTTATGGTTTCATTGTTTATCTATTTATGATATAAAAGTGCATGTAAATCTATAACTTTAAAGGCGTTTAAGAATTTTTTGCAACCCTCCTCTACTTAGATTGGTGTAGGAAGTTGCAACCATGCACCCAAATTTCATTAAACTCGTATTTAGAGCCTAGCTAGCTTTGTTTCCATTGTTAAATTGAAGGGTTTTTTATACTAATCTCAATTTTAATGGGAGTTTTATAGAAGAATATTTTGTGACCTTGTTGCACAAAAAAGATGGCAAGCACATCCGGTAGAATTGAAATGGAGAAGTTTAGTGGCACAAGACGTTCAAAAAATAAAGAAAATATGCTCAAGGGAATTCAATTAGGACATCGAAAGAAAAGTTACACCTTCTAAGAACTATGTCCTTACCCTTTCCAAAAATTCATCACAATGAATACCCTTTCCTCAAAACTTTGAAATGCCTAAATTAGATAAATATAAAGGAAAAGGAGATCCTAGGGAGCACCTTAAGGAATTTTACATAACATACCAAGAAGTGTCATATCTTGATGCATATATTCTAAGACCATTGCCTAGAAGCTTAGGTGGACAAGCCCTAGATTGGTTTACCTACCTTCCTAATGGGACCATCACCACCTTTTCTGAACTAGCCACATGATCTGCCACACATTTCTCCTACAACATTGAACATGACATCACCATGATGGGCCTATGTAAGACAAAACAAAAGAATGATGAAATCTTTGCCTCTTTCTTACAAAGATGGATACATCTTTCTAGTTGCTTTGCATGGCCCATTCCGAAAAAATAACTTGTAAACATATTTGTCAAAAAAATGAATCAATAAATGGGCTTTCACTTACAAATCTAATTTCCCAACTCCTTTGACGAAATTATAGAAAAAGGAGTCACCATAGAAAAATCACTTATCGCCAAAGGACTAGTCAAGATCTATAAGGAGAGCAAAGACAATAATCAACTTAGCAACAAATCTCATTTTTGGAACAAGAATAAGAACATGTCCAAAACATCTTTCAAATATTTACACTATCATCTTCCCAAAATCATCAAGATACCCAAACACAATTTGACTATCCCCAAAGGAAAACCTAAAAAATTTACTTGATGCGAATACACTACATTGGGAGAACCTGTAGAGTTTGTCTTCCATAAACTAGTCCAAGTAAACTTGATACGACTTCCATATATAAAACCACTTAGTGAGGATATGCCCAAGCCCTCTTGGTATAAAGAGCATGAATTTTTTGAATATCATTGGGTAAAAGGACACAAAAAATCTAATTGCATGAGACTCAAAAAATCAATCCTAGATCTTATCGATTACAGAGACATCACCATTAAAGCCCAAAATTCACTTAACACACAATTGGTATATATAAAAACCTTTTCCTGTACATAATGATGGTAAATATTTTGTATCCTATAGCACAACCCCCTATACCTATAATAGTTATATCTCAGTTGAACCTATTATCGGGGTATGTGCAGGATCATCATGGAAAAAATAGGCCCTTAAGTGGCAATAAAAAGACGAAAAATCAGAGTTAGACAACTTCACGTAAAAATTTGAATAAGTTATCTATATTATTTAAAAAAAATGTAAAAATAGAATCTTTAGAAAATTGAATGTAGTTTCTAAACTACTAGACCTTTATTTAAAAAAAAAAATCTATTTGGTGAAAATTTGAAATTTCAATGCAGTAGTATTTAAATTTCAGGGTAAAAATAAAAAGTAGGTGTTTGTCTGACCACCCTAACCACAATAAAATGATAATATTTTAGATATAAGTAGAGGACTCATGCCCCGATGTGATGCATATTTTTTTTCAAAGTAAATAATTAATTATGATTTTTTTATTACAACTTAAAAAAAATATAAAAGCTCGTTTGTCTAACTACCTTAACTTGGTCAAAAACTCATGAAATTCATTTTTAAAAAAATCCTATAGTATGTGAAGCATAGAATGTGACACATGTTTCAGATTAAAAAAATGTCATACCATTTGAAAGTTATAGATGTTTTTCAATCAACCTATCAATCAGGACTTTATTCATAATTCTAATAGAAAATGAATAATAATAATTTATTAAATTCAAAGTAAAGTATAATTTATATTGGTGGAAAGCTAAGAATCTCCTCTAAAAACCCTTTTCGTTTCATCAATTTTGGGTAAAAAAAAAGTCATCAGCCACATGGGTCATCATATGGATTACATATCGCCACTTTTTGGCCCATCACGATCCTACACATACCCATCGATCACATTGAACAAATTTCTACCCAAGTAGCCACTGTAAGTATCAAAGCATCAAATTATGCCATCATTATTTTCCATGGTTGAGTCACCATCCAAGGATACTAATCCTCCTCCCCATCTACAAAAAATAATAACCTCCTTGACCAATTAGGAAAAACACTAGCACAAATATCCATTCTTGATCTACTTAGAACCTCTCCCATGCACAAAGAACTCCTCAAAAAATCCATCCAAGAATATCTTGTCCCTAATGAAATTAATATTGATCAATTTCAAGCCATGATCTAGGGCACTTATCTTCTCCACAATATCTCACTTTTACCACTAGATATTCTCCTTTCATCAATCCATCTCACAACAAACCACTCCATATTAAAGCCCTTATCCATAAAACCACAATCAAGTTGTTCTAATAGATGGTGGATCAAGACTTTCTTTGCATCTCAAGAATTTGATAAAAAAATTAGGATATTTCGATGATGTTTTTTATCCTCAAAATAACGTTAACATCAAATCCTATGATCATGCCGAGCATGAACCTAAAGGTGCCATATAAAGTTACCCATCTAGTTTGGACCAGTCACTATGGATACTACATGTCATAATTTAGACCTTGATCTCCCATACAATACCATTTTTGGCCATCCATGTATCACCAATGCATCAAGTTCCCTCACATAAGAGTTGAAGTGACTATACTTGCTGACCAAAAATCCTTTCATTTTGTAAATTATTGGAACGTAGTGACAACCCTTCACAACATTGTCCAACCAATAATGAAGCATCTTATTTCTTGTACATTGATCCTTCCTCACTAATCACCTCCTCAACATCTCACACTATCCCAAAGATCAAGACTAAAGTCAAATACATTAGATGTGGAGAATATAAGTTGCATTTCTCTTTCCACATAGGAAAACTCTTGCTATCCCATAATACTTATGGTCAAGCTATCCATACTCTTGCTTTCCTAATTGATACCATCATCTAAAACTATGGTGCAAAGTGCACCCACTCCCTTCTATATTTTGGGTACAATGGACAAATAATTTATTGAGGAGGATATCTCATCCTAGTTATATAAAGAGGAATAAGATGAAGAACAAAATTCTGAACTTGATCCACTTACATATACTTATCCTAAAGGTTTCCGCATATGCAAAGATATGGGATACAGAGGAAAATGTATTGGAAAAGAAGAACATTGAATATTAGAACCATTGAATTCAATAAATAATTCTCAACATTGAGGGTTGGGGTATGAACCACCTAATATTGTGCCTACTGAGCCTAATTGCAACCCCACTAAATTAGTGCAGGAATCCTTTTCTATTAACAATATTGATAAGGATACCCATAAATACTTTGTCAAATATATCACCAACCTAAATTCCAAGATTCACACATCTTCACCATCTCATCTAACTCCTTCACTTCCACCACCCTCTTAGAATTGGATCAACAAGTTTTGCCTATTGTTGATACATCTCAAAACAAGGCCTTTGTTGAATGCACAACATTATAGAAGCCTTTGCCAATTGGAGATCCAAAATTAAGCCAAAAAAGGAAAAACAAAGATAAGTCCTCTAGTACAAATTATAATCGAATTTTATTAGACTATGAAAAATTCAACAAAAACTTAATAAATCAATATCTATTCATGCTCCAACTTCCAAAATAATTGGGGTCATTTGTAAAAGTTCTAAATTCAATACATTAAAATGTGAACTTGTTGATCGTAAGTCTCCATCATCCTCATATCCCCACAATACGTCCATTTCAACCAAATAATTTCATTCAACAAGCTCTATATCTATCCTCCAAATTCATCCCCCCTGAGTGATCCCACAATAGTGGTTTACAATTTTTGGCCAAACTGGACACTGAAATAATTTTTTTAAACTAAATCTTCATTTTTTGGCACCTATAGCAGCTAAACCGTGAGGAATTTGAAGATGATGCAAACTAGAGTTTTGTCACATTTTGTCTGTAGATTCTAAAAATATTTTTTTTCAAAATTTTTGGAATCAGATTGCACTTTTTTTTCCATCTCCCTCGAAAACTAGTTTTTTTTAGAAAACAACATTTTTAGAAAGTGATGCACACTGTTTAACACATAACTTTTTTTCCATGAAGGATAAAATTCTAATTCTTTTGAATTTAGATTTGTAACTTTGATATCTAGTGATTCCACATAGTTATATAGTTTTTTAATGAATATTTTTTCTTTAATCAAGTTTCAAAGTCAAAGGTCAATTACAATTTAGACATAGCATGACCGTATAATGCGTAACGTTTTTTGTATATATCGAAATTCAATTTTTTTTTGTTGGATCAAGGACTTCAATATCTGGTGCACTCATATTTTTCAATTTTTATTGATAATCTTCTATTTTTCCACATGTGCTGAACAAAGACCTTCATTTTTGGTGAAAAACCTATGTTTAATAAAACTAAAAAAATAAATACATAATAAAACCAAAACCTATTAAAATTATATTCATTGGATATCTCATTTTGAGGACTACCTGATTCCAGTTGGGTTTGTGAAGACTCTGCCATTTTCATGTTCAAACTAAGCTCTAAAGTGAAAAAAATTAGGTTTGTTTTGTGATTCAGGGGGAGAATGAGGGATAAGGGGGTTCATACGAACCCCAAGGGGTTTGAGCGAACCCCTAGGGGTTCGCTTGAACCAGGGTTCACCCAAACCCCGGCTCGAGCGAACCACCCTTTAATTTGCATTTCCTTTTTTTTTTGGGCGGGAAATGTGGGCCCAGTAATTAATGGGTTCACTTGAACCCTAGTTTGGGCGAACCACTTTTGGGTTTGTTCAAACCCCTAAAACTATTTTTTTTGCCATAGGGTCATTTTTTCTCAGTTTTCTTTCCTCCATCAAATTGTAAACCACTATTGTGGCTTCACCCCGCTTGGCAATATATCATATTGACGAACCTTTGATGGAAACCTCCTGAAGTGCTTTGATATGGAGGATGCCCAAGATTCTTTATATGAGACATATGAAGTCCTTGGTAGTGCACATATTAATGATTCTACCTTAGATCACTCCTTTTGCAAGACAAGATACCATTCCTCCTTGTTGGGAGATCCCCATCAATCTATCAAGGAATTCCAACCATGTCAACAACTTGTTACATTGATCATAACATCATCACATCCCGATTATTGAAAAATTAAAAAATTTGAGAAAATTAAAAAATTTAAAAAGTAGTGAAGAGAAATAATTTTTACACCATTGAAAAAAAATTCAATTGCACCTTGGGCAAGTACCATGGTGAAAACCTGGATACATGTGCCATGCATGTAGTAGTCTCTTTTTTTCCATCTTTGAGGATGCCATCTCCTCTACCACCATCACTCCTATCTTCTCATATCATAATAAAATAATGCCCATCCACACATTCAAAATAAACCTATCGTGACTTGTATTAAACCAAATGATTAATGTCACATCTCATCCCATCTATCATTACCCACCCTTCCTAGTCCTTCCCTTGCATTAGATACGAAAGTTACAACTAAATTGTGTCAAGGATATGTTCTTGTATATACTTAGTATTCAATGTATTGGTATTTAAGTCTCATGTATTTGCATCCATCTTCACACATCACTTCATGCCACAATAAAAGTTTCACCCTATAATCAACAAGCACATGGGTAATCCCACAATGATGGGTCCCAAACTTGGAACATCTTGATTTTTTCCTAAAATCTTAAATGTTTAAAAAAAAATAATGATTTGAGCCTTGACGAGTTCCATCTAAAGGGCTTTAATTAAAGAGGGAACTAGATAAGACCCCCTTAGATCAAACCCCCTTGGATAGAACCCCTCTAGTCTTAAATCATACCTGCAATAGAGTCTCCTTCACACCTATTAAAATGCCGACCAAAAGCCACTTTTTCTTTACCTTTCGATGGATCAAATAAATTCATTTAGAAATTATGTTTTTCAAATGTGTAGCCCTTATTATAAGCTTTCCAAAAAGCTTAATTTTAAATATTTTAATTTCACTATATTATATTTATCTTTTATTTCTTGTGAATGTAGGTTTTTCACCAAACACCAAGATATTTTTTCGCACACATGAAAAAATATAAAATTAGAGAGAAAAATTCTAAAACATATGTTTGAACTAGGTATTTATGTCCTTGTTTTAGCTAAAAATAAAAATAATTTTTTTTCAATACATACAATGTATGTGGAAAAATAGGAGATTATAATTTTTTTTTGAAAAATATCACTGCACTAGATATTGAAGTCCTTGATCCAACAAAAATAAAATTGAATTTCGATACACAAAAAAAAAGTTATATTGTATACGGTCCACCTATCTCTGAATTGTAATTGGTTTGACTTCAAAACTTGATTTAGGAAAAAAAAAATAATAAAACATTATGAGACCAATTGGAAGCACTAGATATCGTAGTTACAAATCTAAATTAGAAAAAAATAGGATTTTATCCTTCATGGAAAATTTTTTATGTTGTATATGGTGAGCATCACTCCTTAAAAATGGTGTTTACTGATAAAAACTAGTTTTCGAAGGAGATGGAAAAAGAAGTGCAATCTAATTCCAAAATTTAAAAAAACATATATTTAGAATCTACAGAAAAAATGTCACAAATCACTAGTTTACATCAGCTTCAAATTCCTCATGGTTTAGCCGCTATAGGTGCCCAAAAGTGAAGATTTAGTTAGAAAAAAATAGTTCAGTGTCTAGTTTATTCCTAAAATTGTAAACCAGTATTGTGGGATCACTCGGATGGTTAAATTGTAATTTTAGACCATTTCAAAAATACAACGTGTTTATTAACTTGCAATTCACAATGTACCCAACCCATGTGTTTTTAAATTGTCTATATCTAGTTTTACATTGGAAATAAAAACACCACAATTGTTCTTGTTATTGGGTAAATTGGATATATACTTTTCCATAATGGAAGTTATAAAACATGTTGTATTTTGGGTACCATGTGAAGTGCAGGTTACAAATCATGGTGTTTTGAAACCTATAAATTTTCACACCCAAACACATTGTCATGAAATAATGTTGTTAGTTGAAATAGATATCTAGATATGTATAGTTATGAATATCTTATAACAAATATGAGGTTTCAAAAGTTGTGTTTTAAAACACGAGCTATGTTCATTAACTTTCAATTCACAACTTACCCATCCCATGAGTTTTTCAAATTATGTATATCTAGGTTTTCATTTGAAATAGAAGCAACATAATTTTTTCTATTATTGGGTAAATTGGATATACTTTTCCATAGTAGAGATGTTACAAAACATGGTGTGTTTTGGGTACCATGTGAAGTACAGGTTACAAATCATGGTGTGTTTTGAAACCTGCAATTTTTTATACCGAAACACACTATCACGAAATGATGTTGTTAGTTGAAATGAAGATCTAAATATGTATAGGTATAGATATCTTATTAAAAATAGGAGGCTTCAGAAGTTGTGTTTCAAAATGCACTGCGTTTATTAACTTGAAATTCACAGCATACTCAACCCATGTTTTTTTTCAAATTGTGTATAACTAGGTCTACATTTCAAATAGAAATAAAAAAATTGTTCCTATTAAATTGGGTAAATTGCATATATTTTTCAAAGTAGAGATTACAAAAATAGTGTGTTTTGGGTAACATGTGAAGTGCTGATTACAAATCATGGTGTTTTTTGAAACCTATAATTTTTTATACCTAAACACAGTGTCATGAAATGATGTTGTTATTTGAAATGGAGACCAAGATATGTATAGTTATGATTATGAGAAATAGGAGGTTTGAAAACATGTTGTGTTTCAAAAGACACTATGTTTATTAACCTATAATTCACAGCATATCCAACCCATTTATTTTTAAACTATGTATATCTAGGTCTAGAATTCAAATAACAACATTGTTCATGTTATTGGGTAAATTGGATATACTTTTTCCATAGTAGGGGTTATAAAATATGGTGTGTTTTGGGTACCATGTGAAGTGCGGATTACAACTCATGGTGTGTTTTGAAACTTGTAATTTTTTATATCCAAACACACTATCATGAAATATAGTGGATAGGAAGGGATACATACTAATGGAATGATGCCCCAGTTAGTGGATAGATGAGAGAGGATGATGATAAGGTAGTGGGATTTCCCCTCAAGAGGACAAGTAGGTTAAGAGAACATAGGTGTGATCTCAAAATGGAAAGGAAATATGGAGGATAAGGATCAAGAAGAAGATGAAAAAGGATGTGTGAAAGGGGAGATTGGTTATGCTACTATGTGGAGATAAATCCTAAGTTTTAATACAACAAAGGAAATTATGCACCAAAGTATAGGAACCAAGGTGATAAGGCGACCTTTGCATGGACTTGACACTAAAACAAAAAGGGTTGTCCTTGATTATATTAGAGACCACAAAACCTTGTCAAAATATGTGAGGAAAATAGACTTAAAGAATGATATTCCTATGGAACATAAGGTACAAAATAACCTAGTATGCAAATGATGAATTTCCATGCTAGAATCTATTCCAACACACTCAAGGTAAGTAGTTGCATAGTAATATTATAGTAATGACCCACAAATATGGC
This sequence comes from Sequoiadendron giganteum, assembly GCA_007115665.2. Lineage (NCBI taxonomy): Eukaryota > Viridiplantae > Streptophyta > Pinopsida > Cupressales > Cupressaceae > Sequoiadendron > Sequoiadendron giganteum. The sequence continues at coordinate 594,084,088 of CM021108.1, forward strand.
ATACAAGATAAAGACGATGCCCTATTATACACCAATCAAAACACACAAAGATATAGAAAGATATAGGTGGCCTTGAGTAGGTGTAGTTATGGGTCAAAGATAAAAAAAAAAAAAAGATTCACTGATAAACATGTATGCAACCAATATATCTCTTGCCAAAAATAAGATAATATGATGATCAAGTTTATGCTACACTTAATGAGCGAGGCATTGTTATGGTAAAACTATGATTAACTCAACTGAATTCCTTGGAAAACCCAATTCTAATGTATATGGATCAAATTTTTGATACACATGGTGACTACTTTAATCCATACAAAGACCATTTTAGTTTACAAACCAAATATTATATATCTGTTATCTAAAATTCTTTAGGTTGAAGAGTATGATTTTCTCATCTAAATCTCCATACGATAATATTGTATCAAAATTTATTTTGTCCACTTCAAAATAAAAAGATGTAGCTATAGACAACATCCTCATGAAATTCAACATAGATACTATAAGATAAAATATTTCACTAAATTATATTTGTTTTTTCTAGTATAACCCATTGCACCAACTATCCTTGTATCTTTCTAATGTATTTTCTACTCTAAATTTCTTCTTGTACACCCACTTGCAACCAATGGGTTCCTTACCTTCAACTAAATCAACCAAGACCCACGTCTTGGCTTGTTTAGTGCCTCCATCTCCTCTTTGGATTTTATTTAAGATTCATTTTCCTTGTAAGAGAGCTCCTCTCCTATAGAATTTGATTCATCATTAGTAGAAGTTATAGGAAAATAAATTATAATTTTAATGGAGTATACCTTTTCAAGGTAACTTCTATCGTCTTATAGACCTTCTCACAATTATCATCAATTTAATTATTGCATTCATAATCCCCCATCCTTTCATCCCTACATTTTTATTTTATACCATCCCCTATCCACATATCCCATCTATTCCATAATCCTCACCTATCATTGATTCTATGTGCGCTTGCTTCCCCTCATCCCTATTTCTCCTTCTATCTTCCATATTCCACTTATCCTGCTCCTACATCTAATGTACCGTGGCATGAAACCTACATCCACATATCATAATGTGTCATATCACCTATCATCCATCATCACTGTATTAATCCATTAGGTTTATTTTAGGCTAATATAAATTTATTAACATAATCATATTTCATCCATCATAATCCTTTCATTATCAATGCATATATATTTGTTGATCCATGCATCTTTTCATCCAAAATGTTACATATCTCCCATACCACGAACCTTCCATCCCCCCATCCTTATATCCCTATCCACCATCCATCACTCCATCGTACAATCTCATCCCCTCATCCCATAATCCTTTGTCATTGGTACCTAGCTATAGGCTACAACTCCATGCAATTTAATTCCATCTATCTAATTATCTTTCATTCCTTACAATCCAAAATTGTAAGAAAATCCTAATCCATGCAATCCAATTATGCATTCTACATGAAAACATCCAATCACATTTGTGGTCTTATTTCTAGCCTTGTTGCAAGCCTTGATCCAACACCAATCATCGCCATCAATATGTATCCTTCCCAATCCTTGTGTTGTTTCAGTATATATTGTTCTTATCTCAACAACACTCAATCATCATCATCAAGATGTATCCTTCCCAATCCTTGTGTTTTTTCAAGATATATCCTTCCTAGATCAACAACACTCCATCTATCATCAATCAATCTTGGCTTTTCAGCTTGATCGAGGAACCATCATTTTCACCTTTGAATCATTATGTGCATGTATGCTTGCTTGTGCAGGTCAATGTGTAGTTCAATCTGCAACTTCATTTATACAATTAAATCCTATCACAACCCAAGAGTAACATAAAATCAGAAATACTCTTTAATTGATATTATATATTTACAATATAATTGAAAAAGGAATTCAAATCACATTCTAAAAATTTGACATATGTAAACTATTAAATATGCAATATCATAGACTAAAATGAAATCTATAAAACCATTTGATTGTCGAAAATTCCTATAAGAATTTAATAACATTTCAACTGGAAAACTTAAATAACCTCCTCCATTCGATCCAAAATAAAAATTCAAAATAACTTTCTTAATAATAGCTGTTCATAATTAGGGAATTCAAGATTACATACTGTCAAACCTGCTTGGGCTTTTTTATGCTTTTTATGGATTTTAACTTTGATAATTATATTTTGGACTGCATAATTATTTAGGGAATCTGTGAAACAGAATGGAGAATTGGAGGCCTTATTGTGTTGGTATAAAAGCATGGCTGGGATTTGCTATTACTCTGTTTCTTATTATCATTAGCAGTTTGTTTGTTTAATTTTCTTAGTAATAGCTGTTCATAATTAGTGAATTCAAGATTACAAAATGTAAACAAAAGATGAGAAAAAAATGTATCTGATCCAAACATATGGATCTAATTGCAGCCAGGGAAGAAACAGTGCTGATATTATATATTTACAATATAATTGAGAAAGGAATTCAAATCACATTCAATATCATAGACTAAAAAATTGATATCTGTAAACTATTAAATATTCAATATTATAGACTAAAATGAAATCAATAAAACCATTTGATTGTGAAAAACTTCTATAAGAATTTAATAACATTTCATCTGGAAAACTTAAATAACCCCCTCCATAAGATCCAAAATAATAATTCAAATTAACCTTTTTAATAATAGCTGTTCATAATTAGGGAATTCAAGATTACGTACTGTCTAACCTGCTTGGGATTTTTTATGCTTTTTATGGATTTTAACTTTGATACTTACATTTTGGACCGCATAATTATTTAGGGAATCTGTGAAACATAAGGAGAATTGGAGGCCTTGTTGTGTTGGTATAAAAGCATGACAGGGATTTGCTATTACTCTCTTTCTTATTATCATTAGCAGTTTGTTTGCTTAATTTTCTTGGTCTGTATTGACCATGTTGTGTTGATTGCAAAGGATGCTGGCCCCTCTTCTGATTCTGACTTAGATGCAGACAATTGCTGCCTTCTTTTAGCTTACTTTTCTTGGCTTTACAAAATATAGATTTTGGCAAGCAACCTCCTTTCACAGCTCTGTTTTGCATTATAGGGATTCTGTTGTGTTATGGGGATTTGTAAATCTGTGCTTGCAACCTTATTTGGGATTGCCCGTTTGTGACAGGTTCTTTTGCTCTGTAATTGGACCTTTTGATGCTTTATTAATGGTTGTTAGATTCGTTGTAGTACTCTAACTTTGAGACCCATTAACCTACTTTGGTCCTTAGTCAATGTTCGCAAAATTGCTTTCATTATTTTCTTTTGAGCTCTGTTGATTTTTGTCTGTATCAAAGTTAACATGTTTATGTGTCCTTGTGCAGGTTTTTCTTGCTTTTGTATTGAATTATTTCAGAGGGTTTCTTTGCCTTGGGAGTCCTACTCTCCTCAAAAAAAGGTTTGACATGCCAATTTGTTCGTATGCGAGGCTTTAATTTAAGGCATAAAGAGGCCTTGGTTCTAAGTGCTGCATAATTTTTTGATTGAAATTGGTGGAAAATTAAAACAAGGCAGGATGGCATTCTGGGACCTTTTAATTGTGGCCAGTATGCCAGTTGTGAAAGTCCTTTTGATAAGTGGTTTGGGTGCTGTCCTGTCAACTCAGTATGTGAATGTGCTCACCGGAGATGCTCAGAGACACCTAAGTAAGGTAATGAACTACTACATCTATGTCTCCAAGATTCCAAACACAGACATCAAAATGAAGTTGTGCTGCAAACATGAACTATTGTGATCAATTGATAATACTTCTCTTCATAAGAGAAGTAATATATTTTTGTATAATAGATCCTCATGTCTATCTGTGCCTATGCTATTTCTACGGTTTCTGTCAGGCAGTCGGAGCTCTTTATTTTATGAAGTAGCCACATTCCTGTTTGGATGTTGTAGTAATCCTTTGTGAACTTCCTTAAAAAAAAAGTCATTATCAGAACCTTTAAGCCTTTTATTTGTTTTAGGTTACTCAGAAATATTATCAACTGCAAATTATGTTCAGTGCATACCTATCCGTATCTGAGCTTCATGCCTGGTAGGTTGGGGCACAAAATAACCCTATTAAATCTTAAACAACTCGCAAGTCATGGACTTAGGAATATGTGTTCTGCAGTTACCATCAAGATTAGAGAGAAAGACGTAGCATGCAATGTGCAGATCTTATGGTAGGTTCCATTTGAAGATGCAGTTAGTTGATTCTGAAGAACATTTTTGACTTCCTTACAGTGACCTTTCCTCTACTTGAATCTTCACTACTCACAAGTCACAACCTGATAGCCGTTCAGTACTCTTTAAGATTAAAAGTGAATGGGGCAGCTAGGTTTCAATGCTATAAACAAATTACGAAGACCAAAATCTGCTTAAACATACCTGAGCAAATAGGTTTGGAATTGAAGAGCATGTTGTAGGCGTATAAGTGATCATTTGATATATTTTACCAAACCAGTAGTGCCAACCTGTGCCCACATATTTGAAATAAAGATGCACTGCTAAGGAGGTGCAATCTTTACCTTAACAATAATCTTCGCCTTGTAGATCTTTGTTCTTTTTCCAGATGCTGCATAAAACTGATAACTATTTTATTTAGAGATGTCCCATCCTAAACGTTATTAGTAGGTGAGCCCTTGATCTATAATAATCATTCAGAAAACCTCTAAACAATGTAAGAATTCATGGAAGTAAATTTTGTTTACCTTAGACTATGTCCTTTTTGGTCTTCTCCACTTTTAGCATTCTCTTATGCAATAAAATTTTGTAATACCAAATAAAGTTTAGATCGTTCTTTTTAAGCAAAAGCCTGCACGGCTGAAGACAATATGAACTGCTATAGTTGGTGACTTGCATCAGCTAAATTTATTAGCGAAGATGTTTGACCTCTTCAGTTAATTTCATTGATTGACATAATAGATTGCAAAAAACAAGAAGATATTATTACAGTTAGGGAAAGTGGGGAGTTATGCTCATGAAAAAGAACGGTCTTGGAGGTAGAAAAGGATTTACAGATTAATCATAGTAGATCATGACTAGAGTGTGATATGTGGGCGATTACTTACTTATATCTTCATTTTTTTCTTTTGTATGGATATCACTTGACAGGTCGTCTTTGCTGTATTCATACCAGCTCTTACATTTGCAAGCCTGGCGAAGTCGGTAACATTTGAGGATCTCATTTCCTGGTGTGTGATATTTTCAACTTCAGTTACACTGATTACAAGGAGGGCCTATTTTAGTCTAATGATTTGTGAGATTGAAAAATGCTTTTTTCTGCATTGAGAACACGATTGTTTTATAATTAGAGTAATAATAGTATTATAGGCTTTAGATCAGATAAGTTGGCAGTAGAAAAAAAAACTTTAAATGAAGAAACCATTTGTTAAAGATCTTGAATATTCATTGATAGGAGAAGGTTTTCTTGAAGCATTTATTAAATTCTCGAATAGCACTAGTATTTGCAGCTTGAGTAATAGGAGCAACAGGAAAGGCTATTTTGGTTCTAATAGACGTTAGAAGGCATTCTGGTTAAAATTGAATGTGAAATCTGCTTTTCAGGTCAACATAGAATTATTTAGTCTGTTCCTCCTAGGTTAGCAGATATGCGGCTATTATATGGTCTTTCTTAAGAAAGAACTTTCTATCAATGATCATCAAATTACACAAAGGCTGGAATCTTTTTCTACCAGGAATTGATGTATTTCTATACATGAATTAGTTTGACATAGATTTTGAATAGTGAAGTTAACTATTTGATTTAAATGTAGGGTAGAAAGCATATTGTACTAGTTGTAAAATACCTTATAGTCCATCACAAGGCATCTCATGGTCTTTATATATTCATAGAACTGGAAAACACTAAAAAAAGACGGAAGATGAGCTTATCAGTAACAATGCAGATGCATTGCTACCTAACAAACATGCTAGTTGCAGAAGTTATTAAACTTTAGATTATTCATGTATGCAGAGAAGTTAACAAGTAGAGTCTAGATAGAAAATAAGTTCCATGTTTACAGCCACAGAGACATAGTACTCACAGAGGAGGCTCCAACGATCTCATGCCTCACCTCTTAATATTACAAAAAAATGCAGTCTTGCAAAACCTTGTACTTATTGCTATTCTACTGGCTGCCATTTCTGAAAAACCAGGACTGTATTTGCTTGAAGTGACTTAACTTTCTTTAGTTCATAATATCAATTACAAGATGATTAACTCATTATCTTGTACTTCCTCCGTTTATAAAGATTTATCACTCCTCTTTCCTTTCCAGGTGGTACATGCCATTCAATACTTTTCTCACATTTTTCTTTGGAGCTACGCTTGGGTGGATTATTGTGAAAATAACCAAGCCTCCAGAGCATTTGAAGGGCATAATTGTTGCAAACTGTTCTGCAGGTAAGTGATTCTCAGTTCATATTCCAAGAAAACCTGAACAGTTTTATCTTTCATTTCTGAAATTTGATGCTTTAGCATATGCATTGAATCTCATAATTCCTTTTTTTTTTAATAAATGGGCAAATCATAGCCAAACAATTGAATCAGTGGGTGGGTAGGATAGCGATAAGGCCAATATAAGCTCATTGATTTCAGCTGATATTCTCATTTTAAATGTATCTTGTAATTCATATCCTTCCATGAAATGGAAACTGTTACAGTTATCAACATTTTCTAACTCAATCCTGAATCAAATTTCATTCAAATGTAAAGTGAAGGATGGAACTGTTATTTTTATTAGTTTAAAATCACAGTACTAATTTTTGGATTAGACTGAGTTAACTCTTTCCTACATTTTGGTGGTCTACTTGTATGCAGGAAACCTGGGTACTTTGCTTGTCATTATTGTTCCAGCAATGTGTCAAGAAAAAGGAAGCCCCTTTGGAGAACCCAGTGTTTGCAGAGTATATGGACTAGCTTATGCATCATTCTCTATGGCGGTACGATTCTAACAAGACATTGATTCTTAAGCTTCCTGTTAGGTAATAACTAAGGCAAAAAAGAAGAAAAAAAAGATAAATTTTGTATTTAAAATATATTAATTTATAATAATTAAAAAATTAGAAAGATAACAACAATAAACATATTGCTATCAGAAGAAATTTACAACAAAATAAAAAAATATTACTATATTTATAACAAAATTTAGGTAGATAATTGAATTTTTTAAATAAAAAAGATATTTTCTAAATTTCTATATTAAAAGATATTTTAAAAAACTTTCTAATTAAAAAATAGATAAATTGAAAAAAATAAATTCATACGAAAAGATCATATAAAAAGTGAATGTGCACGCTTCACATATATTTATTATTTATATATTCTTATGCTAATGCCAGGAGAACAAAACATGTTACAGATTTTGCATTTTGTGTTGATTTGTTACTCAGAATTACGATGAAAATAAATTCCGATCCGTGGACTTAAATTCCATGCAGGAAAAGTCTACATCTTTCCTAATGCCTTTTTTATTTTCCTCTGTTTGGATTTCCAGCTTGGCAATATCTTCATATGGACTTATGCCTACAGTCTTATCCGATCAGCAAGTCGCGCTCATGAAGAACAGAAAATAGAATTTGGACGTGAGGAGAAGATTCCAAATATTGATTATTTGAATGTAGGGGAAAAATCCAGTCTTCTGAAGGCTCCAGAGGTGCAGAGTCCTGGTGATTATCCCCTTTCTGGCTCTCAGAGCGCATGCAGTATGATAAGGGTTTCATCACTTCCCAAAGATTTCAATCAAGAGGTTGGAACAGGAAATCCGAATCCTTATAAGTTATGTGTTATGGTTTTGAAATATTACATTTTAAAAAAAATTTCTTTAATAGTTCAAAAAAGAGAGCTTATTACATAGGCTGATCCACTGAAGTTAACTAAAATATAAGATATAGAGTAAGTTGTCTATCAAACTATACCCAAACAAAAATGGCTATTGTAATTTGTATGTCCTCGCAAAGAATTTTATGTAGACCTATGAACTACTGGTCTAAAATCTTGGTTAATATAAACTAATAAGTAATATCTGATGGTTCTGACTATATTTTTTCTATGCTTTTACCCTATCCCTGACTATTTTCTATGCTCTTCCAAGGACACACACTTTGACTGCCCCAGCAAGGGAGCTATTCTCCCAGTGCTTTAATGCAACCCAATCCAAGATGAAGATCATGCAAAAAGTGACATGGAAAGGCAAAGTAGTTATTATTTTTCACTCTTGTGATTTCCCTTGACTGAAGAGTTCTTTGTAAGCCTAACATATCCTTCAACTATTTACTTATGCTATTCAAGTCCTCCTTCCATTTTTTACGATTCTTTATATAGATTAATCCTTTGAAAATGATCTTTTTGGAGTTCTTCATATCCTTATCTTTAAAGGTGCCTCTCTCTCTGACTCTTTCTCAGCCTTCACTGACTTATCTAAACTTTCCTATGGAATGTTAGGATTCATTTTGGTCTCCCTCAACATTATGATGAGTAATTATTGAGTTTTTTTGGAGCTGCTTGTCAAGCTCAATCCATTTTTAACTAAGCAGTCTTTTAATACCTAATTCATATGGGGGGCTGAAACACCTTTTTTTTTTCATATTCTTGTGGTTCTGTTTATATGTCCATAGAGACACCATAGAAACTATCATATACCAAAACCCTCAATATAGAGAAAGTAGCTAACTACCCTAGATATGTTCAATATTAATATTGGAGTCTTTGAGTTTGTAACATAATTTATTATTTATTCTATTTACTCTGCTATTTTGCTATTATTGATCAAAGTAATAGCACACTGATAGCTCTTCTCTAGGATAGGCTCTAGGCCTCATCTTCATCATCCTCATCAGTCATTCTCCATCACACAGCCATAATATAATCAGTCTTAGAACGGTACAAAATACGTCCATTATTTGGGAAAGACAGGGAATGGAGTTTTTATATGTCATATAACATCATTGCGCAATGAAACAAAACATAATATATCATTACTTAGGTTGATGATAACATATTTTATCAAAACAGGGTATACTTTCAGATTGTGTACTGGATTACCCTTATAGGAACTATCCAAACAGATCTTACATGCACATGTACATGTACCAACCCAATTTTTCATAGATGCAACAATATATTAAAGAATCATAAGAAGTGATGAAAAATACTATAAACAGTGCAATTACACCTTTAGGAGCAAGGAGCTGCTCTTTTGGGTTAAGAAGAAATAATAAAAATACTTCCCAAAGCAAGCCATCAGAAGACCAATCCTTTTAGGTGCAAGTCAGAAACAGATCTTAATCTTTATCCGAATGGTTGAAGTAAAAGAGGATTGGAGCGTAGTATATTAATATGGGGAAATGAGAACATTTGAAGAAAAATGGTTCCCAAAGTGAGCCATTATATGACCAATTTTTGTTTCTGTAAGTCAGAAACAGATCTTATTTTAATCCCAATGGTTCTTCTAGAAGAAGAATAAAGCAGAATAAGTGAAAGGAGAGTTTCCATGAAGTATTGACATCATATTATTAACTTATTGGTGAAAATGGAGGCCCAAAATTGGCTAAAAGAGGTCTGTGTTGGCCCAATGGCGATTTAGGCTTATGTTGGAGTTGGGTGGTGTTTTATGATTTGATTGATCAATTTGTTTCCTTTTAGGGCCTATAGCTGTTATATGTGTTTGTTAGCCTTTCTGTAGAGCCTTTCACAATGAGACACTCCATTTCAAATACTAATAGAGCCAAATATGTGCCAACTTCGTGTGCCACCTTTGTTGCATTGATTATTTTATGCTTTGATTTAAGGCTGTATTGTTTGTTGAATAAGGTTGAATAAAAGCTGGAATTTGTCCAAAATAGAACAGAAAGTCATTTACCCAAAAACACAACTACAATGTATCCTGGATTAGTTCAAGACAAGAAGGTACCCATTGGAATCAGAGCATATTTAGAATATTTGTGATGGAAATGGTACACAATCCCATAAGCATAAAATAACTACAATATTTGTATATGCTTTGAATATTTTCTGATTTATGTCTCGAGGATCTTGTGAAGAGATTTACTAAAGCTAATGTTTTTTCGCTCGTAGGTGGTATTGCTTCCCTGTCCTGAAAATCCAAGCTGTGTACTTGACTTCCTTGGAAAAGTTCAAGAGTACACAAAGGACACTCGTCAGCTAATTATTGAGGTGTTGAAAGCGCCTCCTACCATTGGTGTGGTATGTTGTTGAAATACTCATCTATATAAATTTTATTAAGCACGTGCTTCTTAGTTTTATTGTCAAGTGCCAATATTTTACTGGATTAAACATGGGGTATTTTCTGCAAAACAAAAGGATAGTTTTGGAAATTTCCTGTCTTTTTCATGACTTATTGGATATATTTATCTCTAAAAGAAATTCAATAACCTCTAATTATCTTGTCCTCTTATACCTATTGTTTGCAATATAACATTCCACTTGGGATAGCAATCACTAAATTTATTTCTCTACAGCAGTTTTGTTTTTCAAAAGAGTTTCTAAGCAGTAGTATGTTGAAATGGCAAACCTTATAGGTTTTATCAGGTGTGCTGTGTACCATCATGTGTAATCTTTGGTTGTCTATATCCATCTAGATGTAACTTAAAAGCAATAGTTGTATCTATGGGAGGTGTCTGGTTGCTATAAGATTCTCCAGATTCTATGCATGGTAATAATCCTTGATATAGCAGGTATCATTCAATTGGATGATGTTTTCTGTTTCATCTGTTGAACTTTCAGGTGTCACGTTTGTGCATTACTGAAGTGAAGTGTTCTTCACTAAATTAATGGAGTTGTTGAATCTTCCACTATACAACCCAACACGTTAGAGAACATTGAAATTTGCACCTCATAGGAAAGATATTTCTCAATGCTTCTTTACCTATGTTAGAAATCTATTGATATTATTCCTTTTCCTGACTCCCGTGTTTGATAGATTTGCTTTATTTTTAACTTTTTGATTAAAGAAAAATTTCACTGATTTTCTATTATGTTGTGTGATATACACATTGAATAAACCTATGCTGCCATGTAGGGAGTGGAATGGTATTTATAGGATTAGACCCTTCCAACTATCTTTATAATGGCTAGGTCAAATTTAATTAGATGCATTTAACATATTATGCAAGAACTTGCAAGGCATAAATACCTTGAACATCAGAGTCTTTAGAGATGCACGTTTAAGCTGGACTGTTTCTTTTTCATTAGCTCCCACGTAATTTGAAATATAGCAGTCAATGGTAGTCTGATGTAGACCAATCAATGAATGGTTGAGTTATTTTAAAGGGTTATTCTTCTAAATATAGAAGAAGCTGCTAGCTTCCCTTTTCCAAAGGAAGATATGAACACAACTATTGTAGTATAGAATGTTATAAACAAAATGTTGCAAGTGTTAGGAGCAGGTTAGGAGTTAACAGAAGCTTGTTTTTTATGTACGCATGTACTGAGAAATCGGAAGATATAGAAGAAACTCTCTTGGGTTCTATAACTTGCTGCTTAATTGCTGCTGATCGCTTTTCTTTCCCAGCTGATTTCTTTTAACTGTATTCTTTCTTTCCCTTGCAAAACATAATTGCTTTTAGGTGCAGGGTTCTTCATCAACAGTAAATGTGCTGCATCAGCTGGTATGAGAGCGTCCAAAGATGCTGGAGTGGAGAATTTATGGGACAGCCATAGCTGTTATTGAGGAGAGTAGTAAATAGGTTAGAAGAGAGCTGTGGCTATGGATATGTAATGGCGTAAATTTGCAACCCATGCAAATTTCTATTAATTTACCCTCATTTTAGCCTTACAAGTCTGATAATGCAATAGCCCGCCGCATTTGGTTTTCTCTTCCCACATGGCCTTGTCGTTTAGCATCTTTGAAGGAAATTTATGTCGAGGACGTGCGTGCACTGCATGCACATTTGCGCACTGTGCTGCTGTCTTGACAAGATTCCTACATCAGAAAATGGTAAAGACGTTATGATTCTTTGTCACCTGCAAGCATGATGTCCCCCTGCCAAATCTTGAACACTAGGAACAACTATTTTCCTCCAATTTGGTCATTTTAACTCAATTATTTCACTCTCTCAAGCTCTCTCTTAGCTTTAACACTTCTCCTTTCATCTCTATCACTTGATTCTATCAGTTCCATACTTGGCTTCTACATCATCTTCTTGCTCCAACGCCATTGTTATTGTAGGTTGTCAAAGCTCTACCCCATTGGTGTGGTGATCTTGTTCTTCTCCTTTCTCTATTAGCCTTGAGCGCTCGTAGAAAGGCAGGTGATATTGTGTCTATTTTCTTATTTGCATTATCTTGCTTATAGAGTAGCATTTAGATTGTCGTTTCTCTCTACTTCTTTGTGTCTATTCTATCTAATTCTTTATTCCTTTTCTACATCTTGTGGTCTACTGGCTGTCCGTGGAGGTGGGAACACTGAAACATGGACTTGACTGAGGCAAGTTCCAAAACACAGCCCCAACATTTTTCTTGTTACTGTGTGTGTAGGTGCTATTCATTTGCTTGGAGCTAGTTGGCGAATTGAACCTTGAGTAAGTTGACATTCTTCTTCTTTCTTTGTCATTTTACCATTAGAGTAGCTTTCATAGTATTATTCTTGTTGTACTTTGCATTTCCATACGTTTTTGTCAAACTGTAAAATAAAAACATTCTAGTTGTTAGTAGACTGTGTATTTCTGGTTGCTACTTGACCCTTTGTCCGTACAGGACACCAACGCATCTCTGAGACTCTTGCGTCGCACTGAAGTCTGACCCTCGTGCTACCATCCTCTAACAAAGAGCCATCTGGTCAGCAGTCCGAGACCTTTGTGGTCAGCTCACTCGGTTATAGAAAACATATGTCATAAATATAAGGGAAACAAAGCCCTATTTTCCCTTCCTTATCAATTTATTATGTACTCTGAGGTAGTTAAAGGTAGTTCACTCCCTTCGGCTCTTCCATGACTTGTTAGTCTTGGGGGTAGTGAATCCCCCTTCTCTACAAGATGTAGAGGTTGTTTCATAATAGAGAACTAAGAAAAAGGAAGAGACCAAAGCAAACAAAAGAAAAGCAAGGAGATTGAATAAATTGGAGTTTGAGATGGAGTAATTGTTGCTGATCGCTTTTCTTTCCCAGCTAATTTCTTTTAACTGTATTCTTTCTTTTCCTTGCAAAACATAATTGCTTTTAGGTGTAGGGTTCTTCATCAATAGTAAATGTGTTGCATCAGCTTGCTGCTTAATTGCTACTGATCGCTTTTCTTTCCCAGCTGATTTCTTTTAACTGTATTCTTTCTTTTCCTTGCAAAACATAATTGCTTTTAGGTGCAGGGTTCTTCATCAACAGTAAATGTGCTGCATCAGCTGGTATGAGAGCATCCAAAGATGTTGGAGTGGAGAATTTATGTGACAACCTTAGCTGTTATTGAGGAGAGTAGTAAATAGGTTAGAAGAGAGCTATGGCTATGGATATGTAATGGCATAAATTTGCAACCCGTGCAAATTTCTATTAATTTACCCTCATTTTAGAATTACAAGTTTGATAATGCAATAGCCCGCTGCATTTTCTTTTCTCTTCCCACATGCCCTTGTCGTTTAGCATCTTTGAAGGAAATTTATGTCGAGGACGTGCGTGCATTGCATGGACATTTGCGCACCGTGTTGCCGTCCTGACAAGATTTCTACATCAGAAAACGGTAAACACGTTATGATTCTTTGTCACCTTCAAGCATGATGTCCCCCTGCCAAATCTTGACCACTAGGAACAACTATTTGCCTCCAATTTGGTCATTTTAACTCAATTATTTCACTCTCTCAAGCTCTCTCTTAGCTTTAACACTTCTCCTTTCATCTCTATCACTCGCTTCTATTAGTTCCATACTTGGCTTCTACATCATCTTCTTGCTCCAATGCCATTGTTATTGTAGGTTTTTGGAGCTCTACCCCATCGGCATGGCGATCCATTTCTTTTCCTTTCTCTATTAGCCTTGAGCGCTCGTAGAAAGGGAGGTGATATTGTGTCTATTTTCTTATTTGCATTATCTTGCTTATAGAGTAGCATTTAGATTGTTGTTTCTCTCTACTTCTTTGTGTCTATTCTATCTAATTCTTTATTCCTTTACTACATCTTGTGGTCTATTGGCTGTTTGTGGAGGTGGGAACACTGAAACATGGACTTGATTGAGGCAAGTTCCAAAACACAGCCCCAACATTTTTCTTGTTACTGTGTGTGTAGGTGCTATTCATTTGCTTGGAGCTAGCTGGCGAATTGGACCTTGAGTAAGTTGACATTCTTCTTCTTTCTTTGTCATTTTACCATTAGAGTAGCTTTCATAGTATTATTCTTGTTGTACTTTGCATTTCCATACGTTTTTGTCAAACTGTAAAACCAAAACATTCTAGTTGTCAGTAGACTCTGTGTATTTCTGGTTGCTACTTGACCCTTTATTTGTACAGGACACCAATGCATCTCTGAGACTCTTGCATCACACTGAAGTTTGACCCTCGTGTTGCCATCCTCTAACAGAGAGCCATCTGGTTAGTAGTCCAAGACCTTTGTGGTCAGCTCACCTGGTTATAGAAAACATATGTCATAAATATAAGGGAAACAAAGCCCTATTTTCCCTTCTTTTTCAATTTATTATGTAGTCTGAGGTAGTTTAGGGTAGTTCACTCCCTTAGGCTCTTCCGTGACTTGAGAGTCTTGGGGGCAGTGAATCCCCCTTCTCTACAGGATGTAGAGGTTATTTCATAATAGAGAACTATGAAAATGGAAGAGACCAAAGCAAACAAACGAAAAGCAAGGAGATTGAAAAAAATGGAGTTTGAGATGGAGTAATTATGGTGGATGTTGGAGTAGTTTGAGGAAAGCAATTTAAGAAATCAAGGAAACAAACCCAAAATAATGGAAAAACAAATAAAAAGAGGTTGAAGCAAAGGAATTCAAGGGTTGTTAGAAAACAAAAAGGATTGGTGGGAATAAATACTCACCTTGTGAGGAAGAATTGCCTTTAGAGAGGAAATGCATATAGTTTAAGATTAGCCAAGGGATATAATTGGTAGAATAGGGAAATATTAAATCCCTTCTAAAGTTAGTAGAATTACTAGTGGATAGATCATTAAATATGCTCTGTAAAAAGTTTAAGAGAGGAAATAATTAATACTTAGGAATTTGTTCCTAATGAAGTTATGAAGAAGGGTTAATCAACATTACCTAGAATACACCTTGAAGAAGATGAATGTGATGAAGATGTTGAGTACTATTACCTTGAAGAAGTGGAAAATATTGATAATAATGATGAAAGATGAGAAGATTTAGAAGACTACAATGAAGAAGAATGCAACCTATCATTAGAGGTTGCCTAAGAAATAGTAGTTGTAGATGCAATCCACATTATAGATGAAGCAATAACATAGGTGGAGATCTTTGGAGGCCCCATGTTTGGTGAAGGAGAAGATTAAGTCATATTAACTTTAGAGAACACAAAAAAGAAGGAATACTTGGAGGGATGTCTTGAAAATCCCATATTTGATGAAAAAAGAGAAATAAACTATCTTTTACTTGGAGAAGGAGAGCTAAAAGAACTTCATATGCTCTTATAAATGGTGAAGCTACAATGAAGCTTGATGCTGCAATAAGGATATCAATAGAAGAATAAATGGATGTTAGTGTAGACATACAAAAATGCCTTAACAAATATCACATATCCTGAATTGCATTTTTCCATCATCGACATCATTTTTATTCACATTCTTACATTTCACTTCATTTGCATCATTAATCCCCTTTTAACATCATTTTCACCAATTAACCCTATTTCTCTCTATTAATTAAATGATCCTGAATTGTTTAATTAATTCATCCTTTTCATCATTAATATTCCCTTTTATCACCCTAATTGGACAATTCCTAATTTTTTAATTAGTATCATCTAATTTCTTCTAACCCCATCACGATTAAATAATATTGATTATTTAATTATCCTACCTTTTAATCTTCTTGTCACATGATTAAATAATTTCTAATTATTTAATTATCCTATTTTTTCTCCACAAAGCATATTCTTGAGGAATATTCCATTTCAAAATATCTCAAGCAACTTGTCTCAACCATTTCCAGCCCTTGATCTTGAAATCAATTCTCATCCCTTGATCTTAAATATCCTAACCATTTTCCTAAAATGGTGGAGCAAGCTTGAGTTCTAGCTAATCTCCTTCACCCATCCTCCTTGATTCACTCTCCTTTGTGGGCGTTCTTGATCAATCTGAACCCTTATTTGTGGGGTTTCTAACTCAATCTCATCCGTTGATCCAATTTCTCCAAATCTATAAAAGAACCCTCATCCTTCTCATAATTCATCTAGAGAATTTGTGAAGAGATCATGTCCAATTAATTCTTGAGAAAATTGAGAATTCACCATTGCATTCTAGGTCATCATATCAAGCTTTTGTAATCATGAAGGCTTTGTGTTGAAAGACAATCCAAGATATCAAATCAACACAAATACACTCCACCATGAGATGGTAAGGTTGTGTAGTTTTGAATTCATTTGTGTTTCCATTTGATTGAGCTAACTTTGTTGTTTGAATTTATAGCGAAGGCAATTGCATTTCATGAGTAGGTGGGTTCTAATCCTTGTTTTGGTTTCATTTTGATTGAATTAATTGATACAACTCATGTCCATTTTCTCCCCTTATAGTTAGCATAGAGATATCTATGAGTAGAATGGGTAATTAACTTGATACCCAAAACATAGAGGAGAAGATGAAAACTAAAAAGAGAGAAGGGGAGCTGTGGTTAGGCTTAAATTGTTGGTTTAGAATTCCAAAGAGATGTTGGAAAAATGATGATAAAAAACATAATGGATTTTTGTGGAGGAGGACACGTAAAGGTATGTCTAAATTTGCAAGAAGTTGGAAAAATAGAAAGAGATCAGTTTGGTAAAGGAGGATGGTTTATCATCCGACAATATGTTGAAATGTAAAGGAAGAAATTCTGTGGAAAGCTATGGAAGTATTGTAATAACCCCATCTTAGCCACTACAATTTTAATTTTTGAACAATCCTGAAACAATTATATTCTTAAATCATTGTCTATATGTAGTTTTACTAGTGCAGTAATGAACTCTATTATTAATTTCATCATATTGTGTAGTTAACAATTAAGGAATGCTATAGTTAATACATTTACAAAATTTTGTACAACATTGATGATCCTCAAGTTATATTTACATCCCATTGGTACTGAAAGTCGAGTAATGATAGTAGAACCTAATCTTTACACAAATCATATCTACAACCCATAAGGAAACTATATTTCCAAATCCTCCTATTGCAGGTGAAATCCTTAAAAAATTCATATAATTTTCTAAAAAAAAATTTACAATAATAATCATGTACCATAAGAATAAATATCAATAATTAAAAGAGTAATACCTCCATTGTGGTTGTTTGATAGAGCTAGCACATTTCTTGTATAGTTTTGCATTGCTCTTGGTTTGGGTGCTAGGGTGCAATTTGGTCCCAACCATGTAGATAAAAATCCCTAACCACCCCATCCAAGTGGATTCTAGGGCTTGTTGAGTAAGAGGTTCCTAATGCAATTGTTGCAATGAACCGGGTAACCATAGACTAACAAAACATAGACTCTCTAAGTTATTATCAGCTTACTAGATTGGCACACATATACCACCAACAAATGGAAGAGGGGAGGAGATGCAATAATTTTGATCATGTTCTCTTAACAATAACTTCATTAAAGGGGTGTTCCAACTAGGAAAAAGTGGTGCAACCCACTTGACCTCGTGGTTCCATCCTATTTTTGGCTCACTCCTAGTTGTGATGACAAAATTTCACTCCTACTAATGGTTCTCACCAAGAAGGGTTTGATAGTTTGCTTTACACTGACAATGAAACAACTTGGTGCTCCAGTCTAGCTCATTCATCTTTTAATAAGTCTATCCCATTAGCACACTTAACCTATTGAGTGCATGGATTATGGTGTCCATCGCTTGCATGCCATTGGATCCATTGGTTGCAAACGACTGTGGGTAGCTCTTGGCCTCTATCACCTGCATGCTTCTAATGATAGTAGTCTAACCCTAGGATATGGCCAAATCATTTTTACTTGGAGAACACACTCCTTAACTACTATCACATTGGAGAAAAGATAACTTTACCTATGAGTGGGTTATAGTTTTTACTGTTTTGATGATCACCTCAAGAGAAGGACAAGCTATGCCTTCGAGGGTATTGCAACCCTCTATTTATGCTTTTGTAGAGTCATTAACTCCAACTTTTGTGTGTTGCCATAGAAGTCGGCTCCTATATTAGACTTAGTTCTATCATGTGAGGGGCTTCTCTTATAGCAAGATAAATGATAAATAGAATGTCTTATGGTTTACTTTGTGCACGTCTAGTAGTTGATATATTACTTACTTGGACAGGTTTAACACAGGAATCTAGGGAACTGTATAGTCATATGGTCATATCATTTCATGGTGATACAAATGCTTGTAGAATGATTAGCTATTGAAAGTTGCAATGACAAAAACAAATTGCAAATAGGAACACGACTCTTGTAGACTATAATCATATAAATAAACAGTTGCATAGTGTTAGGGGTAGAGTAGGAGTTGACAGCAGTTTGTTTTTTTATGTCTGCATGTATTGAGAAATTGGAAAATATAAAGAAGCAGCTTTCTTTTGGGTTCTATAGCTTGCTTCTTAATTGCTGCTGATCTCTTTTCTCTCTCGACTGATTTCTTTTAACAGTTTTCTTTCTTTTACTCAATGTAAAACATAATTGCTTTTAGGTGCAGGGTTCTGCCTCAGGAACAAATGTGCTGCATCATGTCTTCTGCTTTAATGACTTTATCAAGCAAGTGACCTCACTATAATCATTTGACTTACCCTAGGCATATTTTGTTCAAAATTTCATGTGTTGTTTTAAATGAACTTTCTTTTGCATATTCAGGTGCTAACAAATCCTGATCTATTAATATGTCATATAATGTAGATAGCAGGATTTATTGTTGGAGCAATCCCACCAGTAAAGAATTTATTTGTTGGTGAAAACTCTCCTCTTCGAGTGATTGATGACTCCATATCTTTATTGGGGTATGCATCTCTAAGAATTTGTTCTACTTGTCAATCTTACGCAATTAAATACTTAGTTCAGAAATCACGAAGCAGCACAGTTTTGTCCATGATAGGATATGTTAGAAAAATTATGCCATCAGAAAAAGCGAATCAAGCCATGTTCAGGATTTCTTACTCTGTCCCCAACATCGATTCAAGTTTTGCTGTGAAATCTTTATGGAAAGATTATTATATTTCTTATTTTGATTGATCGTTTTTGCAGAGATGGGGCTATTCCATCCATTATCCTTATACTTGGAGGAAATTTGGTACAAGGTGTGTAACAAGTGTCTAATAGATCTTACTTTGTTTCCACCATATCGACTTCCAATTTTGTCACAAAAAAATGTTATTTGAGTGTATTTTCTATTATCTCTTATTTTAAGTGAAAGGTTATCTAACTTGTTTCTCTCTGCAGGTTTGAAGTCATCGAGTCTAAGAACTATTATTATTGTATTAGTTATCTGCGTGAGATATGTGCTACTTCCGGTGATTGGAATATTTGTAGTTAAAGGAGCATTCTATCTTGGTGCATTGCCAGATGACCCATTGTATCACTTTGTACTGATGATTCAGTTTGCAGTTCCATCTGCTGTGAATATTGGTTAGTATCATGCCTCCCCAAGAAGTGTATATAGGATAAATCTTAAGGCACCCATTATAGATTGGTAACCATAGATGTTTCTGCTGAGAGTTGTAACGATATCATTTGATACTGGATGCCCAGAGCATTTACTTGTTCTTAAGTCATAGAATTGGCACTTAAGAGGATGTTTTATTAAGTTTAAACGTTATCAGCTAGGTCCACCGGACAACCATAGCCAAAATAATATCAAATCGAAGAACTAAATGTTATTTCAATGGCTAAATAGTGTAATGTTGTATCGATGCAGGAATAATGACTCAGTTATTCAATGTGGGGGAAGAAGAGTGCTCGGTGATCTTTTTATGGACATATGTCCTAGCAGCCTTTGCCGTCACCTTTTGGTCGTCAGTGTTCATGTGGATCTTGTTCCCTTAAGCATAATTCTTTTTCCACTTGGTAGTTGGGATATTATTACTCAACGAAAGTTGAGAGGAGTTTGTTCTTAAAGTTTGGTTCTATTCATTATTTGTTTTTGTAGAAATTTGATAAAATATACTAAGAAGAATTGATTTTTGTCTTTATCCAATATAAAGGCTTGGATCAACATTTCTAATTCAATATCTTTTGATACAACTATGCTCTCTCTTATGGGAGAGAGCCCGCAAGGAAGATTAGCTCATTTTTGTGTACAAGGGAAGAAAGGTAAATTCAACTGTTCTGAGAGTATGTTTTCAGAGATTTCCAAAGATTTTCCTCACGTTGATCAAATCACTTCTAATTTTCACAAGATGAAGTATTTTATCGACCTTCAGAATGCAACCATTACAAATTGAATTATCATTTTTCATTTCCTTCCAAAGATATCAAGAAGATTTTTTACATGGTCGTAAAATTACTGATAACAAAAATTATAGAAAACTACATAATCTTTGACTGTCACGTAAACACTAAATACAAAGGCTTCTTATGGTTTTATTTTGAGCATACCTTATCTCATATTTTACGGGCTTTGTTGGTGTTTGTATTTTTAGAAGATGTATTTATGAAATCCTTTATTCTAGGGGTACAGAGTTAGGATTAAAAGATTAAATGATAATATATGATTAAAATACTGGTAGGTTGGGTTAATTGATAAGAATAAATATACCTATTTTATACTTGATATGCAATGGTTTAGAAGGATGCTTTTTAGATCTTATAAAATAATTATAAAGAGATTTTTACAGTTGTTACATACATTTTATCAATAATTATGATTTTGCATTCAAAGATGTTTTAAGTAGATTAATTTTAAAACTTTATAGAAGTATAAGTAAATTATTTATTTATACCATTAATCTATTAGCAAGCTTATATATAATATAATTACACAATTGTGATATTCATTGATTAAAAACTATTTCGATCAACAATCATTTAAGATTGATGCTTAATCCTTTGAGAATAGAGTAAGGATTTTTTTTTTAATTTGCAAACAACACTTTAGTTTCAGAAATGATCAATAATAATTTTACTTTGGAAAATCTAAACTCTCCAAGACATTTTTAAATAACACTTACATATCATAATATTCGACATATTAAGAAAGATAGTGTTGCTATAATTATTTTAATGGAATCTCCGCTCTTAACACAAAATTAACAAAGGTGATTGTATAAAGTTTTCATCTTTATAAACATTAAGAAGTTAATAGAAAAAATGCTAGGAAATAAAGTTTTATTTTATATTGATATTTGAAAATTAAAAAATATAATTATATTATGCTACAAAAAATCCACTTTATAAGCACTACTTTGGACTTGCCAAGAGCATATTAGTAAATTCTACATAAGATATTTATAAAATAGTTTATTGATAAAAAATTATATATATATAGAACAATACTCATTTCACTTGGAAGATTGACATTTGTTCAACTTATTCTACAATCATTAATTGTAGTTAAAATACACTTTTAGTTAAAATACAATCTTGAATAAAGTCAACAATGGTTGCAATAGAAAATTCTACATTTCAAGTGAAACAATTCAAGTGTTGCACCACAAGATGATTCCCTATAGATTTGCAACCATGTTTTAACATATCTCTCTAGTAGCTTGTCAATTTGTTCTATTTGTCACTATGACTTATGTTGTGTGGTGATTTTATACTCTTGACACTTTGATTTTTTCTATGTTCCTTTTGACAATCTCTAGGTGCTAAGAGTCCCAATTATTTCTACTTTGTCGATCCTACTACAAGAGAAGCAATGTTTATCTATATCCTAGATAGATTTTATTTTATATCCTCCTTATTTGTCTTGATCTCTATAAAATTAGGCCCTTTTCTTTTGAAAGAATTAAAAGAATTTTAGTCTAGTTCTTGTCTAAAATTCATAGAGTTTCTCTTTGATGGCTAAATGTTAAAGAAATTTCAAACTTTAAATCCTCACCGTGGCTCACTAGTCTTGTATCCTTTTAAAAATAAAAGTGCATGATTACCAACTACTTTGTGATGAAACTTTGTCTTGTTATGTTTATCTTTTTGACATTTTTTCTCTATATTGATAAATCAAGGCCCTTTTGCAAAATTTCAAAGCTAAAAACAAAAAATTAGAGGATTGTTAGAAACTTGCAAAATACTTCAAAATGTGTGCAATTTGTTTATCTAACTAGACATAAGTATTAACCTAGTGGTCACACAATTGGTTATTTGAGAGATCAAGATTTAGTATAATATTTTCTTTTTCAAATTATTCTCTAATTTGGCAACTAATATTTTACTTGTATCTTTATGAATAAAACTACCTTTGGCTCTAGCAATAACATTATTTCAAGAGCCACATTAATTGCATATAAAAAAAATATTATTTATCTTGGACTAAGAGATAAAAAAAATAGAAGGCAATGCCCCCAAATGATTCTTTCCATGTTTTCATTACCCTTAGGCTACCTCAATTGTCATTTACATTAGGGAATTTTAATTCTAACAAATCTTGGAATTTATCAAACTTAACATTTATGTGAATCCCCATTTTATCAATATAAGTAGATGTGCCAATAAGAAGCTCACATATTCCATTAATATTAAAATTGGTAGAGAAAATACAAAGATTACACTACATGATGATATAAAAAAAAAATTAAAATGTAAAATATATTTGAATATATTCATTCTAATTTTTACATTGTTGCAATATGGCTTATAAAGCCTTTCCCACAAATAAATTCCTAAAATTCCTCAACGGGAAGTCAACTAATTACATATTAACTATATTTATTTATAAACTAGCATTTATTACTTATTTATTTATTAAACATAAACCTTATTTACTTAGATTAACATGTAATATTCCAACACTTCCTCCTTTATTATATTAATTGAAATAAAGGATTAAATACTACATGACTTGAATACAACAACCCATCTAGAAACTTGATGAAGTACCTCCACCAAATCTCCTCACTCATCCAAGACACATCAATCTAAACCCCATTAGTAGATGTCTTGACTATCAAACCTGCAAATCCTCCATACCACATGAGATACCACCATGCATGTAGAATGAGAGAACACATATCCTCTATGAGTACATTACTCCTTCAAGTGTGTCAAAATCTCTCCTTTATTGCTTGCATATGAGAGAACAAATCTCCTTTAAGAGTCCATTTTCCTCTGAAAGTGTCAATATCTCTCCTCTAATGCCATGAGAAGTAAATATATTCTTTGGTGTACAAAATAAATTGAACTAACATAGATACACTAATCCCACCTTATTTCAAAAAATTACACTTGTAAGTATGTTAGCTCAATTGATCAAATAGCAATGAAATAAAGAAAATTAAATAAGATTGTGATCAATCAAAGGCATACTCCAATGAAATTCAATTACAAAATACCAAAAGACTCAATCCAAAGCATTAAATATCAAATTTAAAATAATTGAACCTAATTAATGATGCAAACCTCTCAATCCCTTTGTGGATCGATGCATAAGTATGAGATGGATGTGGATTTCTCAATTTTATGCATTATATTTTGTGAAAAATCTTGATTGAAGATACTTGATGAGGGTTGATTCATAAGAGATGCTCTAGAATGCTTAAAAAATGAGTATGAAATCCTAGAGAGTAACTTTGCTATGCAGATTGTGAATGAATTGGTATGAAAAAGGTTTGGTATTTATAGATTTTTGAGATATTGATCAATGGAGGGCATTGAGTTGAGGATGTGATTGTGGATCAAGGATGAATCAAGTGGTTGATAACCCATGGGGCATGGATCAAGGATTAGATCAAGGGTTCATAATCCACGAGAGACTCAACAATATCCCTTAATTAGCTGATAGGCTATTTTGTTTGAAGTTTTCGTCAGGATTTTTGTCAGTCCAGCCGTGAATTGGATTTGCCAACGCCGAAGATGTTTTGGCTAGCGGTAACTTGACTGGATTTTTTGTGCTGACATGGAGCTTGGTAATTACTTTGGTTGGTGGTGGTGGAGTTGGCGTCCTTGATACGCGGAAGCTGAATGGTAAGTGTTTTCTCACGAGAGTGTTAATGCATTTTGTTGTTGTTGTACGATGGTGGCAGACGAAGTAAATGCAGGCAGATGGAGTAAATGTAATATTGAGTGTTACAGTGTGGGAAAGTATACTTTGATTAAGTTGTATTGTCGCCTTCGGCTCCTTGGTCAGTTTCATAGCAGATTGGAGGGTTTTAAAACTGTTTTTCTCTGTAATCTGTAAGTCATTTTACATGGGTATTTTGCATAAATGATTTATTTATTGTTTATGTTAAAATTGTTGTTCTCTAGAATTTGTAATTTGTTTTACATGGGTGTTGTAGTGTGGGAAAGTATAGTCTGAAATGTGCTAGAAAATATATTGATTAAGTTGCATTGTCGAAAGAGCCATTGTGGTCTTGGTTTGATAGTAGACAACTCTAAAAATCATCGGCTTCAGTTTTGTGGCTCATTTGATAGGAGGCTACTGTAAATATCGATGACTTCGGCTCCATTTTATAGCAGATTGAAGGGTTCTAAAACTATTGTTCTCCATAATTTGTAAGTTGTTTTACATGGGTGTTTTGCATAAAGGATTTATTTATTGTTTATGTTAAAACCGTTGTTGTCCAGAATTTGTAAGTCATTTTACATAGGTGTTTGGTGTTATGGTTTTGTATGGATGGAGAAATTGCAGTTAAATATTCTTTCTTTCGTCAAAAAATATGGTTAGGATTAGTAACTTTTGCGTCTGTCATTTTTTGAACATTTGTAGTTATCTCTGTGCATCTTTGGCCTTATACCCATTACCATAGGAGCAATTGTAGTCAAATCTTGTTTCTTTCGTCAAAAAATATGGTTAGGGTTAGTAATTTTATCGCCCTCCATTTATTGTTTTAGATATCTCTATGCATCTTTGCCGTTACACCCATTAACATAGGACCAATTGCAAATTAACCTAGGAGTGATTACATATATATATATGAAGAGGGTTAGTATGAAAGCATAAAAATGTTGGAGATAAAATTAGTTTGGTGGGTGTTAAGTGTTATTCTTTCTAATATCTATTTTATCTGTTCAATTTATTTGTTTGAAGTTTCTGACGGGATTTTCGTCAGGCTAGCCATGAATAGGATTTGTCATGTAATAGCTCTTTTACAATTTCTCTATTTGTCTAGAATATTTAGTGCTAGGAAATGTAGCTCAGATTTTATCGATTAAGTCTGTGGTGTTATAGGCATTTTGTACTGTAGACACATAAAAATGGCCTAGACCCACAAACCACATTTTTCTATATCATGCTTCATCTCAACATAATTAAAATATTTAATTATGTCCTATAGTCCAATGTCAACTATTAATTAAATAATTCTTAATTATTTAATTAATTCACGTCTTTTATTACTCTTGGCTATTTAAATAAATAAACAAACTTTATTTAAATACATCGCTAATTTCTTATGCCACTCTATAATTAAATAAATTCCTAAATTTATTTAATTATTATTATTATTAGTTTTAGATGAGTATTGCTTTTGACTAGAGCAATGAACC
The DNA here is from genome assembly GCA_007115665.2 of Sequoiadendron giganteum. Classification (NCBI taxonomy): domain Eukaryota; kingdom Viridiplantae; phylum Streptophyta; class Pinopsida; order Cupressales; family Cupressaceae; genus Sequoiadendron; species Sequoiadendron giganteum. The sequence continues at coordinate 594,109,861 of CM021108.1, forward strand.
AGTAAGGCCACATTTGGGGGGCCTCATCCTGTCAATTTTGTTTCACCATGGGCCTCTGCTCACCAACAGCTATCCTCAACAATCGTCGATGGGTGAGCCTCTAGCTCCTGAATAAACACTCACCCTACCTCCATCTCCAACCTCCTCCGCTTCTTCCTTCTACTTCCATCCCCCTGCCATCCTCCTTCCTTCTCCATTCTCCCTGCTTCTTTCTCCTACTACTTTCCTATTTTTTCCTCCGGCCTTCCACATCTTCCTCCCCTTATCTCTCTACATTCCGATCATCCTCCTGTGAAAGCAGTGCCACCTTATCGCTTTGGTTGCACCCAACCCTTGAATCTACCTGCTCCACCCACCATTCCCACTGGCGGCCACCTCTGCAGTCGCACCAACCTCTTGCCGTCCCTCTGTCCAATGCCTTCCGTTCGGTGGCCAGTGACCTTCCTCCCGCCACAATGACCCACATGTTTTTCCTTTCCTAGTGCCCGACGTGCCTGGAGGTGGTGAGGATCGAACCAATGACTGCCCTCTCAACAAGGCACGTGACTTACCGTCACACTGCGGGGTCATCCCCATTTATTTAATTATTATTAGTCCATTACTTCCTCCTAATTATTTAAATAAATAAACTTTATTTATTTATTTAATACGTCATTAATTATTTATGTTTGTTCATAATTAAATAAATTCCTATTATTTATTTAATTATTATGCTCTCTAGCTTTCTTTCTAATTTTAAATAAAATCATATATTTAAAATTATTTATCCTCTCCAGCTTTCTTTCTAATTTTAAATAAAATCATCTATTTAAAATTATCCATTTTCTTCAACTTTCTTTCTAATTTTAAATAAAATCATATTTAAAATTACCCACTTTCTAATTTCCCTCTTTTTAGTAAATAATTCAAATTAATTATTTACTGTCATGTGACCCCATCTTTTGAATTAAATTAAATTTTTAATTCAAAATAGTCTTTTTCCTCCAAAAATCAAGTAATGTCTATTATTATTTGATTCTCCAGCCACCTCTTTTTTCTGTGCCAATCTTATCTCTTGTCACATACATTGCCAACCCTTGATTTGATTTTCTAAAAATCAATCTTGTCCATTCATTTCAAATTTGACCTAATGTTGCCCTAACCCTAATTATGGGTTGTCATATTGAATCTTGTCCATTGATTCTAGGGCACTTGTTAAATTTCAATCTTGGCCATTAATTAAGACATCTTATTGACATTCAATCTCAAACGTCAATCCAAATCAGACCTTTCCCATAATTAAACTCTCTCATAAGCTATTTGGGGGTTGATTCTTCAAGTGTCCTTATGCTGTCAAAATCGTTCTTGTTTTTCATCTATTTCTATCTATTATCATCTATCTTCATCCACACATATTATGCAAGTACATGATTCTAGTGTGAGACAACAATCTTCAATATTTTGCTAGTCACTTGTCATAGACTTATTATTGCACACTCAAATATGAGAGAAATTATCATATTCAAGAAAAATGGAGAAGAGCAATGGAGGTGAATCAATGGTAGCATGAGGATTTGGTAATATTGTTTTATATTTTATGTCTTTATGCTCATTTGTGCTTCATTGTTTATTAGGGTTTGATTTATATGCTTTATTGCATTCACCACCTTAATATTTCATCCCTTATTACATGTACAGGTTATTGCTACTCATTGGATTTACGAGTTCTATTTAATGTGGGTTTGGTGCCAAAAAATGTAGCTCAAATTTTGAATTGACAATCCAACTCTTACACAAACTGCTTGTCTTGTATGAATATATTTAGTGTGGGTTTTCAATCATTTGTGATGAATATGTTTAGTGTGGGTTTTTGATCATCTGTGATTTACGTATGATTCTTAAGTGTGTTTCTAATAGTTGTTTTACAATTTCCCTATTTTGTCTATAGTACTTAGTGGCAAATTATGTAGCTTGAATTTTGAATTGAGAAGCCAATTAATACATAGAATTTGTTGTTACACCTTGTCTAGATAGTGATAGAATTTTAGGTAAGCAAGAATATGCTACAAACTCAAATCTATACACGGATTTGACTTGAACTGAGTTCTTCTGTTTGAATATTCTTTTAAAGTAATTTCACATATATAGATTTCCATATCTAAATTGTTTTGGTCAAGGGAAATTGGAAAAGACCTATTAGAAAAACACTTAACAATCATAGGAAAAATGATAGATGTTGGAAAACCCACATTGAATAGAACTTTAAAATATGGAGAATAGAATAGGAAAACTATGATAATGAATAGTTTGGTATGGGGAACTGGAAAATAGAATATCATGAAGAACAATTTGTTATGGGGAAGTTCAAAAAGTTGAGAAAAAGAGAATATCATGAAACATATTGGTACAAGAGAAATAGTGAAACTAGAAAAGAGCTATTAGGAAAACACTTAAGAATCACAAGAAAATGACAGATGTTCTAAAAGCCACATTAAATAGAACTTTAAAATATGTAGAATAGAAGAGGAAAACTATGATAATGAACAGTTTGTTATGGGGAACTGAAAAAAAGAATATCATGAAGAACAGTTTGTTGTGGGGAAGTTGAAATAGATGAGGAAGAAAGAATATAATGAAACATATTGATATGAAATTTCCATCCCACGTAATTAGCAAGCTCCACCCCTTACATAAATAGACCAGGGCAACTTGTTACAAGAAGCTTCAAGCAAATCAGGAATAAAAGAATATCATGAAACATATTGATACAAGATTCGAGCTATGTTCTTTGTTAATAAATATTGAAGACAAATAGAGAAATTATATAAGAGGTGTTAGAATAACAATTATTTTCTACAAGTTGTCTTACATGGGTATTTTGCATAAATGATTTTTCTATAATATTTAATGCCAATCAATGTAGCTCAAATTTACAATTAAGCTTGTGGCATTATACACATTTTCCAGAGATTGTTGCATGATATAATTGTTGTCATAGCCTAAAGAAAATAGGTATCATCATAAAGAACTGGGTTTAAATAATTGATTTGGCAAGTTGCAAATATATTTGTATAAGCGTGGAGAAAAAAATAGTTTGGTGGATTTTAAGTGTTATTCTAATAGCTCTTTTATCTTTTCAACTTTATATTTTTAATAAAACAAGAATATCATGAAACATATTGGTATAAGACAACAATCAAAATTGGAAAAGAGCTATTAGGAAAATACTTAAGAATCACAGGAAAATGACAGATGTTATAAAACCCACATTAAATAGAAGTTTAAAATATGAAGAATAGAAGAGGTAAACTACAATAATGAATGGTTTGTTATGGGGAACTAAAAAAAAGAATATCATGGAGAATAGTTTGTTGTGGGGAAGTTGAAATAGATGAGGAACAAAGAATATAATGAAACATATTGATATAAGACATTGCCATCCCATGTGATTAGCAAGCTCCACCCCTTGCATAAATAGACCTAGGCAGTTTGTTTTAGTGAGCTTCAAGAAGATCAGGAAAAGAAGAATATCATGAAAAATATTGATACATGATTCGAGCTATGTTCTTTGTTAATGAATATTGAAGAAAAATAGAGAAATTGTATAAGAGGTGTTAGAATAACAATTATTTGCTACAAGTTGTTTTACATGGGTATTAAATTGCATAAATGATTTGTCTATAATATTTAATGCCAGACAATGTAGCTCAAATTTACAATTAAGCTTGTGGCGTTATACACATTTTGCAGAGATTTTTACATCATATAATTGTTCTCATGGCCTAAAGAAAATAGGTATCCTCATAAAGAACTGGGTTTAAATAATTGATTTGGAAAGTTGAAAAGATATCTGTACAAGCGTGGAGAAATAAATAGTTTGGTGGCTTTTAAGTGTTATTCTAATAGCTCTTTTATTTGTTCAACTTTATATTTTTAGCTGATAGGCTATTGTTTTGAAGTTTCCACTGGGATTTTCACCAGCCCAGCCGTGAATAGGATTTTTTGCCTAATAACTCTTTTACAATTTCTTGGTTTGTTTGCAATATTTAGTGCCAGGCAATGTAGCTCGAATTTATGTGTATATATATGTATTGAATTCCCCATTTCATATTTTAAAAAATACATATAGGCAGAAATATATATCCATATATACAGACCAAGACCACTGTGGCTCATTTGAGAATGCAACAAATATTTATATATGCACATGTATATCTAAACAACTGCGTATTCTATCTTTATTTGTATTTAGGTAGACTTTCATTTAAAAAGAGCTAAAAATAGCATATGTAAGTAGTATTTAGCTTTTGAGAAAATTGCTACAAGACAACCATAACATTAAATGATATCTCATTGAGATGTTGTTAATAACAAAGCATTTAATGGTGCAGTATGCTCAACATGTTCATAAGAAATCTATAAAGTTGATTGCACTTTGGCAGTGAATGTCCCTATTGAAACTAAATACATTGAAAAACATCAAAAATAATGCAGATTGCATTTGCTTGGACCCGCCATCTTGATTGCCATTGTCCAACACCGCGAGCAACCATTTCTCATTCCAATTTTGTGCTCGAAGGTGGCCAATAGTCCCCCTATGGCATATATATTTTAATAAGCTCTTAAGTTAAAAACATGTTGTTAGTTTGCATAACTTTTTCCCTTTGCTTGCTATTTGTTTTGCATGCTATGCAACTCTCACATAATGCCCATTATGTGCATCTTTGGCGTTATAGCCATTAACATAGGAGCAATTGTGGATTACTAACTCCTCCCCTTCAAATTTATGAAGACAACAAACATCCAGATTGGATTTTCCCTCAATTGACTGGTTGAGAAGGCTACAAATTCAAAATTTTTGTTCCCTATAGTAATGCCTTACTTTGGAGTAGACAATATCCTTTAGGCAAAAAAAGGTTTGAATTCATAATTTCCTAACCAATCAATTGATGGAAAATTCAATTTGGATGTTTTCTCTCTTCATAAATTTCAAGGGGAGGAGTTACATAGTGAGGAAAAAGTATGGTATACACATCTATTTAGATATAACAGTGTGTATATAAATAGATATATATATATATATGTGTGTGTGTGTGTGTGTGTGTGCGCATATGGATATATATATCTGGTTATATGTGCGTGTTTTTAAATGTATAGACAAAGGGTCATTTCTATTCTTATTGTTGTATAGCCTATTGTTTCGATAAGAAAGGGTGAAAGGACCAACTAGCAACATATACAAATATCTAAATATAGCTATATGTAGAAATATAGTAAAATAATAAAAAACTGAATGGATACATATATAAGAAACCTCAAAGATAAAAAAATACATATAGGGGTATATACATATGCATTTATCATTTTTATTCTTGTTGATGTATCCCCTGGTGTTTCAACAGTATTAAAAGTGCATTTCTATTCTTGTTCTTGTATCTTGTGTTGTTTGATTAGTATTATAAGTGGAATGGTTATAGATCAATATTTCTAAGTTATCTACCAATTACCATTGGGATGTTGCAATACATTATTTTATTTTTATTGTGAAATAGAGTTGCCAATTAGTCAACTCAAATTGTGACATTTTGTCCCTGCAAAAAGTTCACAGAACTATGCCTATGAAATGGGGCTTTGTGGATGGGTCTCCAGATCCCTCCAATATTGATTTTTTGAGCCCCCAAATATTGATTTGTTGACATCTCTCACTGTTCCCATTGCATAGTCCGACTCTGTGGGCGTGAACCACCGGCCTTCAGATCCTGATTCCGTAAGTATAAATTTCCTTTTTGTCATACCTGTTGTAAATTTGGTGTTATTATTTCTAGTTTTTCTTCGCTTTAAGGTGTATACACACATGGGTGAACCTGACAAAGTATATAGATGTGCAAGGAGATACGCATTGATATTTTCCAACATATAAAAACATTTTTTTCATGTATATGTATATGTATACATATGCATATATGTATATGTATATGTATGTGTATATGTATATGTATGCATATGCATGTATATGTATGTATCTGTATTTGTATCTATATTTGTATATGTATATGTATATGTATATGTATATGTATGTGTATGTATATGCATATGTATATGGATATGTGTATGTATATGTATATGTATATGTGTATGTATATGTATATGTATATATATATGTAGATGTCCCGGCCTGCGACGACTTGACCAGGTTTTTTTATGCCGACGTGGAGCTTTGTAATTACGTGGGTTGGCAGTGGTGGAGTTTGTGGCCTCAATACGTGGAAGCTGAATGACAAGTGTTTTCTCATGCGAGGGTTAATGCATCCTGTCTTTGTTGTATATGTGTATATGTATATGTATAGGTATATATATGTATATGTATGTGTATGTATATGCATATGTATCTGTATGTATATGCAGAAGCTGAATGGTAAGTGTTTGCTCATGTGAGGGTTAATGCATCCTGTCGTTGTTGTACGATGGCATCTTGTCATTGTTGTATATGTGTATATGTGTATGTATATGTATATGTATGTGTATGTACATGCATATGTATATGTATATGCAAAAGCTGAATGGTAAGTGTTTACTCGTGTGAGGGTTAATGCATCCTATCGTTGTTGTACGATAGTGGCGGTAGAAGTAAATGCAATATTCAATGTTGTAGTGTGGGAAAGTATACTTTGATTAAGTTGTATTGTCAAAAGAGTACAACATGATAGATCAGATATGAAGACAACAAATTTTCCCCTACTTTGTTATTGTGTGATGTGTGATGCAACTCCATGGAATTTCATGTCAGAGGTTTTGCTAGAGTCTGCAAGCCTCCACGACATAAAAAATATGGTGGGGAGGATACCGAGCGTGGGTTGTGTGTTTTTGGTTTTAATGCCATATATTTTCTCTTTCGTAGATAGATGCCTTACACAAATTATTATATACACTTGGCTTCCACAAACATAACTTTCAACTAGTTGTGTGCATCCAATATTATATTGTTTTAAACAGCCCGGGATATAACAATAGTGAAATAGTGAAAATGGTTAGCACAAAAATCTGTAAAATCCTTTTGTATATATTTTTATATATTCTAATGTTAAAACTATGCTATTCATTTTGTGATCATCCATAGATATACATTTATATACACATGGATTTACATATATATTTTGGTACATGTTTATTTGTAATTACTACTTTAAATATATCTATGGTTATACATGTATATTCATAAATGCTAATATGGTTGAGTTTGTATGTATAATCCTAGGATGTGTGAGTACATTCAAGTTCCACAACCCATTCAATTGTAGAATTTAAAAAGGCTACAACAACAAAACCATTTGTACTATAACCAACATAGAGAGGAAATTTGTGCGAAGCGCCGTACAAAATACATGCAACAAAAGATGAATGCATCAAGCATAGGTGCATGTCCATCTACTAACAATCTTGCCTTGCAGCGCCCATTGACAATGGTAGATGCCACCCCTTATACACAATCTCAGAATAATCCCTCTACTGCACCAGCACAACAACCCCTGAAATAAATATTCAATGATTTCTACCTTTCTACGGTAAAACAGTTATGGCACCGCATAGATGCACTTTCAAACCTTTTTGTTTGTCAAATATGAAGGGACAGCTACATAGGGAAGGAAACTCGTATGTCAAGGTCAAAAATGACATGTGTAAGATGCTATTCTAAAAAGGACACCCACCACTTCAGCTCTGCAAATGGCATGGACCTAGGCCCATAACCATTGTTGCTAAAAAAGATAACACAAGTTGAAGAAATGATTATTGCTATGGAAGCTATAGTTTTACAAGTGTCCCACGCTAGAGGAGGACAATTTAAATATAGTGGTCACATGATAAGCTTTCCTTAAGATATCTCGAGCATAGTAAAACTTTTTCTGCATTGACTGCAAGACCTTGAGGTTGTGATCGTATGATGAACCACCATTGAAGGTGGTAATTATGATTTCTATGTTAATAAACACCATTTCATGGATGCATTGAAATATAAAATTCAATATGAAAAATAATACAATGATGTGGAGATTGATGTTAAGGCTCTTAATATGTTACCTGATTTTTTTGTTGATGTCTCCAGTTTAATGCATACAATAGACCAAGTTTTTGATGAAGAGCAAAGCCATCAACCAACTCAACAAATGCTTCTCAAGATGAAAATGGCTCTTCAATTTTTCATAAATTCAAGTATTACAAATTAAAAAAAAGAGCAGAATATTTTGTGTTGGCCTGAAATTAGCTCTTCTTTTGTTAATGAATACAACATTGAAGGTTTATTTACAATGGCCTTTCCAACATTGTTTCCCACTGGATCAACACTTCCCCTCCAACCGAGGAATACTCAAATTCACTTGCATGAATATGCCCTCCACTTAATGAGATATTTTGACCATAGATTTGGAAAACATGTCAGATTTAGGTATTTCCTCTCCAACTTGATAATGAGACATCGCAACCAACAAGTTGTTTCTATCTTTTTTAGAGCGGATCTGGAAGAAAAAACCCCCAATTCATTGTCAACATTGTGTGAACGTCTTCAAGCTACTCCTGATTGCCGGCTAGCTCAACAATTGATGCATTTTGGTGCATTGTTGCACAAGACCTGTTCTTTTTGGAACTCTTGTTGGGCCCATCTATTTTGAATGATTGAACAACTTGGCATACCTACCCTTTTTTTCACTTTGAGCTGTGCAGACACAAAATGGGTTGATCTGCAAATTTTTTTCTCTTCTGTGGCTCGTTTGGCGATGGATCCTTCAACAAAGAAACTAATAGATAGTGTTGTTCATAATCCACATATAACGTCTTTATATTTGCATCATATATTCTCAATTTTCCGTGAAGAGGTGATTCAAAATCTTTTGTATGCAAAAGATTATTGGTACATATATGAATGGAAATATCGTGGCTTTACACATGTGCATAGTTTTTTATGGCTTCTAGAAGCCCCCAGCATGGACACTCTTGATTTGTCCAATCACCATGATGTTACCATGGCAAGACACTTTTTTGATAGATATGTTTAAGCTTGGAATCCACATTGGCCTGCACAGAGATTGCTTAGAATGTATCATTGTTTTGAAGAAAATTCATGCTTTCTTTCCACTAGCTAGATTATTTTCAGTGATCCAATCATAGATTATGAAGAGTTTCTAAATATAGTTCAAAGACACACAAAATATTCTAAATATACTTTTTTAAAAGGAAAAAAGGAGAAGAATTACAATGTCGGTATAAAACACCTTGGCAACAACAACTTAGCTCTACATTGACATCTGATGCTGAGTTTAACAAATCCTACAAGCCAACAAGAAATGATGATCTGTAATGCCCTGCTGTGTGAACCCCAAAGGGCAACAAACACCGCATAATTTTTTTTTTTGAAAGAGAAATATTCATAAGATGAATATATATATACATTATATGAAAAGCCATTGTGCATTTACAAAATAATCTACATCCTCTAGGGTACACGTGGTGGCATTACTAAATGTAACACCCATACCAACCACATCGTTAAAGACAATGCCAAGAAGATAACAACAAATACACATAATCACAAGATAAAATAATGGTACATGCGACCAACCATGAACAATAGGAAGTAAAGGATACCTCATTTTATTACAATTCAATTCAAGGTTTAATATTACAATAGTGGAGCATAATTCCATAGATACAACATATCATGGATTCAACCGTACATTACATGGTTCTTCCCTTATATCATTGGGAAGAGTAAATGGAGTACAAGAATGATACATAATGGAGAATAAGGTACAAAATGTGGGATAGTCTTCAACCAAGTGAAGCTTTGGAGATTACATCCGCTTTTGCATCACGAACACAACTTGGGAACCCAATGGGGTGCATAGCACGTTCCACTCGACCACATGGACCCGAAGGTCCACCCCTCGTGCTAGGAGATGACAAGAAAGGACCCACAACCAAGACTGACAAGTAGAACAATCGCAAGACCAAATCACAAGATCAACCAAAACATAACATACAACAATTACAATGACCACTTACAAGGTGATTGCTTCCAAAGGCATACAAAGGAAAAGCAAGGGGTACTATGGGAGAGTGTCATCACATGGTCCTATCATGGGTTATCCTGACTGCCTCTCACTAGGCACCGACCCCCATCTATGGTTATCCTGACTGCCTCTCACTAGGTGCCGGCCCCATAGGGTGACACGTGCGGGACCACTAGCCTCTCATGAGAACGAGGTAGCGATCTTGCCAACCACGGCCTTCTCAGCCCATCCTTAGTCTTTGAAGGCACTAACGACATGGACGAGGTATCTTACTATCTTAATTAATGTGTTCCTACCCTAAACCCACTAGTTTATTTTATTAGGTTTTCACTTATTTAACCAACTCTTTCATGGGTTATCCTGACTTCCCTTTTGTGCGTCGGCCCCCATAAAGAGCCACCCTCCCCAATAGTTCTAAAACAAGACTCACAACAAGGGGTGTACCAAACATAAAATCCACAAAAGGAATGCACATGCGAGGCATGAACCGTCTCACTCCAAGCCACATCAAAGCCAACACCATGGTACAAGGTATCACCCACAAGAACTCAAAATAAAAAATAAGATCAATGAATTACAAAGGTCCCACCAAGGAATATCATCATAAATCAAGTTTCTCCATTGCCTCTGGAAGCCTAAAATACCGAAAATCCACAAACTCCTACTGAAGGTAATTCAAACTCTTCGGTTTCCTGACCATCTCATAATATGACTACAAGAAAGTCATTACATAAAGTCTCCCCAATCAGAATTAACACAAAAGAAAGACTCACATCATGGAACTCCAGAATAACTATATAAAATCAACAAATAAATGAGTGTAGAGTCAAAGTAATAATCATGACAATGATAATAGTCAACCGAGCACATCTCAACTTGAAAACCAATCCAAGGATTCAGCATGAACCACCAACCAAAATCTTCACACTTTCGCTAATCAACTACTTATACAATAAGAGCACTTATTCAAGCATTAAACAACTAAATAACAAGGCACCAACAATCAATGAAACATGATCGTGAGTACATTCGTGACTCATAAGAATTTTAAAGAAAACTACATAACTAACACATTCAACAAGCTCATTAACCAAAAAGGAAAATACTCCTCTTATTACAACATTATTTTCACATAATTTCTATATTACCATTTACCATAAACTAACCAATCATTATTGAATACAATAGTTTTAATCTCTTCCAGAACATTCTCTTAACTCTCTAGCACAAATACAACCTACATCTTCATATACATATATACATATTCAACCCATTAAATTAGACAAACATAACCTTGTACTATGATTAGAATATCATTATAACATAATACATTTTGCTTAATCATGCCCTAGGTATAATTAGATCAATTCCCCTTAACCCTATTTACATCACAAACTTGTAAATATTGAGCAATCACATAAATCTTAATAACATACAAATGCATGCATATAATTATTTTTATATAAATCTATTTTGCTTATTCTTTCCCAATTACTCACTTTAATGAAAGAGTTATTTTATTAAGTCACCTCCTAGTCTTTTCTAAAAGAATTATCTCTTAGACCTTTAACCCTAAAACTACTTTGCAATAAACAAATCCACTATACAAATATATCTATCTTGGATTAGATTATTTGAAGAATACTAATCTTCGTGATACAATACTATATTTACAAAACACCACACGTAATAAATAAAAATACTCTACAGAAAGTAACGTTATTAGATGACAAGAACCCTAAAATAACAATGTTCTAATTCGGATAATAAAATAAATGATTACGAACTAACTATTCTTTAACTGATACACATGAATTTCCTACGTGTTACCACTCTAAAATAAGATTATATCTTTCATTAAGAAAGAGCTTAATATAATTCCTTTTGGGAAACTACAAAACATGCTTATGTAAACAAGCCAATATTATTGCTAAGGTGTTGACTAATTATGTTTATAAATGAATAACGACTATAATCTAATATCTCACTATAGGAAAAATATCCATGTCACGGTTCATAGTATATACATATATACATATTCAAATCTACTTGTTTTTATAGCTTTAATTTAAACCTTAAAATCTAATCCCAATGTAACACTAATTTTACTAAATTAATAAAATTCACAAATTCCTTAGTGGAATCCAATTGAATCTAAATTTGTAAAAATCAACTTTAATTTTAAACTAACTAATTATATTTAAAAATAATTTTGTAATTAATAAATACCATATAAAATATACTTATTCTTTTTAATTATTCTCATAAATTCTAAATGTTTAAAGAAACTATCTTCTCATCATTTTAAAACTATAAATATTCTCTTTCTTTTTAAAAAAAAATAAAATCTGAAAAAGTCCTAACAAGGTGGGATATTTCCTAGCCTTCTTTCCTAGACAAGGCCCGTGAACTGAAAACAGAACATCCCTAAGAAGAATGTGATCTCATGGAATGTGCCCCTGCCAGTTATTCCCCACGCTCCCTTTTAAGAAAAAGGCTTTTGAAACTTTCAAGCAAATGCATTTGACCAGTGTAAGGTTGTGCTACCTTTTCCAACAACCTCCTTGCCTGGTAGACACATGTGCATAATGTGGAAGCGAAGACAAGGCACGTGTTTAGACAGAATTCCTTAGAAAATGTGCTCTCCAGGTTTTAATTACTTCATGCATATTCACAAGGAAAGAAACAGTAGATGTGAGTTTCGAAATAAATGGGATTAGGACAAGGCTAAAACAGTGTAGCGGGTGAAAAGAGCATAATGGAGCCAATGGACATGACTTCCTTTTTTTTTAAAAAATTATTATTATTATTACTTTATATATATACATATATTACTATCTGAGCATATAGACAAATAAGCACAATTTTTTTACAATTCAAGCACATGTGACAATGGAATATCCAATAAAATATCCATTTGATCTTTTATTCAATACTTCTTTATCCAAAATATTTTAAATTTATAAATAAACTTCAATAATAAGTGAATTATTATTCCATATTAAATTTAATATAGTCATTATTTATAATTGCAATTTATGTTTTATTTACGTTTTCATCTTTAATAAAGAAATAATATAATCTATTAGATCATTATCCCCTTCAAATTAATTTAATAATTTAATTAAATTAATGTTGCCATTACGAGCAACAAAATCCAAAACAATACCTAAATGACAAAAGGTAGCAAGACCTCACAAGTTGCAATTACACACTTACTCACACAATGCGAAGGACCATAAGCGGAGGGGTACTACATGATCGCCTAAATATTCATAGCCCACCCATGCTTGAAATTTGGTGTGCCAATGTTGACTGCCAACCAGTTGTTTCTAGGAAAATTGTTTTAAATTTTATTTCTAAATATGCTATTAAATATGAGAAGAAATAAGAAAATTATCTTGATATGTTGAAAAGAATTGTGAATAAAAATATAGTTGAGGATAGAGAACTAGTTGCATATCAAAAATTCATGATGAATATTCTTGTGGAGCGTAACATCTCTGCACAGGAAATGTGCCATATTTTATAGAGATTACCTCTTCTTTCTCACTTGAAGTCAATAATATGTTCGTTTGAATGTTGGTAGAAAAGAATGGTTCTATATAAATACAAATGATGCTGATGAAGACCTGCCAAAAAATTATATTCACTTCTATATGGAAAGGCCTCCAGAGCTAGGCGGTGTATCCCTAATTGACTTGGCCTGCTTATATACACATTCAGAGTAGTGCAAAAAGGCCAAATAGAAACCGAGACACCAGCCTGCAATTCTGCTTGTATACCCGTTTTTCAAGACTATTCCCGTTGAAGATACAAAAATATTTGAGACATTTTGTTGGACTGAACTTATGTTATACAAACCTTTTCGAAACATATAAACATAAATAGGTCTTTCCAAACAAGAGATCATACAGAATTGGAAAGTTTTAAAAATAATTGGTAACTATCATCCTTGGCATGTTAATAGAATTCTAGTTGCATCCACGATTGAAGAATAAAATGTAAGTGATACTGATGATTTGAGCCATCGACCTTCTATGGATGAATATGAATGGGAATTTTTCTCTTAGCTTGGTGCAACTACTAACTTTATTATAAATCAATTCGAACTGTTGGGTAGGCAAGACTTTGATATGAACCATTCATGAAATACAAACCACATGTGCTTGAACAACTTCATAATATTTCTTTGTAGTTCATTCCATCAGCCAGGGCACAACATGAGCAAGCTACAATACAATTTTTGCCTAAAAATACATCATCCCATCAACTTTCACCAAAACAAAAATTGGCTCTTCAAATCATCCATTCCCATCGCATGCAGCCTTCCCCCAAAGGCCCTCTCTGCATGATCATTCAAGGGAAAATTGGCACTAGAAAATCCTTTTTGATAAATTACATTAGAAAAAAAATAAACACTTATACTACTGGATCCAATAGCTCATTGCTCACATTGGCCTCCACAGGCGTTGTTGTGTACAACATATGCACCTCTGCAATCCATACAACCCTTTGAATTCCCATAAAGTATATGAATCCTTTGCAAGGTTAGACATTTACAATATTCCAAGAATAATTTAAATATATTCAATACATTTTGATAGATGAAATGAGTTTTATGGCTTGAAGTTGTTGCTGAAAATAGATAGACGATTGTGCCAAGCATTCCCCGATAACCAAAGGGAGCCATTCGGCGGTGTTTCTATCATCCTTGTTGGTGATCTTTCCCAGTTGCCACCTATCATGGATACCTCTATTTATGTTTCACACTCATTGGCTCTAGCCTTATGGCATACTTTCATAGTCTCGATCACATTGGACACTATTTTCTGTCAAAAAGGAGATAGCCCTTCCCAACAAAAGTTTCGAGCAATCCTTCTCCATATAAGAAATGGTGGGGCTCTCCATGATGAATGGGAAGAGCTTATGGAAAACAAAAATAAAATGCTCTCAGCCACAAAAAAAGAAAAAATTGATGTTTCTACACATTTGTTTGCCAGAAATGACTTAGTCATATTCCACAACAAAAAATGATCAAACAATTAAACCTGCCCATAGCCATTAGAATTTATCGAGTAGCACAACAAAATACATTTGATCATGGAGACGATGACCAACTTCTCCTAGAAATGCTACTTTGTGTTGGTGAACAGGTGATGCTAACAACAAATTTGTGGATTCAAGTTGGCCTAGTCAACGGATCCCTTGGTCTTGTTACAACTATTATGTACAATGCACATTGTAAACTGCTAGATCCACCTAACTATGTTGTTGTTCACTTCCAAAATTACATTGGTCCACCATGGGACCCCAAAAACCCAAGGGACATCCCCATCCCAACTATAACTTGGGGTAGTCAAACACAAATTCCACTCACCATGGCATGGGGAATCAAAATACATAAAGCACAAGGCTTAAAATTAGATAGAGCAATGATAAACATAAGCAACAAAGAGAGGAAAGGGTTGAATTTTACAACTATCTCTTGTGTTAAATCAATTGAAAGAATCCACATTGATCCAACATTCTCATTTGAGAGATACTCCATACTTAGCAACAACAAATACACTACTAGACGTCACAACAAAGAGACATGTTTGGAACAACTCCAACCCTTGCCAAATGCTTTTGCCCCTAGCTCGTAATTCAACTTATAGAAAAGGCTCAAGAACAATTATTCTTGCATTTGGTGTAGACTGTATACCATCCTCTTTTCAAGGATTTCTAAGTTTAATTTTACAGAAGCACACCATGTAATAATCTGTGCAAAATGGGTGTAATTCCAAAGATGGAAAGAGATACAAGGCAACAATAAGCAGAGGACAAAACTTGTACAAGCCAGTGACATTTTTTTATCATTCTATTCTATTAAAGTATATATTCAACTATTCCACAAACGTTTTCAACAATATTCTGTTGTATTTCACTGATTGGTTTTAAATTATGCACCTATGCTCTGTTTCTCATTTTTTGTGCCTATATAATCTGTGTTTGACTGCCACATTAAATTTCCCCCATTTATTCAAACGCTTTACATCCTCTTTAGCTTTACACATTAAAGATAATTTTCTTCATGTTTAATATCTTCTGTACCTTCAACAATTCAATTTTTGTTAAATTTAGTATGCAAATATGCACCCATAAATATTAATCTATTGACTTCTCATTTCAACATTTTGTTGTGTCATAATTTTTGTATATGACATTTAGAAGAATACACTCTTTTGTATATTCCACCTATCCATGTTTGTCCAATTATAATTTTTAAATTCCATGATGTCAATTCTTTATTAGCATACCTACAATTCCGTTTCAACTGATTTTAACATGCAGTACTCTAAATATACAGTTGTAGCTATTACAAATTGATACATATGTAGATACAAACAACTTTAAGTGTTAAAGATGCATAGAGATTGCAACCAGCAATGAGTAGAGCCCAAAAGTTCTATAAGTCAATAACGTGTTTTGAAAATTCTAGTATATTAAACTATATATGAAAATACTGTAGAAACATTCTAAAAAAAATTGTGTTCCATTTGAATTATAAGTTTAAAATTCTGCAACCATGTTGTTTTTTCTATTCTCTCTGCCTATATACCCTAATTTTTGACATTTTTCCTTCATGATTTTCTTCCACAGATACTTATGTATCCTTGTTAGCTTTTCTATTAGCTTTATTCAATTCAAATAGATGGAAATGATGATCTACAAAATTCTCTTTTTCATCATTTCATTGTTTCACTCTTCCTGTATATTGCATTCAGAAATATATGGTCTCGTCTACATTGATTTTTTTTCTCATGTATGGTAAAACTCCATGCTATTTGTGACGGATTGCTCATGCCTGTTTACAACGATGGTGGAGTTTTTTGACTGCGTGGTTTGGTGGTCGTGGAATTGGTTGCCTTGTTCAATAGAAACAAAATGGTGGATTTCCTCTCCCATGGGGGTTGATACATCCTGGCATTGTTGCGCAATGCCACGAAAGGGAGTACATGTAATATTCATTGTTCTAATATGAGGATGTCTATTGTTTTGCTTCCATTGTGAAATGGTGCACCATGGTGTTGGTTTCATAGTAGGCTATTGAACAAAGTTTCCATCCACCTCCATTAGATACCAGATTGGAAAGCCTCCCAATTGCTCTAGTCCACAATCTACAGTGTTTCATCTTCTATTGTTGCTATAAGTCATTTTGCAATGCCTTTTTTATGTTCCATAGAAATCTAACCAGAGACATATATTTTAATATATTCAAATTAAATGTTGCTTTGTAGTAATATCATGTTGGGATCAATGCAAACATAGATGAAGAATGAGATATGAAGCTGGGTGATCCCAGAAAGCTAGTTTATAATTTCTGAGAGGAACTGATTTTTTGCTGAAATCACATATTTTTAGAAAATATAATGATTTAAGCCTTTAAAAGTTCCATTTTAAGGATTCCAATTGAAGAGGGTTTGATCAAACCACCTTAGATCAAACCCCCTTGGATATAACCTTGCTATTTTTAAACCATACCTATAAATGAGTCTCCTTTACACCTATCAAAATGCTAATAAAAAATCACTTTTGATTTACCTTTTGGGGGATCAAATGAATTCATTTAAAATTTATTTGAAATGATTATGGTATTCCTCAAAATGAGCTATCCCATGAATATAATTTTAATATCTTTTGGTTTTATTATGTATGTGTTTTTTTAGTTTTATTAAACATAGGTTTTTCACCGAAAATCAAGCTCTCTATTTTGCACATGTGGAAAAATAGAAAATTATCAAAATAATTTTTTTAAAAATACTTTCATGTTGGGTATTGATGTCCTTGATCCATTAAAAAAAAAATTGAATTTCGATACATACAGAAAAATTTATGTTGTTTATAGTCCGCCTATGTCTGAATTGCAATTGGTTTGACTTCGAAACTCTATTAAGGAAAAAATATTCAATTAAAAACTATGAGACCAAATGAAAGTGCTAGATATCATAGTTACAAATCTAAATTCGAAAAAATTAGAATTTTATCCTTCATACAGAAAAAAGTTATGTTGTATACGGTGAGCGGTACTTTTTAAAAATGTTGTTTTATGAAAAAACCTAGTTTTCGTGGGAGATGGAAAAATAGGTGCAATCTTATTCCAAAAATTTTGAAAAAAATATTTTTAGAATCTATAGAAAAAATGTGATGAGACTCTAGTTTACATCATCTTCAAATTCCTCATGGTTTAGCCGCTATAGGTGCCCAAATGTGAAAATTTAGTTAAAAATAATAATTTCAGTGTCCTGTTTGGCCAAAAATTGTAAACCACTATTGTGGGATCACCCAACCCATGTGTCAGAAAATTAGTACCTGAAAGATGACCATAGCTGTAAGCATAAACAAGATCTGTTTTATAGATTTATATTTTCCTGAGTTATACATTCAACCCTTTTCTTCCTCCATGGCTAGATAGCCTCCATATATTTGTTGCTATATATATACATTCATGCACGAATTCTTATATGCACTTGACTACAATAAGTATAGTCTATTGTACACATTAAATTTGTCCATGTTCGTATAGTTTCCTTTTTAGCTAATCAAAAAAATATCTAGATGCACCGAGAAATTCTAGCCACGACTGCTCCGATGGAAACCCCAGTGGAAATTTCAAACAAATAGACAATACGTAAATGCCAACTATTACATAGATTTCTTGTTTTGTATTAATATGTCTCATGATATTCTCTTTCTCTCATCTCTTTGAAGCTGTCTATAACAAGGTCTTTATTGTCGTAGTTTACTTGTTCTATTCTTCATCAAACATAAGATTGACCTATACCTTTTGATTGGTTTCTCTTTTTTTAGGCCCATGTATGCTCCTTGGCCTCTGGCTATTGTTCGGTATTATCTCTGTTCATCCTTAGTGCTATATGCATTTTGTATAGCATAAGCTCTATATAAAAAACTCTCCATATCTATTGTTTACAACTTCTACTCTCCATATGTTAAACTTCCATTTAAAATATGTTTTAGATGATCTGCCATTTGAGAGATTCTAGAACAACTGTTACAAAAAAACTTGAGAATCACACGTAAATGACAGATGGTAAAAAAAACCCACATGAAATACAAGCTTAAGAGAGGTAGAAAAACATACACAGGCCAAAAAATTTGAAAAAAGGCGAATGGTTCCTTTTGATATCCCATTTACGTGTGATTCTAAAGTGTTATTCTAATACATCTTGCAACTATTACATAGACGGCTTGTCTTGTACCAATATATTTCATGTTACTCTTTTTCCCTCATCTGTTTCAATCTCCTTATAACAAACTATTAATTGTCATGGTTATTTTGTTTGGATGGAACATGTTATATGTGTTGTATCAATATATTCCATGATATTTATTTCCCCTTATCTGTTTGAAGTTCCCCATGACAAACTGTTCTTCATGGTACTGTTCTTTCCAGATCCCCATAACAAACTATTCATTCTCATAGTTTGCCTCTCCTACTCTGCATATTTTAAAATTCTATTTAATATCTCTATAATATTTAGCACCAGATAAGTGTCATTCTAATACCTGTTATATAAGTCGAAAGACACTTAATAATCATAGGAAAAACATAGATGGTTGAAAACCCACATTAAATAGACCTTAACACTATGGAGAATAGAATAGGTGACCTACAATAATGAACAATTTGTTATGGGCAAGTGGATATTGATACAACACAAGCAATCTATGTAACAGTCGGCTCCTCAATTCAAAATTCAAGCTACATTATTTGGCACTGAATATTATAGACAAAATAGAGGAATTGTAAAACAACTATTAGAAAAACACTTAAGAATCACAGGTAAATGGCACATGATCGAAAAACGACATTAAACATATTACTAAAAGATAACCAATTTATGTAAGAGTTGAGTTGTCAATTGAAAATTTGAGCTACGTTCTTTGGCAGTCAACCCATATTAAATAGAAACACAATAAAGCCAATGGGCTCTAATACCCTGTACAAAATGGGTATTTAATGCCAGAGGCTTAATTGAAAATTTGAGGTACACTACTTGCAACTAAATATTATGGGCGAACAGAGAAATTGTAAAAGAGCTATTAGAATAACACTTAATAGCCACTAAACTATTTTTATCTCCAAAATGTTTATGCTTTCATACTAACTCTTTGCATATATATATGCAATTACTCCTATATTAATCTACAATTGCTCCTATGTTAATGGGTATAACGCCAAAGGTGCACAAAGATAACAATAAACGAAGGGTAGAAAAATTACTAATCCTGACCATATTTTTTGATGAGGGAAAGAAGATTTAACTGTAATTTCTCCATCCATACAGAGGCATAATATATTTGAAGTCTTGAAAATGGGTATAACATCAAATATAAAAACATATAACAAGGAATAATAAGCAGAGATCAAAATATATGAACAATAAATTACTCACTCTAACACCTCTTATACAATTTTTCTACTTGTCTTCAATATTTATTACCAAAGAACGTAGCTCGAATCTTGTATTAGTATGTTCCATGATATTATTTTTTTCTCATCTATTTCAACTGGAGAGCCATCCACAAAGCTTCATTTTGCACACTATAAAGATTGTATAATGACTAAAAAGGTGCATAGAGATGCACAAAGATAACTAAAACAATAAACCAAGGGCGAAAAAAATTACAATAATCTCTTGTTTTAACTGCAATTTGTCCATCCAAAATAGACAAATAATCTATTTAAAGTCTGCAAAATGGGTGTAACGCCAAAGATAGAAACATATAACAAGAAGACATGAACAATAAATTGATCATCTCTATAAAATACCCATGAAAAATGACTTTATTTGCATTCCATTCATAAGACGTGTATGCAAAAATATGTTTGCAAAACATGGGCACATATAAATATCAATAGCCAAAAAGGAAAAAAATGTAGTCATGTACAAAATGAGAACCAAGACAAAGGTGACGTTTTTTACTATAGTCTTCTCTGGAACAAAGACCACAATGGCTCTTTCAACAATGCAACTTAATCAATATATTTTCTTGCAAATTTCAGAGCACATCTATGTTAAAACCCTTCAATGAGAATTCAACCAAAAATAATATATGCACATGTATGTATATGTGTATATATGTATATGTATATGTATGTATATGTGTATATGTGTTTATGTATATGCATATCTATATGTATATGTATGTATATGTATATGTCTAACCTCTTTTATTGTAGATCTATATGATTTCCTTTATAATATTGCACAGATATAATAGACATCCAAAAAAAATAGTGCACTCTAAATTGTCTATTTCAAATTGTTTAATTCTCCAACTCAATGCAATGCTCCTCACGCTTGTTAAACACTATCAACAATACATGTAAGTACATAACTTTTACATTATCAATAAATAGATTCGGTGAACCAATTGTAAATATTATTAATTGTTTCCAGTTTTAGATTGTTTGTATTGATTTTACCCATATACTTACTGATTTCTAATGGTTCCTTCCCGATCTTGCTTGCCCGTCCACTGACATACCCCTCTCTTCTGTTTTCAGGTACTAGGCTAAAGCATCCCAAAATCACGATGCTTATTTTTTACAAAGTTACTGCAACCAAAAAAAAACTTCAATATGATGAATCATATATGAAAACACTAAATTTTGCTCAACTTTGATATTGTGTGATGCATAATGGAACTCCACAAAATTTTCTAGGAACGTTTCATAATTTTCTTGCTCGGGGGTTTGGCTAGAGTCCTCGAGGCTCCATGATGCCAATATGGTAGGGTGGATAACGAGCGTGGGTTTTGTGTTTTGGATTTTAATGCCATATATTTGTTCTTGCATAGAATTCTGCCAAATAATGTAGTTTGAATTTGGAATTGAGAAGCCATATATTTGTTCTTTTATAATTTACCTATTTGTGTACATAGTCTTTACTGCCAAATAATGTAGTTTGAATTTAGAATTGAGAAGGAAACTCTCACATAGATAATTTGTCTTGTATCAATATGTTTCATTATATTTTTTTTACCTCATCTATTTCAAGCTCCTTGTAACAAAGTGTTTATTGCCATGGTTTAGCTCTTCTAAATTCTCAAATTTTGTAGACTACTAGAAATTGCAATCATTGCGTACATCTGTACCTTGGCTTCGAAAAACATAGTTTATAACAACATATTTCTTATGTAATAGAAAGTGGTAGGGAAGCACTTGAGACTTTCATCATGTCATCTCAAAGAAAAGCATATATTTTATTCATTTATTCTAGCAATCCAAAAAAAATTGTATTGCGTCATCACATTTTTCTTTTCGTGAGGTCTATTTATTTGTTTCTGGTCAAAGATGGTGTCACCGAGTCTTCAATTGCACTATGAAGTAATTCATTAAAAAATGATATTTTTATTCCCAATTTCCTTGTAATTGACAACTTTTGAATCCTTTATACTTGTCTCCATTTTATTTTACTACTACTAACCCAAAAAACACATGCATACTAAAATTTTAATTTACAAAATTATGCACTAAATAGTAATTATAAAAAGTATCTAATATTAAATGTATCTTTCTTTCTTCAAAAATATGTGATACCCAAAGTTATCGACTACCTTTGTTAAACACTATTTTTTAATGCAATATTAGTAATTAAAGGCATCAATAATAACTCTTTAAAAAAGCTAAAATATACATGTGCATCTAGAGCTAATAAATATAAAACTAAAATAGAGATAAAATTATCTCATACCTTAAATTTTAGCGCGAAACTATTGTTGTTAGGAATAAAAATTATTTAAAACTTTAAATTTAATTTATATTTTTCAGTTATCATTTTTTAAGAATAAATTTATTAAAAAATTGTATTTGTTGAAAATTAATTTACTATATTCCTAACATTATTTTAAAGTAAAATCAAATTTTAATAACTATTGTAACTAAAATTATTCAATATTGCATATTAATAAAAAAATAAATATTGATGATTACTTGCCTAAAATTAAAATTAATGGATACATTGTAACTAATTAGATTCATTCAAAATGGCCTACGGTTTTATTTTAAATTTTCATTAATTAGTTTTCAGCTAATAGTTTTTAATGTGGAAATCCACATATCGATTTCTCATCTTTGTTGAAAAGGCTCGTAATCTCCCACCCATAGCCGATGAGATATGAATTAACCTCATGTTACTTCCTCTTGACTAATTAACATGCTTTACGTTTCTTGACTCAATCAAATAATTGTAAATATTATCGATTTTTCGTATTTCACATCCCATTCCACAAAAAACATTTCTAGCTTCTTGCTCATTGGATCGCCATTTACGGTGCACCCCTATCAGTTGATGTTTGCAAGCCTGTGCATGCGACTGCTAGTTTTAGGAATCAAGTTGGAGATATTTTGATTTGGAGGGAAATAATTTGAATTTGGAAAGGAAATATTCCATGTGGAATATTCTTTGTGAAAGTTGGAGAATTGAAAGAAAATTAGCTAATTAAATAATTCATGAAAATCATTTAATTGTGCAAGTTGGAAGAATTGAGAACTTTAATTAATAGCTATGAATTATTTAATCAAGTAGGATTATTAGTATTTAATTAAATAACATTGCATTATTTAATCAAAAGGGGAGAAAATGATGAATTAATCAAATAACCTTAATTATTTGACTAATAATAAAATGAAGTGAATTTAACTAAATAATTGGATATTATTTAATCAAATAGATGAATTAGGTGAAATATGCAAGAAATGGTGTTAATAAGTGTAGTGACGGAAAATGTATCCCTTTATATTTTCTCACTTGTTTGGGCTCTCCTAGTTAAATTGGACTTAATTGTGCCTTAATTTAGTGTTGTAAGGTGTACCTCTTTAAAATTTCACACTTATTTAGGGCCCCCTTAATTAATTGAGATTAATTTTTCATTAATTGGCCCTTTAATTTATTTTCAAAGCCTATTTAGTTACATTTTCTGAAGAGGAAACTAGACATTCATCAATGCCTAAATATAACACTTCTCATTGAGCACTGTGTATCCTAGGTTTAGGGACCTGGGACCCATTCACCCATGGGAAAATGGGTCCTCCCTTGACCTTAGGACCTAAATTTAAATTATTTTTTTGGTGGTATTTTAACATATTCAGATATGTGATCTAATGTAGGCTTGTGATATTTGAATTTTGGGAAATTGAGGATACATATGTAAATATAAGGTTATTTCACTATGTTTCACCTAGAATTTCAAGAGAGAAACCTAGCAATTTGAAGTGAGAATTCCTATAGAAAAGTTGATGATCAAGAGAAATTAAAGGCATTCAAGAGTAGATTTATCAGAGTTTTATTGCAGCATTAAAGATCCAATTATCATGTCAAAGTCTTCTTGCATCATGCATGTTTTTGGAGCTAATATGGTGATGTAGGTTTCATGATCTAGTCAAGCATTCAAAGTACTATTTCAAGCAAGATTCAAGTTCAAAATCCACATCTATTGAATCCATTTCATGCAAGTTGCAGATGTATATTCCAAGGTTTTATTCAAGGGTTTGTTTAGTGGTAACATACAATTTTTCATTGTTCATTCCATATTTCATGCTTTTATTCAGTTCAAGTTTTGATTACCAAAATAGGATTTGACCAAGGCAAACCCCAATTCACCAAACAAACAATTTTTCCCTTTCATGTTGTGTTTGTAGATCTAGGAGGAAGAAAGCTTGAAGACCTCCTGAAGAGAAAATTTGAAGAAGTTGACAAAGTTGCAAAAGCTGTCATCTCATGGAAACTCATCTACATAATTTATTTACGGTATTATGACACTGCCACTTGGAAAAATTGAAAGATTCAAATTTGTATCAAAGGCTCCCGAAAGTTACGAAAAATCCCTATCAGTGGACCCATTCACCCTTGGGTGAATGAGTCCTAGTAAACCTTCAAAAACTCACTTTTAGTGACTAGTAAACACAATTATGCCCTTCTCAAATTTATAATTTAATTTTGGTTCTGCTTATTTTGAGTTTAATATTGCTGTTTTAAGTTTAATTTGGCATAATTGGATTAGTTTACTATTTTTATTTTTTTCTCCCAATAGTGTCTAGTGAACTTGACCTTGATCCTTCAAGCATAAGGAAATATGCAAATTCACACCTTGAGTTGACTCACCTAAGGTTGTAAGTCAATTATTTGTGTGGTTCTCATTTCCTAATTAAATGAGTGAGAAATAGGTCCCTAAGTGGTCCATCAACCCCATTTTAATACATCCATACCTATTTCCCTTTATTTCATTTTGGTGAACTCGACGTTTGAGCATTGTATCTTTCTAATTTTGGAGTCCATTTCAGCCATATATCTAGTTTTTGCATTCATTTGCATTGCATTACATTGAATTGAATCTTATTTATGGTTTTTTAGCTTGCATCAGTTTGCATCTAATTTAGAGTTTTAGGATTGCATTTTTGCATTCTTTAAAATCTAGAAAATACAAAAAAATCAATCATTTTGCAAAGAATTTACATAACATTACATAATAAAAAACTTAAAATACAAAATTGAATCAAAATTGCATATCAAACTAGGTCTCCTAGTTTATCATTTATCATTATTTTGTATTTGTATTTAGACTTAACTTTACTGAAAATTCAAATTGTAACCACCTGTCTCAGTACAAAATCTGAAAACCATAGGAATCAACTCAAAACTCTGTAAATTCATTTTTGAAAACCCTTAGCTAGGACCCATTCTCCCATGGGTGAATGAGTCCCTGATCAGGGAATTTTCCTACATTTTTGGGCATCAAAATCTCTATTTTCGTATTCTATTTTGTTGTTTTCATTTGCTATTACAATTTGCAAATTTTTTGTTATCTCAAATTGGCCATATTAAACTTTATTTGATAAATTCAGTGCATTGTGTGAATTCAAAATTGTATTTAAAAGACATCATTTTTAGGTTTTTGCATAACATAATCAAAAAATTATCTTGTTTGAAATATAAAAATTGCTTTTACATATTTGTATTCTAGGATGTTTCATTGTATTTTAGGTCTCTAATCCATTTTGTGCACACCTTGGGTTTGTGAAACTTGTATGAGATTCACAACTTGGTGTCCTATTTCCAATACTATCATGAGACATGGTGCGAGACTCATGTCATCCTATGATACATCATTCACTGTGGATCTTTGGTTTTCAAACTCTTTCACTCATAGTGTTGACACTAGTTAACCCACTATGGATCCTAACTTTCATACCTCATTTCCCATGACTTCCCTACCCACAAATAATGTGCATGATGTCAAAACAATAGTTGCTAATGTCTTGTAGAAGAACATAAGAAGGATAGATGAAGAAATAGAAAAATTGCAAAACTTTGTGACTTCTAAAAACATTACTAGTAGTGCCATTCTTGTTTTAGATAATGTGATGAAAATGCTTGAAAATGAACATGGAATAGACATTGTGCGAAGTATAGCTCATATTGTTGATAAACATGCTCCTACAATGACTAGTGGTTCTCAAGATTTGGGGCATACTCAAAGCCAAGGTGGAAATTCAATTCCTCCTTCCACAACCCTTACCTTTATTCCTACATAAACTAGTACTCGTGTTACTACAACCATCCAACCTACTAGCAATGTCAAAACTTCCTTAGGTATTTCCACTAGGAATCCCTCTAGCTTTGTGCATTCAAATATCATATCTCCTCATCCATCCCCCCTCACAAATTTATAATTCACTTGTCCTTCACATACATACACAACTCCACCTTATTCTCCTCCATATCATAACACCAAAAATGATCTAGTCCTTAACACACTTTTGTAAAATATGTTATCCCTCCAACAAAAAATTTCCACACTAAATCAAAAACACAATTTCCAACCTTCACAATACATCAAAACCAACCCATTATCCTTGGAGATATTGAGAACACAAATGCCACAAGGTATAGAGGTTCCTAGATTTTAGAAATATGGTGGGAAAGGAGATCATGTTAGCCATGTTTATGCTTACAAACCCTTATGTAGTGACATCATTTTTGAAGATAAACACTTGGATAAACTCTTCCCTAGATCCTTGAAAGATACTGCTTTAGAGTGGTTTTTCTCTTTATCGAATAGTTCAATATGTTCATTCAATGAACTTATTGATGCTTTCTACAACCACTTCCTGATTCACATGGGTCCTAAGATGACCCTAGCTAACTTAATGACATGTAAACAAAAGGATGATGAAAAGGCCACTGATTTTATATCATGATACCGAATTCTTTACTCACAAATAAACATTAAGATTCCTTATGTCGACCTTCAAAGAATGTTTATTGCCAATTTGCAAAACAAATTTCAAGCCAAAATTGAGATGTTAAAATTCCCATACTTTACTAATTTGTGTACAACCCTTCGTGATTATCAAAATTCGATTAGTAGTTGTGAAGTGAAAACTCCCTCTAACCATCCTATAAAGTCTGAATCCAAACCTCAAACCATCAACCTATCAAGAAACAAAACAAGGGAATTTTACAACTTAAACCCCCTCAACCAAATCAACATGTTGACACCCAAGTGGTTGCTATAAAAATGACAAATCCATATGCCTTTGGGGATAGAAATAGAAAATTCACCCCTCTACTTGATACCCTTCATAATACCATTTTGAAGCTCTTAAACAAGAATTTGATTTCCTTACTTCCTATTAGAGCTTCTAACCCTACTAAGTCTTTACCTTCAAACTATAGACCAAATGACATTGGGTTTGGTGGTTTTATTTAGATTCTCGAGACACTCACTCATATAATGATCGCCTCCACATGTCCAACATCCATTCACTGGTCCCTTTTGGCCCTCTTTGCCTCTCTTGAAATCACCTTATACCACTTGTCTATATATTTTTTGTCTCTTATCTCCTGTATCTTTTTGAACTTTTGACCCATGGTTATCCCTATAGTTTTGGCCCCTCTTAATCAATCGAGAACCCTTTCCTTTAGATCTAGCCTCTTTTTTATCCCTCTACTTATTATCTGAGTAGTTGGAGAAATGAGTCTTTTGTTGGCATTCTTGTTTCCTCTTATGATTTTCTTCCATGAACAAAGCTACCTCCACAACCTAATTTAAGTTTTTAGGTTGAGTGAACTTGGTTGCATATATAATATACTTATTTAATCTTAAGATAAACTTGTTCACTCGATCCTCTTCTTCTTTCATGTAAAGTGCATGATAGAGTAAACTCATGAATTTTGTTGTGTATTCGGCTACCGATTTTCCCCTTGGAACAATGTATGCTATTCGGTCATCTTTTGGTCTTGATGATGGGTAGATAGGTACTACTTGTGAAAATTCTTTGTGAACTTGTCCCACGTTAGTTGACTGATGTCATAGTTTTTGATTTCTACCAAATGCTCCCACCACAGTGAGGCTTCTCCTTCTAGGTGATATATGATGATCCTAGCCTTAGTGTTGCCACTTAATTTCATCAGCCTAAAATACTTATTCATTCCTATAAGCCATGCTTCACCAACATCCCCACCCCTAGTCCCGTTAAACTTAAGGGCTTGAATTTTCTTCAATTCTTGAATTAGTGGGTCTTTTCCTACTCCTCATTGTGAATTTGATTGGGAGTGACTGTAGGTGGGCATTCTGGAGCTGCTCTCATGTTCCTGACTTTTATTCACATTGCACTCCCTACCCGACTCTTTAGTTCCTATGCCAATGTTGTGATTAGTTCCTTTCTCATTTTGCCTCATCAGATCCTTAATTTTCTGCTCTTGTGATGCTATTTTTGCATGAATTGCATTCAATTTAGCTTGTAATTATTTAGGCATGGTAGGAGGTGGAGATGACACACCCCTACTTTCACGTAGAATTTCAGCGAGGCTAGGGCTCGTTCCCCTCCTTAAATTTCTCTTCATTGAATGAAATTGATTCTACGAGATAAAGAGAGTGTAATTTAAGTGTCTTTGTTATTATTTTTTAAATCTTTCCTTATATCAAATTTAGAATCATGGAGAAATTCATATGCAACATATGATTCACAACATTTAAAAAAATTCCATTCTCATTTATCATATTCACCATAACACATTATTTATAACACACACACATATTGTAGACATGCAAAATATACGCATGCATCTAATCATACTTCATTTAGCATTATTTCATCTATTAATTAAATAAACCAATTTAATTAATTCACTAAGCTTATATCTGTAAATAAATCAAATTATTTAATTATCTCCTACAGTTCCTGATTTAATTAAATCACATATATCTAATTAAATCACTCATATGTATTTTCCTCTCATTTGATTTAAAAAAATACAAAAATTCAAATCAAATGTCATATCACCTAACCTCATGTTAGCTTAATCAAATCTTGATTAATTTAATCCTAATCACCTAAAATCCTCTAGATTCATCCACTTGCACAATAAATCATTTAAATTGATTCATTAAAACAGCTATTTTCCTCACAAAGGCATATTCCCAAGGAATATGCCCTCATTAACTCTCTTGTTTGACTTTTTTGGCCAAACACAATTCCCCCCAAAAACCCTCAACCATATTCATTTATTGCCATTTTAAAATTTGAAATGGGCACATTAGCCAAAACTTGCACAAGCATGGGCCAATCCCATTGTGACAAGTGGCTCTCTCTCATTTGTTGGGTTTTAGTACCAAATTGCTCAATCTTGGCTTCTCCTCTCTCAATCTTTCCTATAAATTTAATGACTTCTATCTCATTTTTTATCTACATTTTAGAGCATCCTCACTATAGGCAACTTGAGTTCATGAGCATCTCATTGTCTATCATCTCATTAGCTTGGCAAGGGTTGGGAAAGGGCTCTTTCACATATTCAAGGAGCACCAATCCATCATAGAATAGGTATCTAATATGTTTTCTTGCTTTCAACTAAGTTAATTAGCTATCATTATTCAAGCATGTTGGATTATTCTATTGAGATGTTGTTGTTTGTTTTGTTTAGAAGACTAACCATACTAAAGAAAGCACGTGTATGTTGATAGGTTTTCTAACCAAAATTGCAGATTTCACCATCTACACATATATCCTCATATTTGTCATTAATAGTTGGAAAATTTTACATAAATGAGATGATATTTATTTAGTACTAGTTTATTGTCTTATATATAGCTTTGGTTACAAGTAGGAGTCTACTCCTCTTCGGGTTCTTCATCATTTGAGGTTACTACATTTATAAAAATAGCAACATGGACACGATCCTACTCCACAATCACTTCCTTAGTGAGAATAGGAGCATTGTGTCCACAACCAAAAGGGAAGTCCCGAATAATTGAGGGCTTGGGTTTAGGGGTTGGTTGAGGGAATTTATTTGGTGGTTCTTGTTCCTTGTTTGGTTTATCCAATCCCTTTCCCTTTTGGATTTTTAATCATTTGATCATTTCGGCCAATGGATCAGTGTCAAACATGGTTTCAGTTGTTGTGTCTAGCCCTAGAGTAACAGGGGATTTGAATCCTTCTGGTTTCTTTTGTTGAGGTCATTATTTTTCAAGACCTTCTTAACTTTTCTTTTTTCCCATGAACCTGACTGTTAATACCAAACAGTCTTATTAGTGCAACAAAAGAGAGAGCACCTAAGTCCTAGTGTTGACTTCTAAGTTCTGATACGTATGTAACAACTATCCCAATGAAAGGAAAAAAAAATCATATTTTTTTTCATCATTGCATGGAGGATCTCATAAAAATGTTTGCTAACATATAAAAAATAGTAGCAAGTGAGATCAACATATAGCTTTAAAAACCATGTAAATTACATATCCTACTAATACAATCTTGTTGCATTAATCAATAAAGATTGCTACTAACTTAGTTGCACATACCTTAATGATTGCTCCATGTCCTAGCTTGCTTTGGTCTATGGTGGGGTGAAAAATGATCCCAAAAAAAGTGGATTCAATCCCTATCCACCTCTTTGTTGGAGTTGAGAAGATACAACACCACAGAAGTCCAAAAGATCTTTGCAAGCAAATAACCTGTTACAAGGAGAAACAAAAAGAAGCAACAAAGGAAATACTCAAGAATGTGGAGCAATGTATTCACCTGAAAATGTAAAAAGAATTAAATGATACAAAAGATAGTTTTCAACTACATATAAATGAAAACTCCAGGCTTGCACAATAATAATTAATAAAGTAATTAATTATTATGTACCTAATGTTAGCTTAAGTGAAAAGAGGTAAAAAAGAACTTTACGTAATTAACCAAATATTGTTTAATTAATAAAGTAAATACCCAATTAACACCCTCCCTTAAGATAGACACAGGGAGAAGCTAAAACCTAGAAGAAGCTACTGAAAGCAAAAGCAATGGGTCCCGGCAACAAGGCCAGATCAGATACCCATGTACAAAATCAATGCAAACTAAATGAAATGGGGTAAAGAAGAAAACTCGATGGGAACAAAACTCCTCCCCAAAATAGAATGCAAGGAAGAAATGCAATGCACTAATGAAAGAAGGATAGGAGGTGGATAACATAATACCCCCCATAGACAACTTCTATCATATAAATACATGTACAATGATCTCCATAGGAGATATAGAAAGAGAGAAGAAGGCCCCCCCACAATGAAGAAACTCCTGTCACAATGGTAGATGCCTGATGTAGAATCCAAAAAGAGATCCTGAAGCGGCAAATGATATTCCTCCCCTTGGGAAGAAACGGATCCATGGACCTGTATCGAAGAAACCCTGTGAAGAAGGAAGAACTAATCTGTCTTAAGATGTGTGCCATGATAGGATGCTGAAGAGTCTCATTGTCTGAATGGAAACAAATAATGTCAAATCCAAACTGATGTGGAGAATACTGAAATGCAACCTCTGAATGCACAGATAATGGTGGGTGAATAGTGAAAATATGACTGTCAAGGTAGAGGAGATGAATGTTCTCAAAGTAATCTTCCAAATTTGCAATATAGGACTCAACAAACAAGAAAGATATGTCTGCAACACAAGAGTCCAAAGTAGCTATGTCTAGAAGATGTATGATTCCCTACTGCACTGAATCAAGAACAACAAGAGATGCTGATGAAGTCTCAGTCTGAAGAGTAGGAACTGTGAGACAAACCTCTGATCCATCAGAATAAGTAAGAGTGTCTAAATACTCAAGCTCCTCTAAAGTATCACGATCAAATGGTGTATTCTCTCTCCAAGAAATGGGTATGAGACAATCTGCAGTAGGATCCTCTGGGAATGGAGATAGAATAAGGTCTCCATAGATCTCCCAAAGACGTGTCCAAAGTGGGTGAGGACAATCAATGTCCGATATAACCAACACAGTGTCATGATCAACACTAGATAGTATAATTCCTGCAATGTGATTTCTAATAATATTCCATGCTAATCTGCCCTCTAAAGTTGCTGGTTCAGGTATAAGATCATACAAATAAGGCAAAATATTAAGCCACCTACAATGTGTAAGTATACCCTTTGCCCATGACTCATAATTACCCTGTTCCAGAAGAACAACTGAAGGATGAGTAGAGAAACCCATGATAACTCTTCAAATGAAAAATTTAGAGACTAATGATCTCAGCAATGATAAAGCATATCAAGATAACCCATCCAACGCAAACAAACCCCATGTAGGAGCCAAGATGACCAAGTAATTGAGCAAAGTGTAAAAACACACAACGCTGAATAAAAAATACTTGGTAAATATTCTGATAAAATAGACTGTAGATCTAGAAAGAGCACTATAACACCTTTCGAACGCCTATTCGTTTGCGCAAAACGAACACTGTGGCCAAAAGTTATGAATTTTTCAAAAACTGAATTTAGCTTGCAGGAAACGAATTTTTTAGCAAAAAATGTTTATTTCTAACTTGATTTCTGGAAAATCTACTCACTATTTGTAGACAAAAATAAAAACCCAGAAATATTTTGATGCTAGAAACAAAACCCAGAAATCGTTTCTTGATCCAACAAGCAGAATATGAGAAAATAATTTTATTTTTACTTTCAGCCAGGAAAAAAATGACGTGCACCATTTTTTCAATAGTGATTTTTTCCAGATCTGTGCAAAATATGCAAAATCTAAAAGATACCCATTTCAGATTTCGATGCTGGCTACAAAACTTAGAAATCGTTTTTCTTGCAAATGAGTGAAAACTAAATTTTTGAAACAAAAATGATGACGGCTCCAATAAAAAACGGCTTGCAACAAACCTTTGTAGCTCCAAAAATCTTCAAAACAAGAACAAGCAGCTGCAAATCTGAAGTTCTGATACCATGTTGGAGTTGAGAAGATACAACACCACAGAAGCCCAAAAGATCTTTGCATGCAAATAACCTGTTACAAGGAGAAACAAAGAGAAGCAACAAAGGAAATGCTCAAGAATGTGGAGCAATGTATTCACCTGAAAATGTAAAAAGAATTAAATGATACAAAAGATAGTTTTCAACTACATATAAATGAAAACCCTAAAAAGGAAAACCCTAGGCTTGCACAATAATAATTAATAAAGTAATTAATTATTATGTACCTAATGTTAGCTTAAGTGAAAAGAGGTAAAAGGGAACTTTACGTAATTAAACAAATATTGTTTAATTAATAAAGTAAATACCCAATTATTCTAACATTCTCCAATTGGATTAAGTGGACTTTGGTGTGTGAGAGAGAGTTTTCATTCAAACCCATAAGTAGTGTATAGATTATCTCCCTAGTGACCAATTTTCAAGGTACATTTAGCATTGGTAGACTCAAGATATCTTTCCACAATGGTTATAATGTTACATAGTGAGTAACTTGATACCTACTTGAGCTTATTAAGAACCCTCTTTCCTATTTTCCATCAGATGACTAAGCATCAAAGGTTATCCATTGTTCGCATAGAATGCTCCTAGACTATTGACCATGTTGAGCATAGTATTGCTTCTCGACTCTTGTCCATCTCGATCATAGTACTTCCCCTAGACTATTATCCATTTCAAGCATAATAATTCCTCCAGACTATTGTCCATCTCAAGCATAGTACTTCCCCTAGTTTATTTTCCATACTGAGCATGGTACTACTCCTAGACTACCATCCATCTCGGGCATAATACTACCCCTCTAGACTATTTTCCAGCTTGAGCATAGTAGTATTCCTTAGTTCAAGCTTAGCACTAGACTGAAATTAGGTTCCAAACTTAGGATCACTAGGTTTCCATCTTAGTTACAACCATACATAGTACTACTAGATATTTCATAATTAACATTACATACTCTTAAACACCTTTTGGGTGGAAGGTAAGGTAACTCATCATCCCTTGATGATTTGAGATAGATAACTATTTTATTCGATCATTCAAGAATAATTTCAATAAATGGAATTGTAGGGATTGCAATTTCATATTACATTAGAATTACTCATTTAAACGAGAATGACTACCCTATTAGCTGTTCATAATAGAAATAAACCTTGTATAGATGGTTGTCCTAGCAGGAATCAATGCAAAGAGGTATTGTGTCGATATTTAACTTGGGGATAGTGATAGATGAATTTGCTTTCCTCAAGCATTGCATAAATTCTACCATGTCTCCCTCTTACTTTAGCCTAATGTCATGAAAGAATTATTTATTCAATAATATTGTTTTAGGCTACTTGTGCTAGTCAAGGTGGATACTTCAACATCATGGAATCTTTAGATGCCTTAGATTTCGGGGAAACCTCTACGAAGAGGGAATACCTTTCCACAATCACTTTTGGGTAGAGATTATACAATGTGTAGGTATTACATAGAGCTATCATCCATCGTATTTTAACTTTATTTGTAGAAAATTTAAGCATCACCATTATTAAAGAAAAAATAGTCCATTAAGACAATAACATAAGAAGATATTTATTCTTATCAGATATGACCAACACCCTTATTAAAGAAAATCAAACTATTAAGACAATAATTGAAGGAGATATCTTAATCTTTGTTATATCAGACTTGACCAACATCATTACTAAAGTAAAATTAGTCCATTAAGATAATAAATGAAGGATATATCTTAATCTTATTTGCATCAGACTTGACCAACACCATTACTAAAGTAAAATTAGTCCATTAAGACAATAATTGAAGGAGATATCTTAATCTTATTTGTATCAAATTTTGCTTGGTAACTTCCATTTAGCTTACTTAACGGTAATCTCCCTTTAAGGAATTAAAAGAGACATTTAGGCTATGAAGGTGCAAGGACAAGGACTTCGTGGATAAGCTAATAGTTGCAAGATTAAATAGTGTTTTATTTCTACACTTCATATTCTAAGAACATGATAGTTGACTTGAAGCCACAAAATATTTCAATGCTGAAAACCACTTATTAAAATAAAATGTTGATTCTTACAATGCCTAGAAATTCTTGACTAGCAATCAACTATTCAATCGAAGTTTCCAGTCAATGATAAATTCTTTCAAGTTTACTACTAGAGGATAAGTAGAGATGGTGAACCAAAAATTACTGTTAGAATAGACAAAAGCTCAGGGTATGTGTAGGATCATCATGGAAAATACAGACCCTTAAGTGGCAAAAAATTCAAAAAATTCAGAGTTAGGCAACTTGACATAAAAATTTGAATAAGTTATCGATATTATTTCAAAAATATGTAACAATAGAATTTGTATCAAATTGAATGTTGTTTATAAATTACTAGGTTTATTTACAAAAAAAGAAAATCTATATGGTAAAAATTTGAAATTTCAATACAGTAGTACTTAAATTTCAGGGAAAAAATAAGAAGTAGGTGTCTGTCTGACCACCCTAACCACATTAAATGATAATATTTTTTTATAATATTTTAGATATAAGTGGAGGACTCATGTCTCGATGTGATGCATATTTTTTTGTAATTTTTCTCCAAGTAAATAATTAATTATAATATTTTTATTATAACTTTTAAAATATATAAAAACTCATATGTCTCACCACCTTAACTTGGTCAAAAATTCATGAAATTCAATTTTTTATGTTTTAATCTTATATTATGCAAAGCATAGAATGTGACACATGTTTTGGATTCAAAAAATATGATACCGTTTGAAAGCTATTGATGTTTTTCAATCAGCCTAAAAATGAGGACTTTAGTTGTAATTCAATAGAAAACGAATAATAATTATTTATTGAATTCAAAATAAAGCATAATTTATATTGGTGGAAAGTTGAGAATTTCCTTTAAAAACCCTTTTCGTTTCATCAATTTTGGGTAAAAAAAAGTTGTCAGCCACATACCCATCATATTGCCACTTTTTGGCCTATCACGATCCTGCACATACCCCTCAAATTTTGATAGAATTACTATTCTAAACAATGATTGGGTGTTTAAATATCTGTGTAAAATTTTCCACAATAAATCATAGTCCACATCAAGTAAAATTTATCAACAATTGATATCAATAAAATCAAGAAAGTTAGATGTGGCGAGCATGATGCATTATTAGGAAATCAGTAGAATGGGTATGAGGATTATGCAATAGTAGTTGGTCCTTGAACCGTGGATGCTTATAGTCTTTCTCAGGAAGGCTTGGAAGTTTGTCTACTTGAAAAAAAAAGAAGAAAATGGAAGAAAAAAACATTCCCAATAGTATTCTTCTCAGATTACAGGATCATTCCTAGAATTTTTAAATGATCCCAAGACCAAAATAAAATTTCATTATGGTTACTACATTATAAATTAATAGCTGCATAAAGGGAAAGGAGTGTAAACTCCCAAGAGTGAGATTTCCCTGTGTAAGGTGGTTGTAGAAGCAATAAAGGATGCCCTAGCCATCACCAACATAAATATCCTTTCCAAATCTTGTCCACACCTTTCGATTTAGAAATGCTACCCTTATCTTTCTCTTTCCCCAAATTTCTCTCATCCAATGAAACCACAAAATCCACCTCACTTTGCACCCTAATACTCTCAACCAATGACAAACCTCGTGCACAATTCCAATAACCAAATCATTAGTCTGTGTTAATCTAAACATTTAATGCATTAAATTAAATTAACATAATAAGATCAATAATCACATTCAATAATGTTAATGTAAAGGTTCACAATTAACACACACACAAACACATATATGTCCACATAATAAAATCCAAAATTCCACCCTAGTCCAAATTACATCGGGGCTAGGGGTCATGCAAAATAATTAACAAGGTATCCAGGGGATATGATTGAATAAAAAATATAAAAGTTAAGACTAGTTTAATGCTGTCATGTTTCAGTATAAATGAGAAAATTGAAAATTGATAAATGATTATATGATGAAAAGATGAGATTTCACCCTTATTCTTATATTTTTTAGTATTGAGTGGGTTTTAGTGATTTTTTTTATATGAAAGTTCAATCCTAGTTTAATTACAAAGTTTTGTATTTCATTACTTAAGAAATGACATACTGGATGAGCCCCCAATGCATAGGTTTGGTTCTTAGGTTTCATTCTTCTATAAATTGCCTTGAAATTATTATGAATACTTTATTTGATGGGGTGATTAATTGTTTATCTAGTTTTATAGACATATTTCAGGTATAGGTTATTGGAAGCAAGTGGATTGCTAATTACATGTAATCATTCATAAGTTTCATAGTGATAAATTAGAGTTAAGAAAAAGTAGTTATAATTTATTTTCTAGTCTTCAAGTACTTAATGTAATGATAGAATGATACATTATGTTAATTAAAATGATGCATCGATTTATTGTTTCAAATTGATTCTTGCCAATATCTCTCTTCTAGTTGATCTTGCATGAGATTCATGATTATTTTTGTGTTGTAAAGCATGCTGGTGAATTTAGTCACTCTATCTTAATAATGTAACTTTATATGTTACGTCTATGCTTCTATATTTAAATTTAACTTTATTATATCAAACCTAATATGCATTTTAAAGTAATTTTAAGAGGTTCCTCAATGATTATATTCTTAATGGATGGTATTTGTGTTTTGTGTTGTGTTCTTAATTGAGTATTTTTAGCATTACATTTATCCTTTATGTAATTGTAAAGATCTAAAATCTAGACAATACTCTTCTCTAAGATTAATTTTAGAAACAATTTTCATGTACCATCCTCCCTTTCACACCAATCTCTGTTCAATCCATGGAAGTAGGCTAATAATAAATAATTTAGTCATGAAATATTAGTAATGAACACATTTTTTTTTTTACCTCTATAAAATATTTATTTCTCCTTCTTGTAACTCATTTCTCATCTCATTGAAATAAATTTATATGGATATTCTTATAGGGTCATGTTTTCCTTCTTTCTCGCCCTCATCTTGCACATTTACTTTCACCAAACTTATTGTTTTTTGCCTTTCCTATGGCTCATAAAATTTTAATATCACCAATCATACCATCCATATTAAAGCATTATTTTACATATTCCTCTTTGTTCCTCATGGTTGTACACACAAAAGGGAAAGATTTTATTCTCTAGCATATTAAATATTTGTTCTTTTAAAAAGATTATTTTTTTAGGATGAAGCAACAAAATGAAAAAAATGATCTCTTAGCAAATGGTGAAAAATTCATTTTGAATATTTTTTTGAAAATTTTAATAGCTTCTACAAAATCACATTTAATTAAAATATTACAATTTCTTATTAAACATGAACTTCACAAACCAATGGTGGGCTTTAATTCCTTTATCTTATATTGAATTTCATAAAATTATGTAGGTCGTTAGATCAAATCCAACAATGCAGACTTATTCTTAAAATATAAAGGCTTCCTAATTAATGGTTTAATCATTTATTCTTTAGGTATAAAATAATAATTTATTCTCCATAATATGGGCCTAGGAGCATACTTGAAATTGAAGAGCCAATAATGATGATTTCTTATACACTTTAATTTTAAAAATATCTAAAATCCCATGGGCCATTTTTATTTAGACTGTCAAAAGGGTGAGTTTACTTCTCTTATATCTTTTCAAGAAATATTAAAACAAGTGTTACATAATGGAGAGTACTTATCTTTATAGTATTTTAACAAGTTCATGTTGCTGCAAAGTTCTTGGAAAATGTGGACAAGACATTTTGCTCTAAATGATTTGTAGGAAAAATGAGAGTAGTGATGGTCCAATCAAACTAGCAAGATAGCAATTGATAGTTGTACATTCTTAAATTAGTTTTGTTTGACAATACAAATAGATAAAGGAATGACTAGGACATAGTTGATTTGAATAAGTATTTAGGTGAATTAAAATAAATAATATTATTACTTAAGTTATTGTTATGTATTGATAGTAACTACTATTTTTAGACATAGCAGATGGATACAAGTATTTAACTAAACTTTGAATTATTTGATATGCATTAGAATAATTTAAGTAAGTTGTATATGTAAAAATAATCTTGAATATTTTTAAAGACTAGAAAATTGTAAACATTAAATTTATGCCAATTCACTTACAACCATATATTCAAGTTCATGTCTAAATTCACTTTCATAGGGCCAAAGATTAAGATTTCAAATGCAAATCTAAAATAGAGTAGAATACCAAAAACTTATAGAATCTAAAATATTTATTTAATAAAGCCCTAAAATTTTAACATTAACTTTCCCATCAATATGAAATCATTACTCTAAGCATTGAGTATCTTATGTCAACATATCATCAACCTCTTTTATTGATGTATGCACGTATATGTAGCTTATGTAACATAGCATCTCTCTCATTTATTAAGGTTCTTGCAAATCTCAAAGAAACCCAAACATTCTCGAAGACAAACTAGATTAAAACATAAAAGGTTTTACATTGAGTGTCATGATTGAAAGATGTCCATATCATATGTATTAAAATCCTTCAAAAAAATTTGAGGGAAAGAAACAAGCTTACAAGGACATGGATGTTATGGGACTCTTAAGAAATTAGCTATTTTCCAAAATTTTGAAAGGATTAAATGAATTTTTTGTACTGATATGGCTTGGAAAATATCACTAAACAAATGCATAAACTAAAATTCATACACTATGTTCTATGAGTATGATAATTTTTATCCTTGGTGAATCAATTATGTTATATAAAATTTAGTATGTGATAAAAAAAATGCCTATGTAAGATAATAAAAGAAATGTATATATATATATATATATATATATATATATATATTGATAGTTTAAGTTTAAACATTAATAAATTATATAAGATAATATGACTACAACATATATTGAAAATAAATAGACAAATCAGCTAACTATCTCACATACAATCATATAAAATATATACTTATAATTTATATGTTGATTGATTTGTCGAGTATTAGTGCTTTGACCATCGATTTTCATAATTTCAACACATATTGTAGGTAGTTTGAACAAGGCTACATAAAAATAGCTCAAAAAATTTGATGCTCCAATCGTCTCATATGTAAAACCTATTCTAGAATTTGGCAAAAAAATAGGCCACACATCATTTGTTTTACTCTTATTATAAGTTTTTGTAAAGTGTTTGTTAGCCAATTGATAGATAAGTCATGGTTGTGATTTAGAGGTAGGCCATGAATTGCAAATTAATAATTAGTAACTTAGAATTATGTTATATATATTCCAACCCTAAAACTAAATAATTAAATAATTATTTATATAATTTTTAATCTAATTTAATTAAAACATTATACATCACTTAAATTTTTAAAAAAGTATTTTTATTAATTATAAGTACAATTAGAATTTATTATAATTTTTAATTAATTGAAGTATAGTTATAATTTAATTAAAATCCAATATAATTGTATTGTAACTTAAGTTAAAAATATGGCCCCCCAAACCTAGATGGCTGAAGCTTAA
Organism: Sequoiadendron giganteum; assembly: GCA_007115665.2. NCBI lineage: Eukaryota > Viridiplantae > Streptophyta > Pinopsida > Cupressales > Cupressaceae > Sequoiadendron > Sequoiadendron giganteum. The sequence continues at coordinate 594,150,697 of CM021108.1, forward strand.
CTTTGATGGCTCAACAAAACCTAACCTGGGCCGGGTAGGTGGGGGTGGGGTCATTTGTGATCATAAGGGTAAAATATTTTTGGCTTATGCAATGAACTTGTAGGTGCAATTGTCCAGCTTTACTAAGTTGGCGGTTGCTTTTTATGACATTTAGATTGCCACATAGGTTGGGGTTTCTAACTTGGTCATTGATGGAGATTCTAGAAATACTATTATCTTGCTGACATGGAATGCTAATCCTTGTTGGTCCCTCTGGGACCCTACGTCATTGAATCATAATCTCATGATTACCATCGAAGATATCAGATCTAATCACGTGTTTAGAAATGGAAAAAAAGTTGTCGATGCGCTTACGCACCTTGGCACATTCACCCCTAGTTTGATTATATGAGATAATATTTATCATATCCCTGGGTAAGTGTGTCGATTAATTTATCATGATGCCAAAGAACCATCAAAATGAGATCGATCTGGATCTACTATCAACTCCCTTTGCTATTTGCCACAACTTTCACCTATGGAAAATTAATCCCTCTAAGCAGTATTGTCATAAGCCTATTTACTTGTGGCTCTAATATTCTTCTTTTTATTTCTATAGACAGTGTTTCCTTGATCTGGTGTCTACGAATTTTTCCATGGGGGTGAACTAGTTGAGGATGAACTTGCTAATTGTGAGACATGGAATCATGATAGGGAGGTCTAGCCCATCATTCAATGGGGAAAGTTGGCCTCATATGTGGAAGGCATGCAGGGGCATGACCCCAAGCTTTTTGTGGAGTTCGCTACCTCTTGGACGAATGGCACTAGCACCATTGGCGGGTGCTCCTTCATTGTGACTATTGAGCTGATTGTTGAGGTGATGGGGCTTCCATTGGAGGGTGTTTGCATTCCCCAAAAGCCTAAGGGTCACTATTAGAAAGATATGGAGCATTTTTTGAAAGAGGGAGAAAAGGTGAATAGACTCCAAAATGGCTTCAATAGGGCTGACCTTCTAGAATTTGGAGTAAGGTTGCAAACGTCTTGATGAGGTATGTTATGCTCAAGAGCTACTTCTGTCATTTTCATGCCTATTTTTTTCCTATGCTTAACCATCTCCGTATAATGTAAAGATGAAATTTTCCTTTTGGATTTTTTCCCCTCTTGAACAATCTATCAAAAATGTCTATGGTAAAAGTACTAATTTATCTATTCACCAAGGTTCAATCTTCCATCTGTGCCATTATCGAGCCACTCTATCACCCTGTCATACCACTATTAAAAAGAAAAATTTGGTCATCTGTGACTCCACCAAACCCCCTATGGACCCTAGTCCCTCCATCACCCTAGATGAAACCCTTCCCACTACTCGTCATATTACTCGTGCCCATGGAAAAACCCCTTCCAATGAGGAAACCCCTCTTGACCCTATTAAATGTGTCCCCCTATAGGAACCTACTCCTATTTCTACATCTAGATATGATAATCTGGATAACTTGGATGATGAGTCATGGAATCCCACCCCTGCCAATTCTCCTACCCACTCCCTTGTTCACGCACAGGGTTCTGATGTCCCTAATACCCCCTGTCATTAACCCTCTCCTTCAAAATTCCCCTAATTTTAGCATCAATTTGGAGGGGACCCATGATGAACCTAGGGTGGGTTTTTGGCAATCGTGCATCTAACGAACCCATTCATAGTAAAATTGATGAAATCTTAGAGACTATTAATGTCCAAAATGACATCCTCAAGAGGCTTTGCGGTCAGCTTGTGACTACTAAATAAAAATTCTAGGTTCGGGAAAACAATGTTCTACAATAGTAGGTCCCATGGCTAGGGGAGGTGGAAGACAATGGCCATGGGGATATGATTGCCTCCCTAGCTAAGTCGTTTGAGCGTTAGGCCAATTGGGACAAGGAGGTGGAAGAGCTCAAAGCTCTCATGGGTACAGAGGAGGATAAAAAGAATTTACAGATGTAGATTGATGCCATTCACAAGAGCTAGGAAAAAACCATGTAGTTTCTCCAAGTCATTACTAATTACAACAAGGAGACCATAAAGAACACCACTCTTACCATCCAGGTCTTTCAACAAGAGATAAGGAAAAGTCATGGAAAATGGGTGGTTGAGGATGGTTGTGATGATAGTTGCATGTAGAAGAAAGGCAAGGTGGTGGATAGCGCGGCTCTGAACACTACAATGGATACTCAGGCTATTCAGAAGAGCATCTCAACTTCCTATCTCAAGAGTGGAAGGCTATACGTGGTCTCAAGGTGCTGGGAGACATGTAGTTGCTCTTTGGTCCTTTGCTAGTCTTTTGTTGGTGTGTTGTCTTTGTTTCTTTTTGTTGGTTGGATTGTTTAATTTTTTTCTTTATTTTTCTAGGTGTTTCACTTCTCGTGAGCCCCTTGTTGGCCTCGATGGAAGTTTTGTAATGGGTACTAGCCCTTCCAATTTTAATATAATCAAAACATAAGTTAAAAATATTTTTAGTTAAAAAGATAAAGAAAAATATGCTAACCAAGTATGTGAATGGTCACTTTATTTTATAAGATTTTCTTTATGAAAAATTAACCAAAAATTGAAAAAAGTAATATAAAAAAATATACATTTATTTTGTTAGGCTAATTTTAAAACAAAATTTTATAGATAAATTTTGATTTTTGAAAATTTAAAATTAAAATCTACTTTAAATTGAAAAAATGCTTTAAACATAAAAATATGGCTAAAAATTATTTCTCATTTGTAATTAAGTGTAATTGTAATAATGCAATTCTAATTTTAATAAATTTATTATATTTAATTAAATATATTTTTATTAATTATATAATTATATTTTAATTTATATAATTAAAATTGTAATAATAAGCATAATGTAGAATTGATTTTTTGTTATAATTATTTAAATTTTTTATAAATAAGCTTAATTAATTTTAATTCTTATATTTATTTTATTTTAATTAATTAATTTTAATTCTAATATTTATTTTATTTCAATTAATTTTCATGCTAATTAAAAATATTTTTTAACTTAGAAAGAAAATAAAATCTAGATTCTAATATTAATTATTATAATTTATTATATAATATATTACAATTATTTAATTATTAAAAATAATAATATATTAAATGATTAAGAATTAAAATATAATATTATTATATTGTAGTTAATTATATAGTACACTATAATATATTATAGTTTATTAAATGATAAATTATAATAAAGCATAATATTTTATATTGTAATATAATAAATAAAATAATATTTATTATTACCAACTTCTAAAACTCTATTCATAACAAACTTTTTTATCTTCAAGTTTAATCATCGTTCTTAACTCTTTCAAAATTAATTTTTAATAATTTCTTACTCTAACTTTTTCATAATCATTGCACCTTGAGATATGTAAACATTAATGAGAAGTGGCACAAAAATTTAAGAATTATTATATAATGTATAGAAGTAAAATAATCAAATTTTGATTGGTTGAAATGAAAAATATTAATCAGTTACACCTTTTCTATAGTTCCATGGTAGGAACTGATAATAGTATTTGTTGATTAGAAAATAGATGGGTTATGATATACTAATTGAAGGGAAGAATAACTAATATTTTGAGATCTACAGATTCTTCCAACTTGTATGTATCACAACGTTACTAGCTCAATGATGATTATAGTTGTTAGTTTACATTGGCCTCAAGATTTACTATACCAAAATACTTATGACTTGTATAGTTGAAGATGAGTTTTTTTCTTAGAAAAATATTTTCTAAATATTGATGAGAAAATGGTTTGTTAGTAAAATGACTTCATATATTGATTGGTTGATTTGGAGTTTGAAGTCGGGACCTTTCTAGTGTAGTTGAAGTTGAATTTGTTAAAATAAATATATGTTAAACATTGATTTATGATCATTAAAAGTATAGATGATCATAATTCTTTAAAGGGAAATAAATATTGATTGTTATAATTACTTTGCAATCTAGTTGAAAGTGTAGTTAATAACTAGTTAAAATTAGAAGCAAGTCTATTTGACTAATAAATATTAGACATATTTAGTAGAATGTTTAATGTATTATATTAATTTAAAACTAGCAATTGTTAATAACTAGTTAAAATTAGAAGCAAGTATATTTGACTAATAAATATTAGACATAGTTAGTAGAATGTTTAAAGTATTAAACTAGTGCTTGCACCCCAGCTGAGGTGCAATGGTTATGCTAATAGCAAGATATCATCGCTGGGAAGTTCCTGTTTGAATATGGACAAAAGGAATTTCATTTACATCAATTATTAGTGCAATACAAAAAGTATTTTATGAGGCTTCAAAATTAGAACCTTAAGAGGTTGGTTATGCATAATAGAATTGTTGGTGGTTGACAGTGATGATGTATGTTAAATGCCATTTTTGTTCAAGACCTATAAAATAATAGTGTAATTGGTAGGTGGGGCATTTTTTTTCTTGAATGTTACAGTAGTTTATATGTATTCAGTGTATAGGAGTACTATTAATAGGAAACGGACTTACCATAAGAGATTGAATATGAGCTAGTTGTTGATGACGTGGATGCTTATGGCTGATATGTCTACTTGTAGGTGATTTTTGTCATGGTCTGGAGCAGGTATCTGCAGAATTGGAATTTGTATTTAATATGGAAATCATGATCTGACAATAGTAGGGAGGGATGTGAAGGAGAAAGGGACAAGAGTTGTGTAACTGTACTTGTTGGAGACAGTTGTTTTAATTGAGCCTCCTCTTCTCTCCTTAAAGTTGTGTATGGATTGTTCTGCATTTTGGAGTATCTTTCGAAAGTGAACGTTGGTTGGATGCGAAGGCCGTCCAATGATTTTACTCTAGAGATAGCTGTAAATGTTAGTCCTTGCCTTTCTATTTTTCCAATGTCGATTGTTGCTTTCTTTAGTGTTAGGCCTTGGGATTTGTGTATGGTAATCGCCCATGCCATTGTAAGTGGGATTTTCCTTCGAATACCAAATGCTACGGGTATTATGGGGACACTTTTGGGGTCAGCTTCATTCCATGGTGGCCCGCTATAATTATCGATCCTTGCTACAACATAGAGTGGTAATTCTGGCAGTTTGGATCCAGGTCTGTAAAAAATCTCTATAACTTCACCCAATGCTCCATTGATAAGTCCAACTTGCGTCCATATGTTGGTTGTGAGCATGATACGTTTTCTTGTACAAAGAAATACGTGTTTTTCAAGTTGTTCATCAGTAGCTACATTATCTGCTCCAGTTCTGGTGCTTGTTGCAGTACTAATTGCAATTGGTTGGTTCAACAATTTTAACATTCTTCTAATGTGCATTCTTACTAAATCATTTGTAGCAAATAGGTGCATTGAATTGTCAAATTGTTCTTTTTCAGTCGAGGTGAGCTGCTTGTTTGTGCGTGTCATTAGAAGTTGCCAATCCTCTTGTGTTGCTTCTGCATTTCATATATTTTGCAACATTTGACAAAATTGTCTTTGTGTTGGAGAATCACCCTGTTGACGAAATACTGTTTCTAAGGTGACAACGGTTGTGAATTGGTGCCAAAGTGTTCTTGCAATTGAGTGTGATGTGTAAATAGGTCTATCCATCACAGGCGGTAGTTGGGAAAGGTCATCGATCAGGATTACTAAAACCCCACCAAAGTATAGGTGTCGTTGGTGCGGGAAGGCCTCATGTAGCCTTGCATCAATTTTCAATAGTAATTTTGGGCCTATGAAGCTCATCTCATCAATCAAAATATATCTTATGTGTTTCATTTCTTATTGGAATGCTGTTAATGCTTGGCCTTGCAATGGGTGCATTTCTTTGATAGGAATCCAGAGCATTGAATGTATAGTTGATGCATTTATATTAAATGCAGCAACCCCTGTAGGAGCTAATGCAAGAAATTGGCTTCTTTGTTGTAGAGTAGTAATCTCAAGCACTTTTATTATGCGAGCAATCAAGTAGGATTTTCCTGTAACTGTTGTTCCTTGTATGATCATGTGCAATGGTTTAATTGAGAGATGGTTGCTGTGGTCAATAATATTTGTGAGTGCTAGTTTTTGTTTGGGTGAAAGGGTATAGTCTGGTACATTTAATTGCCTTGGAGCGTGGTTTTCCTGGCTACATGTTTTTTTCATGCGTATGAATTGTGTAGCATTGTCATGAAGGTCATGTGGCACTGTATGTTGATCCCATATGTTGTTTCTATCAAACTCACACCTACCAAGCATCTCAAGTTCATCTATGCTGACATTGTTTGATGGGTTGATTTGTGAAAATAATTCCCATTCATTCATTTCTATTATGTCCCTTGTGTCCAACTCTATTTCATTGTCTGATTCTTCGCAATCGATGCTCTGCTCCAATTGGGGGGTGCGAGCTACATGCCATACATCATATTTGGATGCACTCATTTGCTTCCAATTTGCTATAATTGTATCCTTAGTAATTCCTATGTCGATTTCCAAGCTTCGAAAATATTTGTACAGTAGTAACTCACTCTAGAAAAATGTTTCAAAATGGTCGGAGTCCTCCTCTGGGGTGATATAGAACTTTGGGAAAACATTGACAATGGATTTGAAATTTCTTTCTTTCCACTTGCAACCCTTGCGATTTGTAGAATAAGAGAAAGAGCGTGCTGACTCGAGCAGGGTTATTGTCTCCAATTCTAGAGGGTGATTGATGTAGGAATGAAGGTAGGTAGGTTGAAGGTGTCTTTCATCTGGTCTTCTTGTTACTCGGTGGAACATCTTCCGACCTACATTTAAAGATGTAAAAGGTCAATTACAAACAACAAGCAACAATTTCTGCAACATATGGCATGTTTCTTGTGCTGCTATATCACGCTCCGCCACAATCTCTGCCATGAATTTTTGATACGCTGTGAGGGACAAGTCATCTGATTTTTGGGATGCATAAATTCTTGCTAACATATCAGTACAAGTCTCAGATTTTCTCTCTGCTTTTGATGCATATTTGGCAATGTATTTAAGTACAAGTGCTCGCGAGATGACAGGTTGGAAATCTATGTTGGCCCTCCATATTGAAATCATTGCTAGATTGTGTATGTTTAACCTATCATCATTCCTTGTAGGTTCATGTTGTTTTTTCCCAGTGTTGTCACATGATAAGGTAGACATAAATTGTTCTTTCCATGGAGCTTTGTATCGACACTCTAGCTTTTTCCCCTTCTTATGTAAGCATGTTCCCTCTCTGCATTTTGTGTGCCTTTGGACTTGATTGATTATCTCTGCATAGTCATGAGAGGGGTCTGTTGCAAATATCTTGGTTGTGTCTAGCAAGCAATGATCATCCAATGGAGATCGGTAAATGGTGTTGTTTCTGCATGATGCATTGCGAGGATTCCAAGCACTGACATACTTGTCAAAGTATGTTCTTGCCTATTCAACTTCAACATTGTCCTACCAATCAAGGTTATTCATGTCTGGTGCATTTTTGAGCCAAAGGAATCCATGGACGTGTGCAGTGCCCTGATGCTGCCATTCATATCTATACCAGTAATATTTTGCAGCGAGGAGTTTCTCAATGAATTCTTCATGAAAGGATGTGAAGTGGTGATGCAAGTATAATGATGTTGTGTGGGGGTTGTTGATTACATTATCCAGGTGTTGATTATTTGTTTTCATTTCCAGGGCTATGTCATTAGAGATCAAACGTTGGAGGTCTGGCACTTTGTGTCTACTGCACTTAATGTGAAGAAAAGAGTGGGAGACCCGATTTGGTTGATCATATTTGTTAGTTCACAACGACACTTGTTCCAGTATAGTCTTGTGCCTCGCATTGAAGATCCAAAGTGCATGAGCTCGTCAGCTAATTGTGTATCAGGGAGATTTTTGAGATGTGCTCTGAGGTTTTCAATAGTGGTTGGCATGTTCTCTTCTACGTTTTGTTTAATGAAAACTACTGCGATACCCTGGCTACGATGTCACATCATAAGGTTAAAGATGAAATATCAGAACCTTGGATGCCTTCCAAACCTTTGGTCATGAAATCTCATCAAGTGGAGTGTATACTCATGCATGTGGACTTCCCTAATTCGTGGTTGCATTTGTAGAGCAGTTCCATTTGGAAACAGTGTCGAAAATGCCATATTGAACAAACCCTCAGTATTGTATTCATTTATTGGAGATGAGTTTATTTTAGGCCAATTAATAATGTTGTTTGTGTTGTCCTCAAGGTCCAATTTTTTCTTAATAATTTCTAATTCATGACATCTGTTTGGTAATCTGACCGTAAACGATGATGTATTTACTATGCTACTTGAAATATCATCTCCATCGTAGTTGCTTTCATTACTTGGAGCCACTATGTCTTCGTTAGTTTCAATTATGTGGAGCATATTTGATATGTCTGTTCTTGCTTCTGGAAATTGGCCCAAGTGGTCAAAATTTATTGCAACATCTTTATAGTATGGGTCATATTTGAGTTTGTATTGCAATGCATTTCTGATATGGCTTCTACTTACATAACAATCGTAATAGTGTCCCTCTGTATGGGGTCTTTGTACTATGAGCACATCCAAATCTTGTATTCTTCGTGGAAGAACATGTGCAATGTGATTTATATCTTGTGGGAAGCAAATTGTGTGATTGCTATATTTATATTGGCCTCCAAGAGTGCGGGTTACTTGTAGCACTGGGTTGACCCTGACAATGAGCATTTCTTCCACTTGGGTTAGTCTTTTCAAGACTGCAGGTTGTTCTCCTGGGTCCATGTTGTTGAGTGTGGAGAATCGAGGTATGCCTCTCTCACCAAGGAATCTTTTACAAGTAGCATGAGTATTAGATGAATGGAAGAGCATGCCTGGGTAACATTCCTTACATACAGTGCATGTTTTCTGGTTGGAAAGGGCATCTATTCTTGTCGGAATCTTTTCATTGCTGCTATGAAGTGAGCATTGTTATTGAATGGTGCTCCATGTGCCGTGTATTGTTGTGTTTGTATATCTTGACATTGTGATGTTTGTTCATGTTTAGCATAGTAATCTTGACTTCTCTCACAATGTTGTTGGCTCTGGGCTTCTGTTTCCTGTGGGATGGTTTGACTTTGTTGCAATCTTCTTATGCGCATTCGAGTAGCTATCTGTTCTCTATGGCAAGCATAGTAAACCTGATTTATTTCTCATCTTAGTTGTCTTCGGATCTATGTTTGATGCGGGCCAAGTCCATTGTTTCCTATGGAGGGCTCTGCCATTTGGGGGTCTGGAAATGTTAAGGAAAATTAATAACACAATGCATTATAAAGGCAGTAAACAAGTAGGTATTGCATAAATCTGACACCAATGAAGCTAGTAATGTTTGATGAAGTGCAATATACATATCTCTAAATGCAGAAACACATTTACATACTAGTACCGATATTGTATTCCAGTGTACTTGGCACATTTTCTATACAAGGAATAAAGGAACACAAATGTAACCAGGGAGATGAAAAAGATGCATTGTAATTGTAAATATAAAGGTATTCCTTAGTGGGTCACAAGTATCATTTGTAGTGTGTAAATTCTAGGCATAATTAGTACTAACAATGGAACACAAGCTGATGGAAAAAGTCAAATGTGCATATGTAGATGCAAAAAAAAACATATATATATTTACATATATATTATTACAGCAATCATTTGTAGATTTAGCTATATAGAACATGATTGTTTTTGGCACATATTTTCTAGATTAAGTCATGATCTACATATTTTTCTCTAGTAGAAGAGATTTACATACTACACTTGTAAAGAGAACATGAAGGTATTTTAGGGTTCATAGTACAGCTAAGAAGTTTCAATGCTCTGAACTTCCATATCTAGTGTGTTGGTGCAATCCACAGAGGGAGCATCCTTTTCATGACAAATTTCTTGGATAGTTTTGACCAAGAAGCTACTTTCTGCAGTGTAATCCAGTTGTTTGACCTTGGCAATAGTTGCTTTCAAATGTTGTTCACCATTATACATGTCAACATTACAACAAACTATGAAAAGTTATTGCCTGTTCAATACATCTTTAATCACCTCCTCAATAGTTCGCTCAACAGTTTGATCATATTGTAGTTTGTATAGTTTGTCTGCAGGCATGCCCAGTAGTTTTGTAGCCCCTTCATCAAATGCAACCACCCATATCATATTTGTGTGGTCCTGCAACTTGACTTGGAGTATATACCTATAGTCACATTTGGCAAGTATTGCATTGCATTTTGCACAAAACCACTTTCCATCATCTGTTTGGGATAGTCTTTTTTTGCAAGGCTTGTTGTTTGCTCGAGAAGGGCAAGCTGGATAGCAGAATGAGTCCATTTTTATGAAGCGGGTTGTTGCTAATAGTATGCATTGTAGAGGTTGTGTTGTATCTAGAGCATTTTGCTGCATGCCACTGATTGTCATTCTTCTAGGAAGTGGAGATGTTCGCGAGGAGTTCGTAGACAAATATTGAATGCCAATGTCATTTTCTTTGAACCAAGTTTTAATCTGCTTTGCCTCCTCTATTTCAGGGTCTATCCATATTTTTGTAGTCGAAGAGGTGCTAATCACCTTGCCATTGAATTTAGAGACATGCCCATTTCGAATAGCAAGAGTCATTGATTCATGTAGGAGGTACTTCTCGTGGAGTTGTGAACCCTCTTTTTCGGCTGATGGTCCCCATAAAGTAACATCTATAGTTGTGTTGGTGATGTCCACTATCATTATAGTACGCCTTGCAACCTCTGTCCCATCTCTTCTTCTGACTATGGAGCATGGTTGTACACAAATGACTATTCCAATGGCATCAATGTTTGAGCCAGTGCTTTTGCTTAAAATTTCATTGAGTGGTGTGAATGAGTAATGGTCTTTCGGGATGGATTGGCCATCTGCACACAAGGTAATCCTTGAATCAACCTGTAGCAAAATTTCTAGCCCACTATTAAGCTTGTTATAGACTCTATTAGCAGGATGTATCGATCCTCCAGATAATGTGTATGTTGCTCCGGTAGTGATTTTTTCATAATGGATAGCTACTGCTTTAGTAAAAAACATCACACGTGTCTCTGTTCCTTCACAATCTATAATATCAAAGGTGAAGAGGTTCCCACTTCCTTTGTTTGTGTTGTAGGTGCGTATTTCATTCTTTATAGTTACACAACCTTTGATGGTCCACCTTGGTTGGAACGGGTTCAAGTTTTTGATAGGGATGATTGCCAATGGGGCATCTTTTCCTTGGTTTGGATTGATACCAAATAGCAGACATTTGGGGGCTAACCTTCTAGGAAGACAAGGGTTATTTGAAGTTGAAGGTGAACCATAGGATTCTTTTGTTGATTGATCAACTTGTTCAGGAACTTTTGGACATAGGAAAATTGGGTCCCCAACTATAGCGTGCATTGTGAGAACAATGTCAAGATCGACAATAACAATCCACCTAAACAATTTTTGTGAGAGTAAGTATAAGCAACCATATGTAAGTGGAGTGTAAGGCTCATTTATTTTATATAAAAGAGTAATGGATATACAATCATACCGTGTGGTAGTTGTTTGGGGGCAACTGTAACATTTTAGGTGTACTATGGAGCCAGGTACGATCTTGCTAGAATCTATGTTGTCGTTGTACTTGGCCGACAATGACACCTTGTGCTTGTGCACACTGTCGGAGATGTCTAGCCTATATCATTTGGCATGCGCATGTTCAGTTCCAAAACTTGAGATAGCTATGACTTGGACATGGGGTTCCAAAGCCACATTTCCTTCATGCATTAGTTTGATTGCATCCGCAGTTAATAAGCTTGCCATGGTGCGGTCCAAGTAGAAAAATCCTGCAAAAGTGTATTGGATATAAGGAATTGCAAGGTAAAGTGGGGGAAGAAAAGGAGCTTTCCATCAAAAAACACCAAACAGTTGCAAGACATAGCAAAGTAGGGCAATTAAATTATGAACGATATTTATTAATGTCCACCTCATTGTCAGAAGCGAACAAAGGAAAACAAGTACTCTATATGTAATTCATTTTGGGCTATATTCATTTTCAGCAATTGTGTACATGACAAGTGTATAGTGTTTTTTTTTGTATTTGAAAGGTACATTTATACACTTTTGATTATAATAGGTGAAAGGTATAGGAAATTCAACACATAGGAAAACACATTTAGAAATATAAAGTAAAATATAATATTTTTTGATGAGTGTTTACAATGGAAGGGACCAAAAGACGAAGTAGCAGATAAGGAGGAGTTGTACATTTTTTCCACCATAGCATATTTTGTGGTAGAGTATACAAAATATTGCATCCTAGCGAGCAAGCCAAAAGGAAGGTATTCGATGATTATAATTAGTTGTTTTCATTTTGTATGATGGCTTCAGTACATTTCAAAAGGGAAACCATTTTTCGGAACACCGCAAAAAACAAGTACCAATTTAGAGCAAGCTATTTATAGTCTATTATATGTCTGAAAGGAGCTTTAGGAAATCTTCCTTAAGCCTAGCTGAATTCCCCATGCCATAAAGTGCATCATATTTTAATGTTCGGAGGAAATCACAGTACGCATCCAAAACCCTATATGTTGTACAAAATTTTTGGACTGCCTGCTACACCATTTCGATGTCATGGTTTTGCACATGGCATGCATCATCACATGTCTGCTTAGCATCTTCAATAGTGTCGTGACAGCCTCGCATGATGTTTTCTGCAAAGACTGCAATATTGCTCTGGTATATCCCACCCCAATTAACTGAAGCTGACTCTGATGGTGACAAAGGAGAAAAATCAAGCTTTGGTGTTGTAACATTCACCTCAGAGGAGCTGCTGGAGATGGTGATAATACCTACGGATGGGTGGATGTTTTCCATTACCTATTGACTTATTTTTATATGAGTTAGTTATTATACTTTTAATATAAGAATGTAGCACTTTTTAAGTATAATATTTGATTGTTTTACCATAACAAACAATATTCCTTCTATTATATGTCGTACCATTTTTTTGTAAGTAGTGATGTACTCCCACTATGACATGAGTATAACTTGTAGCTGTCTAAATTCCAAGGCCTCTTTCAATATATTGAGTTACTATATAAGCATTGCAATCATGTATATTAAATGCTAATTTGTATATATCATATCAAACATAATGATGCAAAATAGAATCAAAAGTAAATGTTAAGTAAAATTAAAGAAATATGTTTCCATATTCTTTTAATAAATGGGGGAAATTCATTTTATCTTCCTAATTTGAGCGTAACTAATTCATTACTTTTTCCTTTTTCGATATATAGAAAGTAGTAAGAGTAGAGACACGTAAATGGAGAATTTGACTAAGCGATATATTTACATTAATATGTGAATTTGTACATTGAATACAAGTAAAGTTTGAAGGAATGGTAATTAAGTCTGAAAGATGTAGGATCATGGGAATAATCTATATTTACCAATTAAATAGTAAACAAATATTAAATCTGAAACAAACATCTTAAATGGAATGAAGTATGAACTATTAAATCAACATACAAAAGTGTGAATGGCAGTGTGAGTGCACTACCTTAGAGCCTATAGCCAAGTCAAATAAGAATATCACAAATTATCTGGAGCATATGACGTCCCAACACTTGGAAAGTAGTGCCTGTAATTAAATTTGTCATAAATTTCAGTCGAACATTTATATAACTAACAACATTGTTCTATAACTTGACCAGATGCATGACAAATTATAATAACTAGACTAGTAATTACAAGAAAAATTAATACCCACTTACAAAAATCAGCCCAAACAAACAATGGAAGATGATCAAAAGAGTCTATTGAAAACAATGAATGCCTTTAGCTTTTGAATGGAAGATTGTATATTAATTATTATATGTAATATATTGAAATTCGTCCCTTTTTGAAATTTACATATATCTAAGCTTTTAATCAAACTTTAAAATTTTATTTGTTTACTCTATTTTATAATACTATCATACAGATTTTTTCATTGTAAAATTAGAATGTAGAACATTTTTACCTTTTATGAGCAATGAGCAAAGGATATAACTCTCTAATGGTAATATCAACAAAAATCCTCATTAAGAATCAAATTCAACTGCAATGCATGGTCTTCCATGAGTAAGGGATCTGGTAAAATTATAATACTATCATACATATTTTTTCATTGTAAAACTAAAATATAGATTATTTTCATTGTAAAAATAACATTGTTTCTCCTAAAATTGCTTATGTTCAACTTATCTTTAAGTCATGCCATTTATTTATTATCATTGATACCTTTCTGATTTTAATTTTTAGAGTGATCCCTTAATTGAAGATTTTTATTATCTCATGCTATTCTTTGAACCATTAGAATAATAGCAATAAGAACTCCATACATCAATACGTTTTTTTTTTTAAAAAGAGTTAGATAAAAAAAAATTGTTTAGAACATTGCAATTTGCATATAGAAAAAAAAAAGTATATGATAGAAAGCAAAAAAATTAAATTGCACAGAATTATTGGAAACAAAAATAAAAAAATAAAAAGAACTCTATATTGCTACTTTGAGATTACAGACTTTTTTCTCTATTTATTTGATGTATTTTACATATACAATTCCTATTTTAGAGAAATTCCCAGCCCAAAGAATAAGCAAAGGAAAAAAAAGAAGTGCTAATGTTCATGCGTAACAACCTGGAAATGGATTAGAAATTCTCAGTTTTGCGTTAGAACTTAGGAGTAGCATATGATTTAGGAGGAGTTAAAGGCTGTCCTACAGTCTTAGGGTTAGAGAGTTTAGATACTTATTAAGGTAAATTTTTTGAGATGATTCAACATGTAAAATTGTTTATCTGCCATGCAGATGACAAATTCAAAATAGGAAATAAATTGCTTAAAATAAGCATTTAAGCCTTAGAGATGAATATGCTTCTTGTAACGTTTATGTCTGCAATCCCTAAAAGACTAAATCCTTTGTTGAGTTCAATATTCATAAGTATGTTAGGCCTAGACAGGCATTTTCTTTGTTTCAATGAAGGTTTATTTTTTTCTAATATCTATAAGATGAAAATTTATAATATTTCTTGGTTAGAAACTTATCTTTTATTACAGTAAAAGCATGAGAGTCACATCAATAAAATTCTCTTCTTGGGGCTTGCTTGAAAAGCTACTTTCACATCTACTTGAAAAGATGTTGCTTTAAGATTAGCATTCTTTGTTATCCTAGAAGTTCCAATTTCTGATTAGGCAAACTTATAGCTAGGTTTCCAAAAATTCAGATTTTAGATTCCAGAAATGAGAATGGATCTTGACTGTGCTAGCCCCTGCTTACCCTACTCCAAACTTTATGAAAGCAAAAGGAAGGTTCAGGTATTTAATTAGGGTTGCTATTTTGTCCTCAATGAGAAATTCTATTGAGATATAGTAGATGTTCTATTTTCAAGGTCAGTATATTGTGATATATGTTGTAGTAGCATATTCAGTTTAGCATTGCTATAATGTTCAACGATACAAACAAGTTGTGTCATATAGCTACTAGGGAGATTTTTTGTTGAGCATGCTCAATATCTTTTTGATCTAGAGACCTGGTTTGTTTTGATTAGGAGTCTGAAATTGTATGCAAAACCATAAATTTCTTCTTAAATATAAGTTTCCTATATGAAATGCAGATTTAAAATCAAGAATTCATGGTAGATAGAGGAATACTGGATCCACTTACAAATTGGAAGGAAATTGTTGCAGATTTAATCAAAACACTGAAATGTAAATAAATAAATATGTCTTTCAAGAAAAATCAATTGTTGAGTGCTTGCAGAGATACTAATCTAAAACTATAAAATTATGTTTCTACTTGCCTATCACTATGCAATTATATAGATAATAATAAATATGTCTTTCAAGAAAAATCAATTGTTGAGTGCTTGTAGAGATACTAATCTGAAACTATAAAATTATGTTTCTACTTGCCTATCACTATGCAATTATATAGATAATAATAAATATGTCTTTCAAGAAAAATCAATTGTTGAGTGCTTGCAGAGATACTAATATGAAACTATAAAATTATGTTTCTACTTGCCTATCACTATGCAATTATATAGATAACTAGTGTTGGCATTACTTTATAACAAAATTTAAAATTTTTAAAACAAATTTATCTCATTTCTAACTTCAGTTCAAGTGGTTCTTCTTTGGTAGCTTCCAAACAAACTTCCCAACAACCATTTGGAATCTTATGCAACAAGAACAACTTCCTTGGAGCATAGCACACCCACTTTGGAATGCTGCTGCTATTATGGACATCATGTGAATTTTGTGCTGCATGTTGGTCAACAAAAATGGTCATCTTGCATAGCAGGCTAAGTTTGGACAACTCAATAGCTACCTTGCACAATAGATTTGTCTTGGGCAGCTATTGTTTGCCAAATTTGTCTTGCTCTACAAAAGTGCAGACTTATGCAACAAGGGTATTGGTTTGTACAACAAAGGCATTAGCTTGTGCGGTGAGGAAGACACAAAGAAAACCCCTTGTGCAACAAAAAAACTACATTAGTTAGCTTTCCATGTCTTAAACAGCAGCTCCAAAACTTTAAGAAACACATATAAAGTAACTGTGTAAAAAAATCTGACTTTTTCTAATCACTTTTTTTAACTATTCATCCCAAATGATAATCATAAGTTAGAGCTCTTTTTTTGATCCTCTGAAGAGGGGAGCTAATTAATCAAACTGAATCTCAACCGTTTTGCCAAATCTTATATATGAAGTGAACATACTTGACATTTCTCAGTAATATTGAACAGATAAAACTAAAAATAAGGCCATTTTTTCTATATTCAAAATAAGTTTCTTCTGCGCAACAAAATATTTGGACAAAAAGCCCTTATAAACAAGTGAAACAAAGGTAGAAGTAATTATAAATTGGAAATGAGTACAGGAAATGGAGGACAAACTACAGTACACAGACCAGTAATTATAGGGGAAATGAATACCCAGTTACACAAATCATCACAAAGGTAGTACAGCCCAAGCATTTCCAGTAGACATACTAAGGCAGTGGGAGCCATGGAAGAAAGATCAATTTGCATTATGCAACTATTTCATCTGCAATAATCTTATTAGCAGAGAAATAACTACATATTTAAATACCTAAGAACACAATATTGAAACAAAAAAGGCATCCACCCTACTTTAAATCTCAAGTTACATGATCGTTTAAAGATAACCAATATTTTCATGGTTGTACATAGGACAAAGTAAAAACAGAATGCAATAGAATGACACAATAATTGCCTATGCTATCAACATGTTGCCAGGGCGGATCCTTTGTGCTCAGTCCTAGAAGATACCAAGCATTGTTCAAAAAACTGTCACTGGTTAAAAGATACCAAGCATCTAAAAACCTTAAAAACCCTAACTACCATAAAAGATGAGGATTACCTTATAGTTTTTGAAGTAGAGGCTGAGCCACAGAGCAAACTGATTTCCTTTGAAAATTATGCTGCACAAATTCATCGAAGGTCGTCGCCATTTTAAAGCTGGTAGCCATTTACTACATCCAGCAAAGATTTGGTGGGTTGTTAAATGCAGGCTGCGCATGGAGATGACAGGAAGGGTGTAGAACGGCGCGAGCGGCCAGGAGCCATACTATTGACGGGAGCATCCGACAAATGTCAATAACTGTTGACGGGGTCTCCCGATGAAGACTGTAGCTATTTCATTGAAAACTTTGCCATTTGACAGCGTCTGACAATTCCGGTGGTCTTTCCCACCTAGAATAGCCTATCGGCTAATTAATTTAAAACTAGCAATCACACATTTTGTGTGCAATGGGTATGTCGAATAATTTTATGAGAATTTTGAAGTTGAGTAGATTGTTTTGTAGAAATTTGAAAATGTGTCATAAGTAGAAAAATATTCACATTGTTATAATTAAGACTTTTCCATAAGTTAGTTTATGTGTGGAAGGTTCAATTTGTAAAAGATTTATAAATTCATAAAATACAAATTAATTATTGAGTACGCAATGAAGAGCATATGATTAAATAAATGATAGTGTACTTCAATTCTTTTGATATAAAAATGTAAATATATGTAGACATACGTTTTGGATATATATACAATGTTGTAAATATAATTTATTATTGAAACACAATACTATAGATATAAATTACTTTTTTTTGTAGCATTGTCATATAATCACTTCAAACTCTATTGTATCTCTATAAAACAATAGACTTGTTTATTATTTGAAAAATAACAAGTTAAAATCAATATGTTGAAGTTGTAAATTAAATTAAATTCATTCTCACCTTTCGTAGAGTTGATTTGTAGATGTTCAACAATGGGAAACATAGTGTAAGTGAGTCATGAGTGGAACCTATAATGAAGCAAATATGAGATTTAATTTACATTGGAAAATAATTTTAACTTTATGTTGATTTGTTTCTTATCAAGCTTAGTTGATAATGTAGATATGATATAAATAAAGGGGCATACATGTTGTTAGCGTAACCTCCTTTAGGTTTGTGAATTGTTGTTTTGTGATATTGTATTCAAATGTTGCTCTTCCCTTTTTCGCTGAGCCACAAATGGGCTATGTTGCATGCATGCATATCTTTGGAATGTGAAGGAAGGTTGTATGTGAATGCATGACAATTCACGAACTCTGAAAATAGCTGTAAATATCGACCTTTGTCAATTAGTGTTGCCAATATCGATTTTTTCCCTTTGTAGTGTATCTCCTCGTGACTTGTGAATTGTCAAGGCCCATTCCATTTTTAATGAAATTTGACAGTGGCGGCCACAACTCACTGGGGTTATAGGTACATTTTTTGGGTTGTTATGATCCCCAACCGATCCAATATAATTTTTTGAAATGAAAAAATTAATTAAAATATAATAATAATTAACTAATAATAGCTAATAATAGTAATTTCATTTTGAATTGCTAATTGGAAATGACTCTCCTACTCTCTGCTGGAATGGATATCTCGCTCACTATTGAAACCCTCTTGCTTTCTATGGATGGTGCATCGTTGGCTTCTAGTATGTCATTGGCTTTTGGTGTGATGTCAGCTTCTATTGGGTTGGTTTTTTTCGCTGCTGGGTAGTGTGCTATTGGCTCGTGAGTTTCTGCAGATGGTTTTCTAGATGTTGTTGGGCCGCTATTGTGTTCAGATATGTCTCTTGATGGTTCACAACCTGTGCTAGGTGGGTTTGCTACTTCTGATTTTCCTCCTTTAGGGTCTGGGCTGTTGCACGTGGATTTCCCTCTTCCGTGTCCTTCTTCTTAGTCCTTTGCTAAGGTGGTTGGTTCTAGTGGAAAAACCCCTTCTTCTTCTCTTCCCTATTTTAAGGGTAAACCCTTACAGTGCTCTTCTTCTACCCCTACTATTATTTATGGGCATGAGGTGTTTGATATTTAGAAGATTATTTCTCTCATTCTGCTCTTATTTGTAGATTTAATGGTTTATGGCCTCTCCCAAATTTGCACAAATGAGTTTTGGAGTCTTGGAGGCCTATTGTTGAGGATATGATTGAACTCTATCCTTTAGCCAGGGGTTTCTTTGTGGCTTCTTTTCAATCTGAGAAGGATAGGGCTCGAGTGTTGGAAGGGGGTGTTTGGTTGTGGGGAAAGAACTCGCTTTCTCTCCGGCCTTGGTTCCCTTCTTTCAACCCTCTTTTTGAATCTATTAGTGTTGTTCTAGGTACTTGGGTTAGACTTCCTAATCCGCCTCTTCAGTTTTGGACTCCTTATTTCTTTGAGTCTATTGGGAATGTTATTGGTAGGTTTGTTATGGCTAATTCTTCTTCTCTTATATATGATCATCTTACTTTCACCCGCATTCTTGTGGACATTGATACCTCAAAAAATTTACTTGGGGAGGTCATTTTGATGGTGGGGACTAGACCATGGTCTCAGATTCTTGATTATGAAGGTCTTCCTTTCCATTGTAGGAGATGTTTTTCTATAGTTCATTTGGTTGTAAACTATTAGAAATCTCATCGGATTTATGCTACTTGGTGGAAAGATGCTCTTCATGAGCATCTTACTGTGGGTGAATCTTATAATGATTCTGGGGAAGATTCTAGGGATGATGACCTGGCCCCTAAAATCATGGCTTCTTCTACTGATGGTTCTCAGTTGCCATCCACTGTTGTTGTTGCTACTCTTGGCTCTCTTGCAGTTGCTGTCAGGGCTTCTAAAACTATTGTTGTTGGTATTGGTGGTTCTTTTGTAGCTGCTGGTTCGTCTGTAGTTGCTACTAATTCATTTGATGATGTGGCTAGTGAGGTTGCTATTGTTACTGCTGATGATGTTACTACTATTGATGCGACTGCTAGTTTATCTGTAGCTCCTGTTGCTACTATTGGTTGTGGGAGTGACACTCTTGGTTCTTTTCCTCTTTTGCCTTTGATTGCTTGTCCTTTGACTTCCCCTTGCTTCATTCCTTCAGAGGATGATATTTATTAGATGGTTGTGGAAAGAAGGAAGAGAGGTCTCCCTAAGCATAATCATTCTTCTCAGTCCTTTGTTAAATTTGTTTGTGGTGGTTAGAAGGCTACACGTGTGGTTTAACTCTACTTTTCCCACTGTTGCTTGAGGTAGTTTGGCTATTGTTCTTCTTTTTTTATCTATGAAGTAGCTATTTGTATCTTTTGTGGTTTTTGGGTGTTTGAATGCTACTAACAGTCTAGTGTTGTATCTTTTGAGCAGCATTTTGTACCTAAAGTTGTAAAGGGTTTTAGGTCTCTTCAAAATATGTTTTCCCCTTATAATCAGAGCGACTAATAATAGTCATTTCTTTTTACTTTTAATAAAACTTATTAAAAGAAAACTATTAAAAATAAATAAAATTGAATAAAACAAAGAAATATATTATAGTGCGGTGAAATAGTAGATGATAAATTGTCAACTTTTCAATAAAAAATATAAATATAAAATATAATAGTAAATATAATAATAATATAAATTTTCTATTAAAATCAATTATGTTTTTATATTTTTATATATTTACTATTTGATTATATATGTCCTTTATATAAAATTTATTTTATGAATATGTTTTACTATTATATTTTATCTTTAATTTTATTATTTTATATTTATAATATTAATTATAATCATATTTACACTGAAGGCGTGTCTTATTTGAGAATTGCAAGCTAATAACTAAAATTAATGGTCAAGAGATCAGTAAAAACAATGCAATATGGTTAAATTAATCTTGAGCGTTCATTACTTCCTATCATTAAAACAAAATTACAGCGAAGATCATAATAATGAACACGTCTAGGTTTTAACATTACAACATCCTTTACCCCAATTAATATATAGTTTATAGTTAATATAATAATTTTTTTTTTATAATATTATAATTAAAATAAAATATTTAATATATAATAATATAATAAATATTTTTATAATATAGTATAAAAATAATAGTACAATATTTAAATAATATAATATAATATGATATAAATATTATATAATAAATATAAATGTAAATATAATATCATAAAATAAAAATATAATATAATAACATATGATATATTATATATTAACATAATATAATATAAAAATAATAGTATAATATTCAAATAATAATATTATATAATATGATATAAATATGATATATTTAATATTAAGATAAATATAGTATAATATTAAATTTTAATAAGACAGCCCGTGGAAACAGCTTTTGGATTATGAGGGCCTCCCCTTTCGGTGTAGGCGATGCTTTTCGGTGGGTTATTTGGCCTCGGCCTGCTCTCTTGCCTGCCGCAAGGGCGTTGTGACTTGGTGGAAGGATGCTCTACTAGATCACCTCATGGTGGGTTCTTCTTCAGATGGTTCATCTGAGGAGGTCGACCCTCAGGTTGTTGCTCCTCCCCTTGACCTCTCTACTATGGATTCGCCTTTGGACTATTTTGTTGACACTGTTGTGCCTGTCCCTGCACCTGGTGTCGCTGCTCTGTCAGACCCTATTCGGCCTTTGATGGGAGCCTCTATTGTTCCGTTAACTGATTCAATCTCTACTACCTCGTTGCCGCCTTCCTCGTTGCTTGGTTCTCCTGTGGTGGTGGGGGTGGAGTCATTCCTCTCACCTTTCTCTTTGCTTCTTGTCTTTGAGCCCCCTTGGACGGTGGTTCTCTGGAAGAAAAATTATGTGGCTGCTTCTCGGACTCATGCTCATGTAGCTAGCCTTGACCCCTCTGTTTCTAGGGTTGCTTGATTTCTTTGTCTTTCTACAGCTGTCTGTCTGCTATCTCTGTTTTACCTAAAGATCAATTCTATTTTGAACTTTGTTGTCCTTTTGCCCCTTGGGCCCTTTGTGAAGGGTACAACGCCCTAAAAATGCTGCTTAATTTTTCAAAAATATTATAACATTAGAATAATAATAAAATAATTTAATAATTTAATATTAAAATTGATAATATTTAATTAATAATATAATATTAAGGATAATGATAATTTACTAAATAAAATATTAAAAAAATCATATTAATATAAAAATAAAATAATGAAAATAATTTAATAATAAGAATAATATAATATTATAATAATAAGAATAATATAATATTATAATAATTAGAATAATATAATAGTAATATAAAAGTAATAATACAATATTATGAATAGTATAATAATTTAAATAGTAATAACATTATATAATACAAATATATAACAATAATAATTATATAAAACTAACAATATATACTACTTATTTCATTTTAACCCTTATCTTAATAATTGATCTAAAATTCAAACCCATTCAATTAGCAATATGATATAATACAATACAATAATAATAATAATATAATATATAATAATATAATAAATGTTATTATAATATATTAAAATATAATAACATAATATAATAAATATTTATATAAGATAATATTATTTAATATAAATATAATATAATTAAATATTATATTACAAATATAATTACATTATGTAATATAATATAAATATAATACATAATCCAATCATTAATATAATAATGTAACATAATACAAACTTGTTATATTAATAAAATAACAATAATATAATAGTAAATAAATAAAATAAAAATATAATAATATTATTATATAAATAAAATCTATAATAATAATAATAATAATAATATAATATTTCAATAATAATACTAATAATCCCTGATTATTATTCTATACCTCTTCCACATACCTATTGCACAGCAAGATGCAATTGCTAGTATAAATAAATACTATTATATACAATATATATACAATATTATATACAATAATAAGTATTATTATATTATTTAATTTATATCATCTAAATTATATATTAAATATTAATTATATATTATATTATATTTGTATTTAATAATTTTTTATTATAGATTATATGATATTTGTAGTTAATAATTTTTAATATAAAATATAGTATGTAATAAGTATAATCATAATAATATTTTAAATATAAATTTATATTATATAAAATATATCATATAATAAATTTTAACAAACAAAGTTGTACCAAGTAAAATTAAAATTAATAAAAAAACAAGCAAAATAATAATAAAGAAATAATAATAATGTAATTTGTATATATAAAATATTATATACAATAAGTATCATTATATTATTTAATTTATATTATCTAAATTATATATTAAATATTAATTATATATTATATTATATGTATATTTAATATTTTTATTATATATTTTATTATATTTAAATTTAATAATTTTTAATATAAAATATAATATGTTATAAGTATAATCATAATTAAATTTTAAATATAAATTTACATTATATAAAATATATAGCATATAATAAATTAAAAAAAAAACAAAGTTGTACTATTTAAAAAAAAAATCATGTAAAATAAAAAAAGAAAAGAAAAAAAGCAAGTAATATGTAAAATAGTAAGTGAATGGTTGGGATGAATCTAATCACTTAGGAACCTTTTCTAGACAGCTTGAACTATTGATATAACAAATTAGCTTGTCCACTTCATATAAGGGACACCTTCATAATTATTAAAAAAACAATTGATTGTAAAATTATAAATAATTTTTTTTGTTTGTAAAACTAAAAATATATAATTATCAATTTTATAAAAAAACTTAATTATTAGTTATTATATGTTATATATTTAAAGAATAAAAAAAAAAATCAAAACTAAAAAAAAAAAGAAATAAATTTTAAGAAGATAAAATAACTCTTTAATTAAAAATAAAGTAAAATTTGTAATTAAAATAAAACAATTTAAAAAAGGCCTACTCTTTGAAAAAATTATCTTACTACTAAATTAGAATAATAGAGATGACTGATACTCTTGTATAATTGGTTTACTAGAATAAAATAAACTAGCAATCACACCTTGGTGTGCAATGGGTACGCTGAATAGATATGGAAGGTTAATTAGGAAGAAAATGATTTAATTTTTTTGCATACATTTGTGCAATACATTAGATCAAATTGGTTGGTCATTTAAGAAATGTGCACAAATTTTTTCCTGTTGCCAAAGAGGGAAAATGGGCAAACTTTGCAGGAAACCCTAGCAAGGCAGAAATCGCTTAAAAGCGAGAAACGAAAATCAATCTCCCTACAGTTGCTGCTTCAATCTATTCATAGTAAACAAAAAGTAGATCTCAGAATATCGAGCTACCAGATTTTTGCTTGAGCTGGAGAGAAGATTTTGGCCGACTCTTGAACGAAAATATGGATTTCGTGTTTGTGTGAAAGCAACATTCATCTCCATAAAAACAAAGGCTTGTTATTGTAGTATTGTGTTAGAGGAGAGAACCCAAAGGTAGTGAGGCATGTTAAATATTTTGAGCTCGAGACAAGAATTTTGCATCCTTCCAATGAATACATAGTTGTAAAATGCATGTGGACATTTACAGGTGACAGGATGGTCTAGTTGTACATGTCTGCCATGCCACAACGGTCGAAGGAGGAACCCGTGAAATACTTCATAGAGCGAATGCTTTTGGTGTAAAAAATGGCATTTATCAAGAAAAATATTTTAAAATATTGTATGGATGAGATTAAAAGATCCGTATTGCATTGCTTGTAATGAATTTTTGACTGTTGATTTCATAATTAGCTTTGTAATTCTCAAATAGGACACGCCTTCGGCATAAACATATTGAAAAATGTTTTCATTTTTATTATCATCAATCAAATTTTTTAATTGTATATGTCATAATTATCTATGATGATGAATTGTTGATGATGAATTTTTCAGGAGATGAACTTGTCATGACATGAATTATTGATGAATTTTTTAATTGTATATGTCATAATTATCTATGATGATGAATTGTTGATGATGACTTTTTCAAGAGATGAACTTGTCATGACATGAATTATTGATGATGAATTATTGAAATGAATTATTAATGGTAAATTATTGACAGTGAATTTTTCTAAAACATGCCACACATAAACCAACAAATGCAGATATAAATTTGAAGAGAAGTGATGAATAAGGCGTGTAAACACAAAGGAAAAAGAAAATACAGAGCAGATGAAAGTAAATTTGTAGAGGAACAAATAATTTTTCAAAATGAATGAGTTGTGTGCTAGGGAATTCAGATTGTGCTGATAATCAACTGTTGATTTTGTAAACATATCTGTGTATTTTGCATTTTGTTTGCAACATTGAATTCGAATAAAATCGAGAAAGTCTTTATTAAATTTGTTGTGCATTTCATTGTTGAGTTAAGCAATTCTTGCCTGCTGGAAATTGTGGAGTGTGAAGGTGTTTTGTTTTCATTTTGTTTAACAAATTTGGTAGTCAAATTCAAACTTTAATTTCTAGAAAGAGTTTAAAAAAATATTTAAATTATGTTTTTATGTTATTTTTTATTTTAAATTTTATATAATTTAAATATTTAAAAATTATATACATAAGTGAATTATTATTATTTAATATATATTATAATTAATAATCATATGAGTAAAAATAATTTATATGTATATTATTAATATTTAGAAGATAAATTTGAACAAATAAAAAAAAAATATTATCAAATATATAAACATAATTAATAAAACTAGAAAAATCAAATTTTAACATTAATAATAAATAAATAGATCTAAATACATTAAAAAGTTTAGTAGGTGCACTACATTTTATAGGTGTGTGTAGTCTAAAAAATTAATAAATCTGAATTAATTATTATCTAATTTGATATATAAAAAATTAAAAAAATATTTATATGAGATATAACAAATATATTATATAAAATAATAAATAAATTTAATATATATATATAATAAAAATGTATATCTATATAATAAATTGAATAATGTATATTTAATATTTATATAAATAATATCATCTCTATCAAAATTATAACAACTTATCATTAGTTTTTTAATTATAATATTTAGTTTAGATAAATAATAATATTATATCATCAAAATTATAAAATTATATATAGACATTAGAAGAATTTGGAATAAAATTATGGAACAATATGTTTTTGATAAGATAAGAAGGGTTTTGAAAGGGTCCAAAACCTTGTACAAAGTAAAGAAATATAACACAACCAAGCACCAAAGTCTCAAACTTTGCCAATGAAAAAAAACAACAGAAACAATTTTTGAAGGGCACTTGAAGCCCTCACAAAAAGTAGAGAAATAATGGATACACCGCAACACAACAAAAAATTGTCAACCAACACTTGGAAACCAAAGAGGGGCCACACCCAAAGAAGAGCCACACCAATAAAGGAGGTTTGAAATTCTGTCCAAACAAAGAGCTCATAAGGGGAGCTTGACCTAAATGGTCAATCCAATAATCTTGGATGAATCAATCTCATTCATACTAAAAGCAAAAAAAATATCCTTGAGTGGGCTTCCCCTTAGGCTATCGACATGATCTTCCACATCCAACTCCCTAGGAAAGGGGTTCACCAAGTCTAAAATTTCAGTGGGAAAAACAATAGAGGAGCCCAAAGCCTTCCCAATAGAACAAACCTTCACAATATGTTATTGAAAAGTATTATATTATTTAAATATGTAAATTTAATTTATAAACCATGTAACACCTTGTAAACCTAAGACTCGAGTTGAACCCAAGACCTTGGGGAGAAAAACTAAGACTCAAGCCAACTAAGCTACTCGTGTGGGTCAATATTGTTTTCATATTCATCATAAACACTTAATGATTTAAATATATTCTCTTTCTTATTATTAATTTCAAATTATAAATATTAAATATTATTTTATTATTCTAGATAGTTTATCCATAAGGGGATTTATAATTTAAATGTATTCTCCTTCATAATATTATCATCTACTCTATAAAGACAAAGATGTCCCTCACTCATGAAAAGTTAGCTTATATTGAAATATATACTCCATAATATTGTAATTAACTATAATATAAAAACACACTCTATATTTATATAATCCAAAAAAAATCTTGAAATCTTCTTATAACAATTTCACTAAAATTAAGATATATAATTTTTCATAAAATTCATTTCATTAGTTTTAATTTTTATATCTATTTTCAAATAAATTATAGCTACTTATCACAATTTATATTTATAGGATTTTCAAATTTAAATATCTTTCTTTTATTTATTAAATTTTCACATTGATATACTTTAGGAGCAGTGAAAGGTTGGCTACATTGGCAAAAGGCATTGAAAGTGGAGTGCTCAAGTAGACTAGATAGGGTTTCCTTAGGTGGTGGGGAAGGTAGATTCGCCCCCCCACACTGGTTTGAATTCATTTTAGGTCATCGTATGCTCATTGTTTTACCATCATTTATTTCCTTCTATAGTGTGTGGTTGATTTGGCAATTCACATGCTTGAAGTGAGTTTTCTCTATTGTTACATATATGTTTTGTTTTATTGTTGCTACTTCATATTTAGTGTGCTTGAATGGAAGGGGGAATGAGTTCCCCCAATACCCTTGCAATTTATTCAAAGCTATGAATAGTAGTAATGACCATTCTAGGTCATTCTAAGATGTTGTGAAGGAGGAAAACCTAACTTATCGACCAAAGCAAAATTTGTTAATTTGTTAAATAGTGTAGGAGTGTCGATGTTGATGGTGGAGAACAAGGTAACTGTTCCTCTAAATTCCCCAAAAATTAATTATTGCACCCAATTTTTAAATGAAGGAAGTTATTTGTGATGAAATAATTAGGTTAAGGGATATCACCATTTTCATGGAAGCTGTTGATTCTAATAAAATACCTGCTATAAAATTTCTAGATGGGTTGTTCATTAATGTTTGGGGAAAAAATTAAGGATTCAAGTATCCTTTGGTAGGATGATCCAACAGGGTCTTTTTTTAATCTTTTTAAAAGACCACCAAAAGCAAGAAAATATCTTTAAATAACCCTACTAGAGTGTATGGAATTGTATCATTAGGGAACTTGTGTGGTTTCTCAAGGCCAATAGTGAGGAGATAATGGCACTAGATCATGCCCTAGGTGGGTGATTTAAAAAAAATTCCCTCTGATTGTAACGCCCCACTAAAGACCCTAGAGGATAAACATTGAAGCTATAAGAATGCATAGATTTAAAAAAAAAAAAAAGAAAATAAGAGAATTAATCAACTAGCATCCTAATTTCCTCATGGAATATGAGATAATATTATTTAGATTCTATGAAAATTTTTATTGCAACATTGATAATTCTAATTCACCATTCCTCTAAGGGTCCCCAACATTGTTACTTGATGACATACCACTTTAGTAACCAAATTGCAATAATATAAATCTAATGATTCCATAATGGAAATGGTTTAATTCATTTCATTATTACTGTTTACATCAATGCCTTAGGTTCATCAGTTCCTTTAATTCAAATTGGACATCAAACAATGCAAGAAATTGTTATCACGAGTTGCCTAGCAAAGACTATGGTTCATGTTCTTTGAATCCATTATTTACCCTTAAACTAACTTAGACAACAAGGGACATTGTATTAAAAGTGCATGATCACTTTTAGCTTCTTTAAGTTACTTAACCATATCAGACAACATTAATTTCTTTCAACACCAATTTAAATGTTCCTAACTATAGCATTTCAAATCATCAAAACACATTAAATACATTCTCTTAGAGTATATTATGTTTCCACTCGAATGATTCATTCTTTATTTATTCTTTTTGAAATATAACATTTTTTCCATATTCTTTTCACAAGTCCTATTACACCCATTTCTTAATGACCTACAATAGGAACTAGATTACAATTACAACTACATGAATTCACATTAATTTAATCTAATACATAGTTCATCAGAAGGTACATTTATATTTTACAATTGTCTCTAATTTCCTTTAAAGCAACATACATTGTCATTCTTATGATAACTATCACATTACATAAATAAGTAAGCATATACATCATCGAAGATTACATAATTTCAAATACAAATTATTCACAAGGAATGTTATAACATACATAGAATACACATCTAATGGATACACTTGCTCAAGATACATGAATTATACATATCCAACGAAAGGTACATCAGCTTCAAGTCAAGTCTCTGAAATGCAGTAGGAGGAAGAACATCCACAAAGACCATGTATTGAATCACCAAACCCCAATGGATGGTTGGAAATTACCACCCAACCATGTGGAGTTCCTAGAGGTCCGCCCCCCGTGCTAGGAGATAAAATTAGGCCCCACACAAACATAGGAAAACAAGGCAAAGAGTGTCCAACACTGAACTTTCAAGAATGACCACAAGAAGTAGGCCACAACAATGTAACACAAGACTTTCCACATTACATAGACTTAACTATAAAACACAATACTTCCAAAGGCTTCACCACATAAGATAGGGTACTAGGGTACAACTAGGGAAGAGAGTCATCACATGGTATCTGTTAGGGTTAGAAGGCAAACATCTAATAGTTAAATGCAGATTTGATCAATAAAACAAAGATATAAAACACACAAAAAAATTATAGTAGAAACAAGACAACATAAAGAATTTAATGTGGTTCACCCAATCTGGGCTACATCCACAAAAGCCACAACCATCCAAGGATTTTATTATCTAGTGCAAAATATATTACAATCTCATGAATGATGCCTCACTATAACTCTCATCACAACCACTTATTACAAGATTTTTTAGAAGCTTCCAGAATTAGGGTTCTACAAAGTCAATTTTTTTTTCCTTTTTCGATGACGAGGATACATGAAGAGTGTATGTAGTATAGAATGATCACTCACCACATGCCAACAATCTCCCACTTGGATACTAATTAGGCTCCACACAATCTCCCACTTGGAAATTGATTAGGCTCCACACAATCTCCCACTTGGAGACTAATCCTAGATGAAACCGTTGCACTTACAAATCCCACTAGAAATAAGCACCTTGGACCCTGCTACTCTGCTATACTTTTAACTATGAAGACCAATCAAAGCTGAAGAGGAGCTCAGCTTCTTGCTTGTCACTGCCTTTGTAAACATATTTGTTGGATTAATATCTATATGTATCTTTTCCAGCTTTACCTGTCCATCCTCCAACATTGACTGAATGAAATGATATCTCAGCTGTATGTGTTTGGTTTTAGAGTGCAAGGCATAATTCTTTGCAAGAGGTATAACACTCTAGCTATCTATAAACAAGTTATTTTCAACTTGTTGTTTTCCCAACTCTTCCATGAAAAGTTGCAGCCATATCATCTCATTTGTCGCCTCTGTTGTAGCAACATACTCTACCTCCGTGGTAGATAAAGCAACCACCTTTTTCAATCAAGAAATCCAACTCACTACTGTACCACCAACTGTGAATACACAACCTGTGGTACTTCCCCTGATATCTATATCCCCTACCAAATTTGAGTCAACATAGAATTTTAAATCAGTATTAAAGCTCCCAAAACATAAAAATTTATTGGATGTACCTCTCAAGTACCTAAGAATCCATTTTGACACATTTCAATGCTCAACCCTAGGATGAATCATATACCTACTAACAACTCCTATGACATGTGCAATATCCGATCTTGTGCATGCCATGGTGTACATTAAAATTCCTATAGCTGAAGCATATGGTACCTTGGACATTTTTTCTTCCCCCTCTTGTGTCTTTGGACACACATCCTTACTCAATTTAACATGACTAGGAAAAGGTGTGCAGACAACTTTTGTAGTCTCCATATGAAATCTCCGCAACACCTTCTCAACATAATCAACCTGAGATAAAAATATTTTTTTGTTTTTCCTATCTCTTGTAATCTTCATACCAAGGATTTGTTTTGCTGCCCCCAAATCCTTCATAGCAAATGAATTTTCTAATTGTTGTTTTAACTCTTTTAT
Organism: Sequoiadendron giganteum; assembly: GCA_007115665.2. Classification (NCBI taxonomy): domain Eukaryota; kingdom Viridiplantae; phylum Streptophyta; class Pinopsida; order Cupressales; family Cupressaceae; genus Sequoiadendron; species Sequoiadendron giganteum. The sequence continues at coordinate 594,181,912 of CM021108.1, forward strand.
GTGATCCATGTTAGACCCTACTACAAGCATATCATTAACATATAAACATAAAATAATGTAGCTATCTTCAACTAACCTCTTAAAGTAAATATAATGGTCTGAATTACACCTATTGTAGCCTTGCTCAACCATAAAACTATCAAATTTAATATACCATTGTTGAGGTGCTTTCTTCAAGCCATATAAACTTTTCTTCAATTTGCACACTAGTTTCTCCTTACCTTTGACCTCAAATCCTTGTGGCTATTCCATATATATTTCCTCTTCCAAATCACCATGGAGAAAGGCGATTTGAACATCAAGCTATTCTAAATGAAAATCTTCAGCAACCACAATACTTAAAATAGTATGAATAGAAGTCATTTTAACAACTAGAGAAAAGATTTCATCATAATCAATACCCTTCTTTTGTGCAAATCCCTTTACAACTAATCTGGTTTTAAATATTTTCTTATCTCCATCCTCCTCTTTCAGCCTATAAACCCATTTGTTTGGTAAAGCCTTTTTTCTTGCCAACAACTTACATAATTCTCAAGTCTAATTTTTCAGCAAGGAGTCCATTTGTTTTTCCATTACATGCTCCCACTAAACCTTGGTATCCACTTGCATAGCTTCATCAACTTTTATGGCTGAAAGTTTAGGTAGGAACCTGAAAAAATTGATTGACAGTAAAGTTATATCTGGGCTCAGACCGTCCTCGGGCAACTTGGTGTGTTCACATCAACAATTTGTTGATGATACTATGCTTATGGGTAAAGCTTCAGTGTCTGAAGCTAAATCTATCAAACAACTGCTTGATAAGTATGGGAGAGCTTCAGGACAGCTGATCAACAATCAAAAAAGCTCGTTGTTCTTTTTCAACACTCCGACACATCATCAGATTAAAATTGCCAGAATTCTGGATTGTAAGGTGGATGGCCTTCCTACCACCTACCTAGGTCTCCCACTGAGTATGAAACCTCCTGATGCCTTCTGGTCCTTGTTGGTGGAAAGATTTAGTAAAAAGCTTGCAGGTTGGAAAGGTGCTCTACTTAGCCAAGCTGGTAAGCTTCAACTCCTCAAAGCCACCCTTCAAAATCTCCCTATCTATGCCCTGAGCCTTTTTAAGATCCCTATCAAATATGCTGACACTATAGAAAAAATCCAAAAAAGATTTCTTTGGTTGAGTGTTGAGGAAAATAAAAGAATCCCCTTAATTGATTGGAATCTGGTCTGTAGATCTAAAAATAATGGCGAACTTGGGCTAAGAAGAATCAGATCTATCAATAAAATCCTTTTGGCTAAGCAAATTTCGAGAATCTTCTCCTTCTCTGGGGAGTGGATTGATATTATGGCTGGTAAATATTTGGATAACAATTGTTCTTCTATTATTACCAAGGACCCCCACCTTCTTCCGAAAGGATCTATATGCTGGAACAACTTAATTATTGGAAAAAAGAGTGTGGAGGAAGGCATTGGTTGGCAAGTTAGAAATGGTAATTGTACTAGATTTTGGGAAGATAGATGGCTTTTCAAGGAACGTCTGACAAATATCAATCCTTTCAAAGATTGGGCTGAGATCTGTAAGACTAGGTTTGGTACTTTATTACTGTGAGAATGGTATATGGGTGGACTTATGCAGAGTTAGTCAGGCTCTGGCCCCTATCCAGATTTCCCTTCTGGCTATTAAACTTAGCTCAGAGCAGCTAGAGGACCGTGTTGTCTAGTTTGATGACCCCTCTGGTAATTTTTTGGTGTCCTCTGCTTTTGCTAAGTTCATGTCCTCTCTGGATCATCCCCCCTTTTGGTCTAAAGCCTGGTACAGTAATCTGATCCCTAAAATTAACATCTTCTTTTGGATCTTGCTCCAAAATAAGCTGCTTACAATTGACAACCTGTGTAAATGGGGATTTCAAATCCCCAATAGATGCTGTCTTTGTAAGATGGATGCTGAATTAGGTAATCATTTATTCCTTCATTGCTCATTTGCTGTTTCTATTTGGGACAAGTTCAATAGATTATGGAATCTTTCCTGGGTCTTTCCTTTGCTCATTGAAGAATTCTTCATTCAATGGAAAGCGCTGACAAGGAACCCTTTACTTTGGTCTTTTTGGGAGCTATCTTTCCCTCATATTGCTTGGGGAATCTGGAAAGAACGCAACAATAGAATTTTTAGGGACAAAGAAACCCCTGTGGATCAAGTCTTTGATAATATTGTTAGATATCTAAAGGAAAATCTCAGTGCCGTGGCCCAGAAGGATAGGAAAATCCCGAATGCTGAGTTTTCAAACTATGATCTTGGTATTGCTAAGGATTGGAACATACTGCCCATTCTGTCTAGTTTTTCTATGAAGGATGAAAAGGACAGAGAGGGAGTTTGCTGGACTTTTCCGCCCGAGGGGTGGATCAAAGCTAACTTTGATGGTACAGCTAAAGGTAATCCGGGGGTGGCGGGCTATGGTGGAGTTATAAGGGATTCCTATGGAAATTTCATGGGTGTGATAGCCTCTCCCCTTGGCTCTCAAACTGATCATTTGGTGGAGGCGGATGTCGCCTATCATATTATAAATTTAGCCCAAAGTCTCAATATAAAAAATTTATGGCTGGAAGGAGAATCCAAAAATATAATTGACTGCCTACATGGCAAGTCTCCTCCCTCATGGACCATCAAATCTTGGATAGATGAAGCTAAAATGAAATTGGACAGGTTTGAAAAAGTTAAAATAACACACACCTATAGAGAAGCCAATGCTGTTGCAGATTTTTTCGCTAATGAGGGAGTCAAGCGTAAAGATTTGTGTACCTAGCTTAATAATAGCGATCTAAATGTTGAAGTCTGTGCCCTATTAAACTATGATAAATCACATGGTAAGGCATCATGTTATCCCTTTAATGAGGACAAGTCAGATTTCTCACATCACAATCATTAGATTGTATGGGACCGAGCCTGGTGGAGTAAGTAGTAAGTTTTCCCCGCACGCTTTGTGGGTGCTTCGATTTGGCGGGGCCAATTTTAGAAAGGATTGTGTTTGGATTTTCCTCTCTGTGTCGACGAAAATGGGTGGGGACAGAAAGTGTACTAAGCCAGATAGCTACGAAATCCATATGAAAAATGCAAAGGCCTGGAGCAAGATAAAAAGCGGAGGTCTGTTACCTTTTCTGGAGAAGCTTCATGGGTTTGACCTGGAGGCAACGAATCTCTTTGCCAAGAACTAGCATGATGGCCATTTGTCTCTGTTTGGAAGGAATGTGGAGCTCAACGAGGATTTAATTGCCAAAGTAACAGGATTACCCATAGATGGTAAGAAATTTTTCAGGGACAGGGCTTACTCTGATGAAGCTGTTATAAGATTCCCTAAAAATGACATGGAAAAGCAAAACCTGGTTAAAATCATGAACAACTATTTCGATGTTGACTCCATTAAATCTATATGGAGAAAGGTCCTTCGTGCCATTATGGAATATATCACAGTTGATGGACACTTCACAAAAGTCTACGGGTACCACTTCGCCCTCCTCAACCACTTCCGCCATAAGGTTAGGGTTTCTATCCCTTACTATCTCTTTTGCTCTATAAAGAAAAGTTTGGAGTCCAACAAAAAGAATCCCAAAAGATTCCCTATCCTCCATACTGGTTTAATTAAGCTTATTATAGATTATCTGCATGAGCTTGCCCCTACTATCTCGAAAGCCAACCCAAATGTTGATAGTGAGGATACGGAGCCCAGTGGCTCGAATTTTATGCCTAACCCTAGACTTGGACCAAATGACCCTAGCCTGCATGCTAGACCTTCTAGGAACCCGGGTAAAATCTGGGGTGCGCTTGAGCCCATCCGTCCTCATCCTAAGAACAGCCTTGCTGGTAAGTCCACCCAGGCTAAAAACCTTGTCTCTTACTCTGAAGAGTCCTCTGAGCCGGAGGAAGCCGCTACCAATACTTCTGAGCACTGTGTGGGCCCTGCTCTTGACTTACAGAACGTTGAAAACTCCCCTGTTAATACTTGTAAAGAGCCATCCTTGGATTTTCTTTATATGGCTAAAACCAATTCCGAATCCCACTCTAAAATCCTAGACTAGACTTTCTCAAAAATTAACGAGCTTAAAATTAAAAACTGGGCTTTGCAAAGCAAAATTGAGGAAATGGAAGTTAAGATTGCGGATTTGGGTAATAAAGATGCGGTGCACAACAATAGTATTACTGATAATGATGTTGAGGGCTTAAGGATTAACATCAGAACCATTGCAGAATAGAATAACAGAATAGCAAGACACAATGCTATAATAATCGATGCTATGACTGAAAAACTTGACAAAGCCCAGCAGGGTTCCTTAGTGGTTGATCTTGAAGACACCGAAGATAAAAGCCAGGATACGGATGGAGGTATTTCTAGAATAACCCGCGCTAATTTGAAGCGAAAGGCTCCCCTAACCCCGAAAATGGTGCAAAATTTCAAAGAGGGGGTTATTGATATGCAGGATTTGGAGGCAAAGACTGAGACTGTCCTTTGGTCTCTGAAGTAATCCTGTGTTCTTCTGTTGTCTTTTTCTTTCTGACCCTCCTGATCTTTTTTGTTTGTTTGCTGCTGTTTTTTGTTGGGCAGTTGTATTTTTTTGGTGGACCAATGGTGGTCTTTTCTCTATCTTGTAAACTTCGTGGTTTCGGGTCCCTATAAAACCCGTTTTACCCTTTTATCAAAAACATTCCAGTTCACTAGCATCAGTTAATAAAATAGAATACAAAGAGGGAGAAAATCTTTCCCGAGGTCTACTTATCCTTGAAGACCGTCTAACATTCACTAGAGTTTGTGGTATTTGTTGTTGTTGTTGTTGTGTAGCATGAGGAACCACTGGAACATCATTGTTTGCAGTATCATCCAACATTGCATAATCATTTTCTTTCTTCTCATGTTGTTGCAACTAATATTTGTACAACACTTTCTCATTGAATATGAATTCCCTTCTTCTCACAAATTTTTTATTTTCAATATCCCAAAGCCTATAACCAAATTCATCAATCCCATATCCAAAAAATATATATTTCTTTGATTTTGCATCAAGCTTGGTTCTATTTTCAGAATGTACATGTGCAAATGCTTCACAACTGAAGGTTTTGAGAAAAGAATAAATCACCTTCTTACCTATCTATGCTTCCTCTAGAATACCACAACCCAAAGGATTAAATGGACCTCTATTATTTAAATAAATATTAGTGTTCATAGCCTCTACTCACATGTTTAAAGGCAACCCAACATGCAATCTCATAGTCTATGCATGCTCCATTATTGTTTTATTCATGCGCTCAACCACTCCATTTTCCTGTGGAGTCCTTGGAACCATTTTATTCCTATGAATACTATTAGAGGAACAATAATATTCAAATTCTTTGCTGTAATACTCACCATCATTATCAGATCTAAGATATTTTAATTTTTTACCCATCTCATTCTCAACCAAGCTTCTCCATTTTTAAAAGTTTCAAATACATCATATTTCTTCCTAAGGAAATAAATCCATACATTCTTAGTTGCATCATCAATGAATGTAACATAATACTAAGAGACACTAAGAGAAGATACCTGAGCTGGTCCCCATACATCTGTATGTACAAGCTCCAATTTCTCATCTTTCTTTTGTTTCTCACACTTTAGAAAACTCTCTTTTGTTTTCCATACACACAACTTTCATGAAAATCTATATTAACACATTTTAGACCTGGTAAAAATTTCTTTGAATGAAGTAATTTCATACCTTTTGCACTCATATGCCCAAGTCTATTATGCCATAGTGTTGATTCAGAATCCACAACAACTATCTAATTTTCTGCCTGTTGAGTTGTAGCAACTATTCTTGAACATTGATTTTTATTTGCAATAGCTAAAGTAGAAGGAATAGTATGACCTGTACAAAGATATAAGGTGCCTACTTTGACACCTTTTGCTACCACTAAGGCACCTTTTGTAACCTTCCAATTTTTATCACTAAATGTAACAACACAACCTTCATCATCTAGTTTCTCTATTGAAATTAAATTTCTTCTTAACTTTGGAACATGCTTTACCTCATGTAGTAGCCAATGATTCCCATTCTGCAACTTAATCTTGATTCTTCCCTTTCCAAAAATATGATAGGGTTTGTTATCTCCCAAATAAACCAGCCCAAAATCCCCTTGGACATAATCAAGAAAATAATTTCTATGGGGCGTAGCATGAAATGATGCCCCTAAATCTAACACTGAAGAATAATTAGCATTTTCAAGGGAAAGAATCAAAGCATCTTCATTAGATTTATTACTTACCACATTTTCCTCTTTATTTCCTTCCCTTTTGTCTCCTTTATTTTTCTGAGATTAGCAATCTTTCTTTAAATGACCCGACTTACCACAGTACCAGCAATCCCTCTTGTCTCTAGATTCGGACCTTTTGTCCTTTAATTTTCCTCATGACTTCCCACGACTTCCAAAATTGTTTCCTCTCTCCTTTGTTCTTATCTTGATTTCTACATTCAAAACACTACTTGATGTGGATGTTACACCTAAGCTTTTCCTATGAATTTCCTTGCTCAAAATAACACCAACAACAACATCAAATTTCAATGTATTTGAACAAAAAACAAAATTGCTAACATCCATTACCAAGCTATTCTAGCTTTTGGGAAAAGAACATAGAATCAAAAGAGCCCTAAATTCTTCATCAAAGTTTACATTTATAGAAGTTAATTATCTGGTAACTGTATTAAACTCATTTAAATGATAAAAAACTAACTCACCTTCTACTATTTTCGTATTAAATAAACGCTTCATAAGAAATACCTTATTCGAATTGGAAGACTTTTCATATAAAATTGCTAGGGTTTCCATCAACTCTAGAGTTTTCTTTGCTATTGTAATATTAAACACCGCTGATTGTGCCAAACATAAATGAATACTGCCAAGTGCTTTTCTATCCAAAATATCCCAGTCCTCATCAGACATTGTTGATGGTTTCTTGGTTTTCCCTTCCAATGGCCACCGTAAATCCTTCTGATAGAGGTAGCCCTCCATCTGCATTTTCCATAATTGATAGTTCTGCCAATGAGCTTCTCAACCTTCAACTTACCCTCATCTTCCATTGCTCCCACTCAACCGTGAGACTCCCACTTAACTATGATACCTTCCTATAGAGGATAACCGAACACAACCTTGCTTTGATACCACTTGTAAGGGTTAGAAGGTAGATATCTAATAGTTAAATGTAGATTTGATCAATAAAATAGAGAAATAAAACACAAAAAAATTATAGTAGAAATAAGACAACACAAAGAATTTAATGTGGTTCACCCAATCTGAGCTAGATCCATAAAAACCATGGCCATCCAAGGATTTTATTATCCAATGAAAAACATATTACAATCTCATGAATAATTCCTCACTTCAAATCTCATCCCAACCGCTTATTACAATATTTTTAGAAGCTTCTAGAATTAGGGTTCTACAAAGTCAATTAGAAGGAAGATATCTAATAGTTAAATGCAGATTTGATCAATAAAAAAGAGAAATAAAACACACAGAAAAATTATAGCAAAAAATAGACAACATCAAAAATTTAATGTGGTTCAGCCAATCCGGGCTACATCCACAAAAACCGCAGCCATCCAAGGATTTTTTTATCTGGTGAAAAACATATTACAATCTCGCAAATAATGCCTCACTACAACTCTCATTCCAACTACTTATTCCAAGATTTTTTAGAAGCTTCTAGAATTAGGGTTCTACAAAGTCATTTTTTTTGACGAGGATACATGAAGAGTGTATAGTATAGCATGATCAGTCACCACATACCAACAATATCATCAAGTGTTATCTTGGCAGTTTGACCCCTCTACTAACTCCATACCCTGATCCCCAAGTGAAACTACATCATCCTTTCATGGAGACAAGGATGTCTAGTCATGCCAATGAGGATCTCTTGGAAGCCACCTTGGCCTCGACACCCCTAACAACCTTCCCAACTCATCCTAAGCCTATACTAGCACTCTAGGCTATGAGTGGGGCAACAAAAAATATCTTATTTTGATGTGTGTAAAATACCATCCCAAGATTAATTAAATAGATGTTATCACTTGTTTAGTCCAACTCTCAAGAGATTATCCATGTAGCCACTTGTGGGCCCCGACCCCCACTTGAGAGCCACTCCCCCTAACTTGCACCTAGATACCAATAAACTATTGGTCCAAAAAAAGGGTTACAACACATCATGATATCCAAGGTACTCATAATAAATCATATCAATCTCATCTCTAACCAGAGATACCATAAACTAAATTAGAAAGCTTTATTGAAACTGTCTAACAACCTTTTTGCAAATGTAGTCATAACACCAGCATAACTGGTAGTAACCACTGACCCAACAACACATATACATCAAGACTATCATGAGATCAACATACGTTCCACATTCAATTTAGATTCTGAAACTTGCACATAACTACTACCATTCATCCCATTTCAAAGAGCCAAACTCAGATTTCTCAAAATGAACTCAACACACAAAAACATTCAGAAAATAAGCATATGAAAGGAAATTGTACACCAAACAAACCAATCTGACATCATGAAAAAAAAGAATCAAACTGACCCCCAAACCAATCCTCAGCCTTTGGAGAATCCCAAACTAGCAAAAGACACACACCGGACTAGAAAACACATTTTGCAGACAAGACATGCAGTGGCCTCAAGAAGCTGGATAATTGAACCCTAGGAAGGCATTACTCAAATCGAACTTCAAAAAAAAAAAAACAAAACAATGTGTGCCTATAGACTTCACTTGAAAATTTAGAAGTGTAAGATAAAAAATAAGGTGCGTTCCAAACTGCATTCGAAGGATAGGGAAGAACAAAGAAAGATGATAGACCCCTATGAAAAGTGGGAAAAATAAATAATAAAAAATTCAGCATTCATGGTAGTACTGCGATTCTTTTTAAATCTGGTGAGACACAAGGATCAATCACTATACCTTGATCATTAAGACTTGTCAGAGGGATTATAGAGGAAATTATTTTTATGGTGACATTGTGACAATCTCTTTCATAAATGCTAAATCATGAAAGAGGCTAGCCTTTTAGGAATTACAATTAGACTAAAGGTTCAAAATAAGTTTCACTCTAAAACAAGAATACATGCTCTAGATTTTTAGCATTTGCGCAAGGAAATACTAACTATTCTAGTGCATATGCATTTGGCTTCACTTCCTTCTTTCAGTGAATTGACATGATATCAATCTATGGTATAGTAAAGTGTTGAAATATCTAAGTTGTAGGGCTTGCATCATGAGAGTTGTATGAAGTTTTCATAAGGTCTACAAAGCACTATGCTTTCTATATTGAGATGATTGTGTTGTCTTCCATAAGATAGCAATAATGTAATAATACATGATAATTTCAATAAACCATATATATGATGCTTATTTTTATCAGTGTGTAGCGATGGGAGTTAGAGAGATTTCTTTAAATGAAAAGGCTTCAAAAAATTTCAAGGATGAGGAATCAAAGGTGTTTATAGATGTCAGATCATGGAATGCAATGATTTCAAAATACACACAAGACATACACAAAAGAGATCTGATGAAGAGGCTAAAGAAACTTTCCTACAAAAGCAATCGAGAGGAGATAATTTTAGACAATAATAAACATGTGTACCAAATGGTAAAGCATAGACTTACAAATAAATCCTTGATAGAACACTTCAAGAGAGGTAGTCTTAGGGACGTGATTCCTATGGCATTCAAATGGAGAATATCTGAATCTTATTACTATGCTGAATGTATAGGAAACCCTGACCTCCACCCCCTTTGAATTTCTACTCTTCATGTGCCAATGGCACCTTACAATTCATTGCCATGCCGATCCATTTTTCGAAGTGATATTCCCCCACTATTTCCCCAATCGAGCCTACATTTGAGAACCAACCAAAAAAATAAAGGAAAGATTGCAGAACCCCTCGTAGAATGGTTCAAACTATTTGGGATTATATGCAGTATTCTAGAAATCAATGGTTCGATACAAAACAATATGAGATGGTTGACCCCCCCGCATAATTCTTCACAGACTTCATATTTACATCACAAAAGAAGGAGAAAATCATTCCCCAGGCATACATGCAACACATCCTTTTAAACATAAGATTTGATCCAGTCTTGGTGCATCCTCCAAAATCATAACTTCCCATGCAAATAGGAAAAAACTCCCTATTCCCCCATTATCTCCCTGAGTAAAATAAAATAAAGCATGCTTTTCTCCTCACAAAAATAAATAAATATTATTTTCCATCTTATAACTACCAATAAGTATTAAATATGATAATCCTCACATCATCACCATGTTATTATATATATATAAATATTAAATAATTAATTCACGATTATTTTACTAATTAAATTACATATGTACGTGAGTTAATAATTAACCTTCATACACATTATTAATTAAATATATGTATTAATAATTAAATCACATATACTTTAATATTCAATTCACATCTATAATAAAACATACACACATACATATATATATTAATAATTCAATCACATACATGCTAATAACTACATGCATATATATTGATAATTAAATCACATTTAAAAATAATAATTAAACACATGTGTATATATAAATAATTACATCACATATGTCTTAATAATGAGACATACACAATAAGAATAATCAAGCTTTACCCCATAAATAAATCAATGTCATTATCATAAAACTTTCACAAATTAAATCCAAAACTAAAATTAAACATAAACTCAAAAATCACATAAATTGAAAATGACACTTAACCAACACATCACATCACTTCATAGGCAAGGTAATTCGGACATTGTCTTTCAACAACCTGAATAGGTGGACACATACACAAGACATAATTGTCCCTAATTAAGGAAAATGGCTTAGGCTAGGGTATAATTTGGGCCAAAATGTTATCTCCTCAACCGCCATTGGGATTATAGGCATGCTCAGACTTGTGAGACTAGGTGGAGTTGATGCCTAGTACCTGCAAACTTGCAACACACAAAACATCTTTGCACATATATATAATCATCACATACCTAGTGAAAGGAAATCAAAACACCGTAGGATTCTCACAAATGACAAATACAACATCCTTCCCTTCACACCTAAATATAATTTAAAAGCATCATAAAATGTATCAAATAACATCGTGTAACATCAATAATCATAAACCATTCCAAAATAAGGTAACACATTCTATTTATAGCATATTCAGAAAAATTTCTTAATCATCATCAAAATAATCAAAGACTAATCAACATCTAACATCACTATTCCATTAGTCATTAGAATACCCATAAGCATATATCACTACATGATAAGAATATCTACAAATACACGTGATAAGTCCTAACATAAAACATCACACATAATTATGACCATGATCTAAACATATCATTATGAAAGGATAGTACTTCTTTGAATGTCCTTAAATAAAACCATTAAATAGGGGTTATCATCATCATAAAAAAATAACACCCCTTAGATCATTTACGCATAAGGTCATCAACAACAGTTAGTATGCTAACATCCTAATAAATCATCTAACATATAATCATAAGGAAATGACTCCTAGTTTCTTAATAAATGTAATCAATAAACATAGCCTATCTAATCCTAACATCTTAATAAGTCTTGAGTATTACATCACCTAACATAGTAACATACTGTAGCAAATGTCATTATAAAATGTTCTAACCACAAGCATGTTGGACTCAAGGGAACACTGAGAGGGGGGCTGTGAATCAGTGTTTTGCAAATCTGAACTTTATTAATTTGATAATTGAACCATTTTAGCATTAAACCAAAGAAAGATGCAAACACACAAAGTAATCATCCACAACACCATAACACAAAGATTTTTACGTGGAAACCCTATTAGGGGAAAAACCACGGTGGAGGTTAATTCACAATTTGAGTACTCAAATATAAGTTTTTACAAAAGGGAATGCACTTGCATTCAGGCACACTGCCTAGAGCTCATTGCTCAATATAAAGGCTCACTGCCTTACAAAAGTTCAGATTAAAACCATCTGAAGGGTTGAACTGAAGTAGTAGCATCTACTTATGCCAAGTTATAGTTCCGGTTAGGCTCATGGATCAAATTATGGATCCTCAGTCTGGTTCTATTCTTTTCTATGCCCTGTTATGCTCTCCTCTGCAATTCACAATACAAATCCATGCATAGATGAATTCACACCACTATCCTTTAGATTTTCACATCACACACTCATATACTTTGCATACTACACATTCTCATATTCAAAATGATACTATCGATCTCGAATATATATCCGTTGTCAAAGATTTGATCATTCATATGTCGTCTTACATAAAACATAAAATACTTTTCAACTGTCAGCTAAAGCCACCACTAATTCTTTATGCACATCCTCCAAAGTTGGTTAAGACATAGAGAGGACCCAAATAAACATATGCGAGCACAAAAATATTTAACCAATTACTTCTTAAACATCCACAACAACTAATTCTGTCTAGTCGACCTTCTAACATAAATAATCAAAAAATTAGTGCACCGAATGTCCTAGAACGTACACTAGTGAATCTGCATCAATATAATTATCGATTAACATAATAAAAACATCAAAAAACCTTCCTCTAAGATCCACAACTCAAAATAATAGTCCGGTGAGGTATTCAGATGGACATCTTTTCCTTTAACCAGATACCTTGTTCTTCATTTTATTCAGCCAGTATGAACCAATACTAGACTATAGATCGAATAAGTGAGTTTAGTTTTCCATCAATGACAACACAAAAATCCATATGCGAAAAATCTCCCCCTTTGGCATTGATGGCAACACTTAGTGAAAAATGACTAATTGTCAAAATCAATATGAGTATGTTGCCAAAGTTCAAAATTTCAAAACATAGCTCCCCCTTAGATTGATGAGACATTTTTCATTGCTTTCTCTCCCCCTTTGACATCAATGAAAAATCTATGCCAACAATCGACAAAACATGTGTTGCTTTCTCTCCCCTTTTTAAAAAATAACCAAATTTTCAAAATTGATTCAAAACTTTGAAAAAGAACAACTGCAACTTAGAAAATTATCTTGTGATTTTCCTTCATCTCTAAAAGGAATTTATTTCACACATCTATAGAAATCCCAATGATTATAATCATGTTGTTATTCTTAGATGTCCTATCGAGAATCTCAATGAGGGATTCCAAAATTGTAATCACATCCTCTAATTTTTCACCTTTTCTCAGTATCTCAACCATTTGCTCCAATATGCATTCAGTTAAGTCCTTCACTTTCCAAAAAGTGTCCACAAGTGTGTTTTTAGTGAACTGAACTTTTTTGTGCTCAGAGTGCAGTTCTTGAATTCTCTTCTTGATTTTACCATCCTGATCCTGAAACATATAAAAGCTTTTTCCAATTCCATTCAACTCTGTTTCAATATGCTCCAATTTCTCTTTGTATTTTCCAACTGCATGAGGCCAACAAATGCAATAGTTGTAGATTTTATTTGTTGCATTTATGCATTGCCTCAGCTCATTCATCCTCTTTTTCAACTTGGTGAGAGATAGCCTGAACTGCCCTGTCAAATGTGAGATAACTTCACCTTCTTCTTTGTCTTGAGATTCATAGTTCATTGTTTATTTTATGCATTCAATCATTTCTTTAGGTAAGATATTCTACAAATTTTCCAATTTGATCTGGCTTTGCACAATATGAGCACTTAGAACACTTAGAATCATATCCTAATCATATGATGGTCTGATAGACCATAACTTGGAATTTTTTTGCATTTCACCTTCCTTGTGAATAAGTTGCTGTAGTTTCTCTTTTTTCAGGTCATCTTCTTCTTCAGTTGCTTCTGAAATTTCCTTTTCTGGTTCTGATTCAACTAATTCTAATTCATTTTCCCATGGATCCTTAGTTTCTTCATCTAGTATATCCACAATTTCCTGTTCCTTTCCTTTTCCTTCAATTATAGGAATCTTGCATTCTGAAGGACTATATTCAATAGTTTATTTTTCTCTTTTCTTCTTTTTCTCCATGCCACCAGAAGAGGAACTGACTTCAAGTGCTCTTACCGGAAGATAAATACCAAATGAGCCACATTTTCCAAGTAAAGTCTTAACGAAATTTCCAAATTCTTGATCCCAATTAGGCAAGCTCTTAGAGTCCGAGTAGATTTGTTTTCATATCGGTTCATTTACTTTCAACACCACATTTTTGATCATCGAAAAATAGTTTACAAAATACATTACCAAACATATGCCCACGGTACCAAACCTGAAAGGGTAGCCTGTCTCTTTTGTTAATTGCACATTCTCCATCAATTGATCTTTTAATAGTCCACACAGGTCGAAGTCCTGACCTTCAATTATCATTTTGTGTGAGATGTAGACTTCACTAGCTGAAGTTGCTCCTTCTCTATTCTTGAAAAATACTTTATATGATATTCCGTGCGCAATGTACTTTTTCATAGGGTGCTTGATTTTCGAGATTATTAGTGCCCTTTGATCTCCAATTATTTCAGTTAGGGTTTCAACTCCTTTATTCTGGATGGATTTCTTTCTTGGTATGTCCCTGAATTTACATAATCCAGTCAAATTTCAAATTAGTTCCTTCGAAATGGTGTAAGGTTTGTCTAGAATCAAGGTGTCATTATGTAATCTGCTCAAGATGAATTTAACAAATTCTGCGTTCTCGAAGTATGAAAACTCATTCCAAATATCCAAATTCTTGTGTTTGGCTTCTCTTAACCACTTCAATTCATTGAGTAACAACAAATTTCTCATGGACCTAATATTTTCACTATTGTATTCACCCAAATTGATTGACCCTTTGATTTGTTCCATTTTTCCTTTTGTATTTTATGTTTATCAACCACACACCAAATTATATGAAAATCTGAAAACAACTAAAATACATGATGTGTTTCGAGATTCGCCGCCGAATTAACTTCACTTCTTGAAGTTTTTCTACCGAGTGCTCTCCTTCTTTTCTCCTTCGATGCAAAGTGACAAATGAGAGTTCCAAATTTTCTTTTATAGTTCACACACTTGTAATAAATTCTTTTCCCCTAGGTTTCCCGGATACTCTATTTTCTCAGATAGGGAGAGAAAAAATTCTTTCATGGACCTATGATTTATTGAAATATCTTATGCATGTTTTCCAAAACCTATACATATCATTGATACACCTTTTCAATCATCCTTCATGTTTCGGTACCAGCTTTGGACAGGGGAAATTTTTTTTTCTTGGAAAACTCCTCTTGGGCCAATGGCCTGAGATCAATTTCCAGAAGAATTACCAGAAGCAAGTTCCAATGCAGAACCATTTCCAACATCAGATTCGTTCTTCCTTACCCATGTCTTCTTCATCTGATCTCTTATTTCATCCACAATCATTTTTCCTTTTTCTTTATCATTTTTCTATGTATTTCTATCATTGTATACTAGATCTCTTTTACCCATATTTCTATTTCTACAAAATCTTGCAATGTGACTGTATCTATTGCAATTGTGACACACAGTAGCTCCTTGTCCAAAAAAATAATTCCATTTATTTCTTCTTGATCTACATTGATTAGAAATATGTCCAAATCTTCCACAGGTATAACATTCAACATTCCTTCTAGAGTAGTTTGACATAGTTCTACATTCAATTGATTTATGACCAAACTTTTTGCAATTGAAACATTGACCAGAGAATGATGGATTACTTGATTTCATTTTACTTCTACATTGAGCAACCATATGACCGAATTTATTGCAATCATAACAATATCCATTAAAATTTTGAGCATTAGGTTGTCTTATTGGATACCTTCCACTATTGTTCATCTGATTTCCTTGCCTGGAATTTCTTTGTCCAGATCCAGAACTTTCTCCTTTCTTATATCCAATACCTCACTTATCTTTAGCATTCTTTTGTCATTGAGTTAGCTCATCAAGCTTAACATAACTAATCTTAAACTTTTCTTTGTATTCATTTGTAGTAGTAAGTTCATTCCTGAGAATAACAATCTATTTTTCAAGATCTTCTTCATTGTTTCTGGATTGGAGTAGTTCAATTTCCATCTGAATGAATTCTTCATTTACTCTTCTACATTCATTAGATTTTCCTTTTAAGGACTAAGCAAGGTTCTCCTCATTCTTCTTCCTTTCTTCAATCTCTTTAGTCAACTTCATCACCATATATTCTATTTCATGTTTTAGGGTAGCATTGTCTTTGGCAAGCTTTTCACATTCTTCATTTATTTCCTTCAAGTTTTGATTCAGGTGAGCATCATCCATGTTTTCACTTTCTTTCTACTTAATCTGGTCATAGAGATATTTCCTCTTTTCCCTAGATTTAACAATCTAATCTTTCAATGTCTAAATGAATTTCTTAGCATCCCTCAGATTTGCTTTCAATTCCTAGAATTTTGCTTTAGATTGATCAAGGTCATCAAGTGCCACCACAAGTTGTTGATGAAGACTACTAGAGTCTATTACATTCCAAGATCCACCTCAAGCTGCTAAACTTCTTTAGAGGAACTAGATGCTTTGATACCAATTGTTGGACTCAAGGGAACACTGAGAGGGGGGGTGAATCAGTGTTTTGCAAATCTAAACTTTATTATTCTGATAATTAAAAAATTTCAACATTAAACCAAAGAAAGATGCAAACAAACAAAGTAATCATCCACAACACCATAACACAATGATTTTTATGTGGAAACCTTGTTAGGGGAAAAACCACTATGGAGGTTAATCCACAATTTGAGTACTCAAATATAAGTTTTTACAAAAGGGAATGAACTTGCATTTAGGCACACTGCCTAGAGCTCACTGCTCAATATAAAGGCTCACTGCCTTACAAAATTTCAGATTAAAACCATCTAAAGGGTTGAATTGAAGTAGTAGCATCTACTTATGCCAATTTATAGTTTTGGTTAGGCTCATGGATTAGATTTTGGATCCTTAGTCTGATTTTTTTATTTGCTCTGCTCTCCTCTGCAATTCACAACACAAATCCATGCATAGATGAATTCACACCACTATCCTTCTGATTTTCACAACATACACTCATATACTTTGCATACTACACATTCACATATTCGAAATGATACTACTGATATTATATATATATCCGTTGTCAAAGATTTGATCATTCATATGTCGGCTTACAGAAAACATAAAATACTTTTTAACTGTCGGCTAAATCCACCACTAATTCTTTATGTGTATCCTACAAAGTTGGTTAAGAAATAGATAGGAACCAAATAAAAATATTTGATCACAAAAATATTTAACTAATTACTTCTTAAACATCCACAACAACTAGTTTTGCCAAGTCAACCTTCTAACACAAATAATCAGAAAATTAGTGCACCAAATCTCCTAGATCGTACACCAGTGAATGAACACCAATATACTTCTCGATTAAGGTAATATAAAGACCAAAAAACCTTCCTCTAAGATCCACAAATCAAAATAATATCTTGGTGAGGCATTCAGATCGACATCTTTTCCTTTAATCGAATGCCCTGTTCTTCATTTTGTTCAACCAGTATGAACCAATACTAGACAGTAGATCGGATAAGTGACTTTAGGTTACCATCAATGACAACACTAGAAGCCATATGCCAACAAATAAAAGAGTACTTGGGACATAAAATGAATCCACAAGCATTTGAAATAAACATCATAAATGTTGAAACATGGAGGGGCACTACTTTGATTCTCTAGTCTTCCATTCCCCAAATACCAGATCCTTTTAGAAATGTGATTAGGCTTGATAGATCAAAGGTATCACTTCCTCATATAAATGCTAGGGCATTGGTTTCTTTGAACTCAAGGGTTGAGGTACTAGAATCCTTAGAAATTAATTTTGATGATTATCTACATTCATGTGAATTAGAATTCTTGGGCGATATAAATGCTTGTTATCTTTGTAGGAGGGAAGGGCACATTCAAAGGAATTTCCCCATTATCCATTAAAAACCAAATAGGCATATCCCCAAGAAAGATAAAGAGGGAAAGGTTACTTCTCAAAATGACGAGTCTCGAAATACTAACCAATAAAAGGGAAAATCAAACTTAGTGGATCCAAGTGAGGAAAACACTGCTTCTGATAGTGGGTGTTCCTCGCTAATAAAGAACTCTAGGGAACCAAACCACAAAAAAATGCAAGTTGAACACCTTAACCAAGAATAGGAAAGTGGAAATAATTCCCTTGGAAAACATATTGAAACCACATTCTTAACCTCAAGGGGATTACAAAAGAAGTAAAAATTCTCCCTCGAGGACCATGTTGAAATCAACATGGTAAATTCTTTTGATCCTCTCATAGAAGAGGAGGGGGCAACTAGGAATAAACCAATGACAACTTAAAAAAAATCTAGAATACCTAATGGGGATCACATAAAGTACTTCCAATGAGGCTCCCCACCTATAAAAGTGATTAAATCGGTTGCTGTGAAAAGAAATACACAAAAAATAGTGATGGAAAATATTAGGAAGAATATAGAGTTAGCTAATCAATAAAAACATGAAAATAAAAGTTAAAATAGATTCCTTAAGGAGTTTGAAGAAATTGAAGCATGCATAAAAGGGGTTAATTTTAATAACAACTCTTGTGATCCTAAACCAAGACCAAATACAATATAAGTAAATATTACAAAGGGGTTAAACATGAAACCTTGAAAATGACAATTCTATGTTTTAGGGGATAGAACAACTGATTTTCTACAAGTTTCACTCAAGGGAACCTTAGAGATATCAATCCAAGAATGGAATAAGGGAAAGAGATCTACTAAAGGCTATACTAGGGTATGATCAAAGACTAAAGAGGGGTTCACCACCAAGCTAGGGCTTGGAAAAAAAAGAAATGTAAAAGATGTGCAAAACCTAACTATATGACCTAAATTATGAAATTGAAATGCATAGTAAAAGTCCAAGAGAGTATAGAAGTTCACTTGGAAATTGAAGAGGCTTGAATGAGGGTTTGAAATACTAGAAATAATACTTCTTGATGAAAATTGGGACTCATATGCCAGTAGGGGTGATTTAGTCCTAGTTTATGGTTTCGGATCGAAGCCAAAATCTGGAACTACTAAATTAGGATTTGTAGAAAAAGTCTAAAAATAGGTAACTGAGACTCATACACCACAAGTGGTGATTTATTCCAATATTAGGGTTTCTCAAAAACTTTGATATACTCTTAAGTTCTCATGTAGCTTCCTTCTTGTCAAATATATGAGTCTGAAACACTGAATTCTTTCCTATAGGTGACTTTTTGTGATCTTGCAAGTAAGGTGACAACTTTGAAAACTTTGTAACTTGAAATTTTTTCTCCAATCTATCTCTTCAATGAATATTCAACCTAGATCTAAAAATAACACATCAAAGAGAGGGAAAAATGTTTTTTTTTTTAGTGGAAAGGGGTTTGCCTTGGTCAAACTCCGTTTTGGTAATCAAACCTTGAAATGCATAAAAATACAATCAAGGAATGATGAATGAAAAAATATGCAATGTTGCAACTAACCAAAAACTTCAAACAAAGGATACACTCTTGTATGTAATGGCTAGCATAAATGTAGATCTTGACTCTTTTCTTGAATGATATGGATCTTGATTTGAATGCTTGCTTGAATCATAAAACCCTACATCACGAATGTTAGCTCAAAAACAAAATGTGATGAATGATGAATTTGACATGATGCTTGATAGTCACTCTTGAATGATATTGAATTCTTTATAATTCTCTCACTTGAATTCTCATACGATCACTTAAATTTCTAGGAGAAAATATGTGAAATAACCTTGTATTTATACTTTTTTATGCCAAATTTCTCGAAATGACAACACTACAAGCCAAGATCAAATTTAGGAGAATAAAATCCCACCAAGAATTTTAATTCAAACTAATTCTAAGCTAAGTGGGAATCATACACCAGTTGGGGTGTATGAGTCCCATTAGGCTAAGCTTCAGACACATTTTTCAAGAAATGCTTAGTTTAATGCCAAACTCAGATCTAGGTTGCGAAACTTAGGTGGGACCCATATGCCCAAGGTGGTTTCTGAGTCCTAGATCACTAAATATGGGCCATATAATCCAAAATCATTAATTAATGATTGGTCACTTGATATCTATCAATATTATCCTTGGAAAGATGCATTAGTTGAGACTTGTAGATGCAAAATAAGACCAAATAAGGCATAAAGAAGCCTAATTTTAGTAGGGAGGGCATAAAAAAGTGTGAAAATTTAAAGCGCTACATTTTTTATACACTACATTTATCCCCTACTTTAGTGAGAGGAGGATTTTGCTTCAAAATCAAACTAAAGTAGATAAACTCGCATCATCAGGGGTCTAAAAGTACCAATGCTAGTAAGATAGGATGAAAATGATCAAGAGGGTTATGCAAGACCCTAGGATCAAGATCCTATATCAAACCATCATAGGAACAAGAGAACACACATGTAAATAAGGAGCAACAAGCATACATTGCCAAAGAAAAAAGAAAAAGAAAACTAAAAACAAAAGGGGTGGATCAATCTTCGATCGTTTTTCCCACATGCTGTGGATCAGATCTAGGTTGTTTGTCCAAGAAAGTTTACAAGTGGAACATGATTTCCACTATGCAAACCAAACACATGCTCACAAGGGTTAGTGGAACCTTAGTCCATCCACTAGGTGAGCCCCCAATGAAACACATACACATGCGACCGATATGTGCTCACACAAACAAGCAAGTGGCTGTGGGAAATCCATTCCTAAGTTTGGCTCCCATACTTAAAACCATACCAAAACTATACCTCCTGATAACTTTGATAAGGCTCCACACAAAATTAACTTTGAGCTTCATGAGGCAAGCAAAACTTCATATGCTTGAAACCCATGAAAAAATAAGATGGCTCCACAGTCAAGCAAAGTGTGTTATACAAGGTGGCCATATAACCAATATTATAAATGAAAATAGTGTAAGGTATGGGGTGATCCCATAATACTAGTTTAAAATTTTTGGCCAAACTGGACACTGAACTAAGTTTTCTAACTAACTCTTCATTTTCAGACACCTATAGCGGTTAAACCATGAGGAATTTGAAGATGATGCAAACTAGTGATTTGTGAAATTTTATCTGTAGATTCTAAATACATTTTTTTTCAAAAATTTTGGAATCAGATTGCACTTATTTTTCCATCTCCTTTGAAAACTAGTTTTATTCAGTAAACAACATTTTTAAGGAGTGATGCTCACCATATAACACAACTTTTTTTCCATCAAGGATAATTTTTTTTTTTTTTGAATTTAGATTTGTTACTATGATTTCTAGTGCTTCCAATTAGTTTCATAGTCTTTTATTAAAATTTTTCCTTAATCAAGTTTCAAAGTCAATCAAATTACAATTTAGACATAGGCAGAATGTATAACACATAACTTTTTTTTGTATGTATCCAAATTCAAATTTTTTTTGTTGGATCAAGGACTTCAATATCTGGTGCACTCATGTTTTTTTTTTTTGATAATCTTCTAGTTTTCCACAGGTGCAGAACAAAGAGCTTGACTTTCAATGAAAAACCTACATTCACAAGAAAAAAAATAAAAATATATAATAATAAAATTAAATTTATTTAAAATTACACTTTTTGGGAAGCTCATAATAAGGACTACATACTTAATTTTAAATGAATTCATTTGATACCCCAAAAGGTAAATCAAAAGTGGTTTTTTATTATCATTTTGATAGATGTAAATGAGACTCTATTATAGGTATGGTTTAAAAGTAGCGAGGTTCTACCCAAGGGGGTTTGATCTAAGGTGGTTTGATCAAATCCTCTTCAACTAGAAATCATTCAAATGAATTTTTTTAAGACTTAAATCATTATATTTTCTAAAAATATGTGATTTCAGCAAAAAATAGAATCTCCTAGAAATTGTAAACTAGCATTATGGGATCACCCTAGATTCAAAGGATTTTTCTTAGTTCATGTAAGGTCTTAACTTAGGGAACACCGTGTCTAATGTCTCCAAGAGAGGACCAATCGAATAACAGAAGATTCACAACTTAGGGGATGCAACATGTTGCATCAAGCCACTAAGAGGACTATAATATGCTAAGAGAGATCATGCTCTTGAAGGAAATCACACCCAATCTCACCATAAAGCGAAAGACACATCACATGAAGTAAGAAGACTACACAATGAAAAATTAGAAATGTAAAAGAATAATTCCAATGTATGCCCCCACTTTAAAGAAATTTCTAAGCACCATGCTGTGAGCAATTACTTTAAATTAGAAAATGATCAACGCTAACAATAAAGAGAACATGAGAGCTTATTTGGAGAGCACTATGCCAATTCATATGCTTCCCAATAGAGCTACGTCATGAAGAGGGGTTTCCCCCAAAATGAAATCCCAAAATAATATAAGGGATCCATTGATTCGAGGTCAATGTTGTTGCAAGTATGGATGAGTTTCATGGTGTTGTCATTAATGTTGTGGGTAAGTGCACCAAGATGGTTCCAAAAAAGGGGACTTAAGTGGCCACTTTTTTTTTCTGAAATCAAGAAATATTGACCTTGGACGTGAAATTGAGGATAGTTACACTCAAAATTTTGAGATGGAACAAAAACAAGGATCAAAATTCTTCGAGTTTACTTTCTAAACTACTAATTTATTTTTAAAATGGTTGAGATTAAGGGGTTCAAAATAGGGACATACGCAAATTGGTGATGTTTTTGTTAGAGAAACATAACATAACAAATCTTATATGACCCTAGTACGGTGAACCTTTTTTTAGTATTTTTAAAGTTGCAATGGTTAGAAGTTAGCCAACAGTATGTATTTGATGCACATTTTTTATGATAATTTTTTAATGAATATTTGTTTTTTTACTAATTTTTGAAGTGGAAACTTCCTGAAAAATAAAATTTTGGCTGTGCTACCCCTACAAATTTTGGAAACTAGTTGAATTTTTTTTATTTATTTTTTTGAATTTTTAGAATAGAGTGTAGTTTCTAAAAATGTAATTTATTTGAAAATTCAATGAACAGTTAATTTATAACAAAAAAAAAACCAAACACTGCTTTTTGGCAAAAAAGAGACATACAAACAAAAGAAATTATGGATGAAAGGATTAACATTATCATAAAGTGAAAAAAATTACATCGTTGAATAGCTAAGAGAGAACCCAACATTACCCATGTGTTTGATTTTTTCGATATTGAACCACATGCAATCCTGACGGTGAGCACGAACTCGATTATGTGAAATATGGTAGATTTTGTAAAATCACGTCTCTGGTAGTTGGGAATGCCCTCCAAGCCTTTGGGTTTGTATTCCAAGAAAAATACCAATCCTAAGGCTCAGAGATTCCCAAAGCAAGATATAACGCAAGCGCACTATAATGTGCTCGCGTTATATCTTAGTTTTGACATGGTTTTTTTCTTCTGTCGGAAACATGTCAACTAAGACATAACACGAGCATGTTATAACACGCTCGTGTTATGTCCTCCTTTATGTTAAATTCCAGTCTATTGAATGTATGCTGATATATTTGTATATTTTTATGTACATGTATGATTATATGTCATGTATGTATGCATGTATGTATGCTTGTATGTATGTATGCCTATATGTATCAATGCATGTATATTGTATGTATGCCTATATGTATGTAAGATTGTATCTACGCATGTATGTATGTATGGATGTAGGATTGTGTGTACATATTTATTATGCTTGTATGTATGTATTTATGTATGTATTTAGAGGGAGGGAGAATTTAGAGAGAGAGAGAGAGTCTGGAGAGAGGGAGAGGGGATGGAAGTGAGAGTTTAAGAGAGAGGGAGTGGGAGAGAAGGGGTTGGAGTGAGAGGGACTTAGCTAGGTAGGGTGGGAAGGATAGAGGGAGGGAGAGAGAGAGAGGGGGGTGGGAGAGAGGGAATTGAGAGAGGGAGAGGGAGAGAGAGGGGAGAGAGAGAGATAGAGAGAAAGAGAGAGTTATGTAGGTAGGGTGCCAAAGGGAGAGACTTGAGAGTGTGAGGGGGTGAGAGGGAGAGACTTGAGAGATAGGTAGTGAGATGGAGTGTGAGAGAGAGGGAGTGTGAGTGAGAGACATGAGAGAGGGAGAGGGTGTGGGAGGGAGTGACCTGATAGAGGTAGAGAAAGAGGGGGTGGAGTGAGAGGGACTTATATAGGTAGGGTGGGAGGGATAGATAGAGAGAGGGGAGAGAGAAAAAGAGAGAGTTGCCTAGGTAGGTTGCCAGAGGGAGAGACTTGAGAGAGAGAGGGAGTGGGAGGGACATAGAGAGAGATGGATAGAGGGAGTGAGAGAGGGTGGTAGGGATTGATTGAACGAGAGGTACGTAGAAAGAGGGAGAGGGTAGATAAAGACAATTAGAGAGGGTAGGAGGGATGGAGGGAAAAAGAGGTGAGATGTATAGATAGAGAGAAAGTGATAGGGGTTGAGGGATTAGAGTGGAGGACCTATAGGGTTGATGGTTTCTAAGGTATTAGGGTTTAAGGGTTGAGGGTTGAGGGAATAGGGTCGATGGTAGACGGTATTGGGTTGAGGGTATAGGGTAGAAGGCTTAAGGGTTTAGGGTTGAAGGGTTTAGGGTTAAGGGTTTACTTGGTTGAGGGTAAAGGGTTTAGGGTTTAGGTTTGAGGGTATATGGTTGAAGGATTAGGTTAAGGGTCCAATGTAAAGGGTAGAGGGTATAGGGGTTGAGGGTTTAGGTTGTAAGGATTGAGGGTTGAGGGTTGAGAATTGAGGGTTGAGGGTTTAATGTATAGGGTAGATGGTAGAGGGTTTAAGGGTTTACGATTGAGGGTTGAGGATTGAGGGTTTAAAGTTGAGGGTGGAGGGTTGAGGGTATAGGGTTGAGGTATTGGGGTTGAGGGTCCAATGTATAGGGTACAGGGTATAGGGGTTGAGGGATTAAGGTTTGAGGGTTTATGGATTAGGGTAGAGAGTTTTCTTGGATTTAAGGGTGTAAGAGTTGAGGGATTAGGGTAGAGGGTAGAGGGTAGAGGGTAGAGGGTAGAGGGTAGATGGTAGAGGGTTTAAGAGTTTAGGGTTTAAGGGTTGAGGGTTGAGGGTTGAGGATCTAGGGTTGCATGCTTAGGGGTTTAAGAATTAAGGGATTAAGGGTCAAGAGGGTTGAGGGATTAGGGTAGAGAGTTTACTAAGTGGGTTTAAGGGTTTAAAGGTTGGGGGATTAGGGTTGAGCATAGAGGGTAGAGGATTGAGGGTAGAGGGTAGAGGGTTTAAGGGTTGAGGGTTTAGGGTTGAGGGATAAAGAGATTATAGGGTAGAGGGTATAGAATTCGACGGAATACAATTTAAGGGTTGAGGGATTAAGAGGGTAGAGGGGTTGAGGGATTAGGGTTTAAGGGTTGAATTTTGAGGGATTAATAGGGTATAGGGGTTGAGGGATTAGGAAGGTATAGGGGTTGAGGGATTAGGGTTTAAGGGTTGAGGGATTAAGAGGGTATAGGGGTTGAGGGATTAGGGTTTAAGGGTTGAGGGTTGAGGGATTAAGAGGGTATAGGGGTTGAGGGATTAGGGTTTAAGGGTTGATGGATTACGGTTTAAGGGTTGAGGGTTTAGGGATTAAGAGGGTATAGGGGTTGAGGGATTAGGGTGTAAGGGTTGAAGGATTAAGAGGGTATAGGGATTGAGGGATTAGGCTTTAAGGGTTGAGTGTTTAAGAGTTGAGGGATTAGGGCAATAAGGGTTGAGGGTTGATGGTTGAGGGATTAAGAGGGTATAGGGGTTGAGGGATTAGGGTTTAAGGGTTGAGGGTTGAGGGATTAAGAGGGTATAGGGGTTGAGGGATTAGGGTTTAAGGGTTGAGGGTTGAGGGTTCAGGGATTAAGAGGGTATAGGGGTTGAGGGATTAGGGTTTAAGGGTTGAGGATTGAGGGATTAAGAGGGTATAGGGGTTGAGGGATTACAGTTTAAGGGTTGAGGGTTGAGGGATTAAGAGGGTATAGGGGTTGAGGGATTAGGTTTTAAGGGTTGAGGGTTGAGGGTTGAGGGATTAAGAATTGAGGGATTAAGGGTCAAGAGGGTTAAGGGATTAGGGTAGAGAGTTTACTAAGTGGGTTTAAGGGTTTAAGGGTTGGAGGATTAGGGTTTAAGGGTTGAGGGTTGAAGGATTAGGGTTTAAGGGTTGAGGGTTGAGGGATTAAGAGGGTACACCCTTAAACTATTAACCCTCCACTCTCTATCTCTCTCTCACTCTCCCACTTTCTCCCACTCTATCTTTCTCCCACTCTCCCCCTCTCTCCATCTCTATCTACATCTCTCCCACTATCTCATTCTCCCCCTCCCCCTCTCCCTCCCTATCTCCCTCTCTCTCTCTCTCTCTTTCTACCCCTCTCCCTCTCTCCCACTCTCTCCCACTATCTCTTTCTCCCCCTCTCCCTCTCCCTCCCTCTCTCCCTCTCTCTCCCTCTTTCTCCTTCTCCCCCTCTCCCTCTCCCTCTCCCTCCATCTACCCCCCTCTCTCTCCCACTCTCTCTTTCTCCCACTCTCTTTCTTTCAACCATACACCCTCTACCTTTAACCCTGACCCCTTAAACCCTAAAACAATTATACCCTCAACCCTACCTCCCTCTCTACTATATATTTGTCATCTCTGTCTACCTCTCTGTCTCTCTCTCCCACACACACACACACACACTCACCTCTATCTCCTTTACTATAAGGGTACGGTGGAGAGATATGCAATTAGGATAGAGGGTATAGACAAAGAGGGATAAATTAAATCTATTTAAAAAACCATATTTCATATAACATGAGCGCATTTTGAAGTAGACATGTTATCGTTTTAGAAAAAAATAACACGCCCACATTATAACATAAGCGCATTTTATCTTCCACTAAAAACGATAAAAAATTTCAATATACTCGTGATGTCAAGGCCCACATTCTGCATATTCTCCTGGTTCTGCACATGCTCTGACAAAAAGTAGCTTTTTGATGATGTTGTGAAGTGTGCAAGCATGTTATTCACAGTCCACCACCTTTTCCATGATATTTTTACCACCTTTGCATGAAATAGCAGAGTTTCCACATTGAAAGACATATTCAAGTTTGAGTTCCATTGAAAACTGATATACAATTGAAGTTTGGAGGGGAACAAGCTTTTGAAAAAGTCAAATTGTTGTGAAGTTTGAAGAAAGAAGAAGCTAAGGATACATAATTGGGTTGAACTCCTCCATTTGAAAGTCTAGTTTTTTAGGTATATGAAGTCTTTACACATTTTCTTTCATTCTATTATGGATTTCTTTCATTTTTTTTATTTTGCATATTCCATGTTGATCATTGTTTGTTTGTCATTATAACCTTAGGTTGTCAATGCACATTTTAAATTAAACAATTATATATACAGTTGCCAATTACCATTTTAAACCTGATGCAGAGAATCTACTAAGATCCACAAATCGTCAAGAGTACTTCTGACCCTAACTTAAATTGAAGAAGATCAACCAACAAACTCAGTCATCTTTTCATCAAAATCTTTCAATTTCACTTGATTTCATATTTCCACAAAACATTAGAACTTGGCTTCAACTCTTTGTTAGACTCAAAAATAGATTAAACATCATAAAATTGATTGTAACATAGCATAAACCTACTTAGAAACTCAGAACCATTCATTTCATTCATGATTCACTAATTGAAGAACTCAATGCTGCAACTTACATGAAAAAATAACACAAATCAAGGAAAGTAACTACCAAAATTTATTGAGAAATACAAGGCACTATAATCATCATGTTATTGACTGAAATAAACAAAATACACATTCCAAATATCTCACCAAAATTCTTCCTTTCAGCATGCTTCCCCTAGCACTATTCCAAACCCGTGGTGTAGGGGCACCTACAACCATGTTTCAAAATCTACTTTGGTGACTTTTTGTTTTAAGGTCTTTGGGTGAGTTCAAGAGTTTTTAGATGCTTTGTCATATATTTTATTGAAAATAAGGTCTAAAGAAACCAATCTTTCATGTATTTAGGGATTTTGTGAGTTTGGTGATCAAATGTGCAAGTATGCACTCTTGCTTCAGAAAATTGTCAATTTTGCCATATAATATTTGAAGGAAAATTATTCAAATTTTAAATGGAAGTGCAAGACAAGATTCTAGAAGTTGTATTAGGGATGAAATAAAGGTGTTTGAGTGGTCTTAGGTGTCTTGGACAACAAAGTTGCATAATGTTGCCTATTTAGCAAAAGTTGTCAATGTTAGCAATTTTTAAGACAAATGAAGGGCTTGGTGTGAAATTGATATTATTCCATAAAGGAGTGTTCCTACTTTCATTTGGCTCCCTTTAAAGAGGTTTTCATTGAACTTTGTGCTTGGAATTCATAAATTTCTAGAAATCGGGTTCTTGGACAGTCAAGGGTTTGAGGGCAATTTAATGTCCTAGATAGCATCCCACCTATTGTACTCTCTGTGACTTGGTGGGGTGACCATGTAGGATGTACTTACGATGTTATTAGGATTAGAGAAGAACAAGTTTAAATTTTCCTCATGAATGATGTTGGTTTAAGGGGAAATACCCTATTTTCTCATAGAAAATAATTTTTGCAGACCTGAGAAAGAGGGTGCAGAATTGACAAAGGGAAGATGAGGGTTCCTTAAGCTTGGAGGGACCTATAAAGAGGTGTCTAGGAAGTTGTGGAAGGTAGAGTTTCAGTAAGGAGGCTTAAAAACCCTTGTTTCCTAGGTTCTAGAGAGGGTTTTGAAACTTTTTGATGGAATGAGTACTTGGGGTCCTCGAACCTTGATAATTGTTAGTTTTGAAACCTAAGACAAGAATTTTTTTATTCATGGAGGACTGGTGGTGGGTTATTGAAGGGGTCCCTTTGTAAAATTGGCTAATTTGGGCCCTAAAACAGTGGAATTTGTCATTTTGAGGAAAGTGTCTTAAAAGAGTAATATGTGGATTTTTTATATGTCTCATACCAATGAAATGGATATCTATATCAATCATTTGTTTGATAGGTTTTTTGGGAGGTTTGTGAGAAAAATCCTTAAAATTGATTTGTGAAGCCTATAAGGCATTTTTGGGTCAAAAGTGGCTTTTAGAAGAGTTTTTTTGATCTTCTTTTTGTAGGTGGTTGAATGTAAATATGCTGAAATATTGAAGGTGTTGACACTCTTTTCCTGCATCAAATTTCAATTTGGAGTCATAATGAAGAGTCATGGTTGATAGGTAACCCTGTTGTCCTGTTGAGTCAATTGAAGGTTGATGTCTTGGTTGGCATATTTGAGAGAAGATGTGTTAGTTTTTATCTTGGGTTCCAACGACTCTTCATAAACCTGGTTCTAGGCACAAAAATACTCCCCCAACATATCTAACTTGTTTTGTAACTTCTCAACTAACTTATCTCTTGAAACTTTGCCAAAAATCTAATTTTTTACAAATCTCAGGCCAATCTCCCCCTAAACACCTAGAATGACTCAAAAGAAATAAATACATATTAAGAGTGGTCTCATATACCTTATATAACATATATCAAGATCTTAGAGTAAAAAAAAACAGAAACCTTTCTCTTACCCATCTTCACATGCACCAAAAACCCTCCTTTTACCCAAGAAACTAGTGGTTTATTGAAAAAAACACATCCAACCCTCACACAATCTTATGAATAATTAAAATAGGTATAAAATGGTCTGAAAAAACTCAATTCAACAAGAAAACATGCTTCCCCAATGCAAAACACACTTTAGCATATCAAACCCACTCGAAATCTCATGGAAAACTGAATATTTCACTCTAGGGCTTCATGCCCAACACCCTTTTAGACCTCCCCTGCACACAAATAGCATTCCCTCACCTATTTATTGATGATCTTCCTTCAAATATTCATAATCATTCTTTGCATCGATTTTTTCCTAAAGCCTAGACAATAACTTCTTGAATTGACAATTTTCATTCAACGGTGCTTCTACAACATGTATGCTTCCATAGTTTGTATACATATATATGACATAAGTTGAAATTTTGTATGCTTATCCATGCTATAGATAAAATTATCTGCCATGCCAAATAAAAAGACAAAGAGGAAACTAATAGATGAAGAGAAGGAAACCTTCAAAGAAAAGGAGAGAGTTTGGATGGTGACATATCATGAAAAGAAGAAATTGGGAATGATTGATGAAAACAAGCTAATTGAAGAGGAACCTCAACCATCAAAAAGAGAAAAGGAATTGGTAGCACAAAAGGAATGAATGTGAAAGTATCATGGTAAGACAGATTCAGATACCATAGTTGGAGACACACCCTCTATGGCAAGTGAATATGAAGGGACACCACTAAGCACAAGAAAATATGGAGGGACAACATCTACTAGAAGTGAATATGGAGGGACACCATCTATTGCAAGTAAATATGGAGGGACACCATCCAACACATCTCAAGTTGAGAGTACATCATCAATCGGATTTGACGAAGAAGGTATGCTATCATCCCATTGTGAACCTGGGGGTATGTCTTCTTCTCCACCCTCGATTGAAGGTACGCAATCTAGCTCACCTCAATTAAATATTGATGAAATTCCTAATTTTGAGATGTATGTACCTAGGAGAAGACCACCTAGAATTTTGTGTAGAAATCCAAAGTATTCGATTAATATTGATGAGGATATTTTGTAGCACATGGAAGGTAAGATTCTAGCACACACTTGTAGAATATATGCTGATAAGATTTAGAAATTATTCTTTGAAAGGCTAAATGAGACTGCAAGATGTCAACTATTTGTTGAAATGATGTGGGGTGTAAAGTATAGGAACGTCATGAAGACTCTTGGGTTGAGAAAATCAAATGCATTGAGTGAAGACACTATTGTGAAGAATCTAATGGATGCTTATGAGAGTGTGGGTAAGACCTCATGCTCAAAGGATAGTAATGTCACCCAACATGTCATTCCATCAACTTTTGTAATCTGTCAAATAAAGAGAGCTCATCTCATTATAAAGATGAGTGAACAAATGGGAATTAGTAGAAATTTTTTATCAAGAGCCATTCACAGGTGGCAAAGAATTGAGGGCACTGATTCAAATGAAAAATGGGAATTCTCAGGGAGACTCATGAAAAGATAAAGAAGTTGTCGAAGCCTTGAGAATACTAATTTAAGAGTATTGGAAGAATAACACAAGGCCATTTCTGAATCAAAGGGATGTGGTAAGAAGGAGAATCGGTTGTCAAAATCATGAGCCACATCCAAAGCATTTTTTGGATATGACTCAAACCCAATTTTTTCATAAATTTGAAAATGATTATCCTCAAATTAGTATTTGTCAAAGATTTTTTGAAATGTTTAGACCTTTTTATGTCAAGATAAATCAAACATGCACTACTTGTTGTTGTAGAATACATATTGAATTCTCTAACCATTATGATGTTTATCATTCTATATGTTTAGATTTGTATACTAACGATGTTTTGCAGGATTGTGGCATAAAAGCCCCACCAAAATCTTCAAGAGAGTTCTTATCAAAAAATTTATGTGAAATAGAGGATGGCCAAATATTCTATAGGACAACATTCTTGGATGGTTCATGCAAGCGTTGTGGTGGTTTCCAGTGTATGCCAGTATGTCAACATATGGAAAACACAGATGAGGTGGGACAAAAAATAGTAGAGTTCAGGAAGTATAAAACAGTGGCATATGCTACCAAAGATGGGTCTCAAGAAAAAAAGGTGTGATTTGGTTATTGAGAAGATTCCAGTGTACCAGTTTATTCCATGTTTCATGAAAATATACTATCTGAGTATGCAATGCATACCCATAGAGCCCAATGGTTGGACACATGATTCAAGCTATGCAAGGAAACCTTTCTAGTTAGCAACATAGTATCAGTGGTTGAATTTGCAGAGAACTACACTCTACAACCACAGTGCGAGGTGCAATCATAGTATTACAACTCCACATAGGTTTTGATATTTGTGCACATAGAATTCATTCATGCATCTAATAGTACAGATGACCAAAGGAAGGTATTGAGGGAGTACCACTTTTACATTAGTGATGATCACACACATTCTCTGGAGTTCATGCAAGATTGCTTCCAGATGTACTATAGTGGTTGGATCAAAGGGGCATAGCATACGAATGATAATAATATGGCTGGATAACTATGTAGCACAATTCAATAACTCGCACATGTTCTACTAGTTGTGTAGGATGCATGTCATTACAGGTGTTCAACATATGTGGAACTTCTGTGAGGCCGAGCATGGAAAGGGGGAGCATGATCGTGTGGGAGCATGTGTCAAAAGAGCATTAGCATGAGAAGAGTTAAAGTATACAGACAATGCAAAGTTAACAGATGCAAAATCAATTGTTGAGTGGTGTAATTCTTTGATGGGTGCAGGTAATGAAGGTACATCTTCAATTCGTAAATTTTTTTGGTTGATGGTTGATACTAACATTGCACCATATGAGGGTTGTTGTACATTAACAGGATCGAGTGAGGTACACTCTTTCCTTAGCTCAAATATAGGTTCATGGAGTATCAATACACAAAATATGGCATGATTTTGTTCTTCATGTACAATGCAAGCCTGGAATGATTGTGAATTAGGGGAGTGGGTTGACAAATGGTTGACAAGTTATCTTAGCCCACTTCACACGTATCGCCCTCCGATGGCATTGGAACTAACACAGATGGAATCATCAGTCAAATTTGACCACGTATCAAATCTAGTTCAACTAGGTGATATATCTACTTGCTTAGTTTTTGAAATTCCATATCGTTATCTTACTTTGTAGTGTATTCATAATGTTAACTAATTTTAAGAGATTTTTTGCACATATCAATGCTAGGCATGTTTATGCAATTATTGCAAATGAAGAAAATGAAGAAGGAACATAATATTACTTGTCTCATTGTGTTGAGGCGAAAAAGAAATTGGAGGCCCCAGTTATAGATGGAGAAAACATCGAATACCCTATAGGCTCAGTTGTGGTTACTGGAACATGGCTAAGAAGGTACCCACATTCGAGTGTTAAACATTGGCTATTTCAGGACTTTGAAATGCATCGTAAGATTCTTCATTACTCAAACCTTGTCATGGCATCCAATGTTTGTTTGACCAAATATGGAGGAAGACCTTTGAACAAGAGCTTGTGGAAGGTCCGTGAGTCTGACCATGAGGCAATACTTGACACAATAAAGAGTAGAGAAGACCCGAATGGTTCGTTGGATTAATTTGTAAGTATATGTAGATTGGTTCTTATTAATTTATACTTGTATGCACATTAATTTGTTTTATGCCAATGCTATCATCTTCTTTTACTTTTCCTATTTGTAAGTAACCTACTAAATAATGATTGGTGTCTGCTTGCAGAAAATGTAGATATCTGAGCCATCCAAGAGAATGTCAGCCATAAAATCAATGCAACATCCTGATTTTGATGATCTTGAAAAATCTCAATCATGATTTTAAGCCATTATAAAAGTGTGTGCAAAGCTTGGTGAGGGAATTTCAAGTTATTAATTTGAAGTTAACCCTATCACGAGCAGCTATGATGTAGACATTATTAGAGCATCTCAAATTTGAACCTACTTTATTCATGAGAGGTGTTGTGTGCAATAGGTATCTTGAAACTCCTAGTGAAGATGTATGACCAGGAGTGACTAAGTTGTGAGACCTGTATGCCTATTTGTAATTTCCTTCCATCTATTTTCATTTAATTTCCATTTTGGATGCTCTTTCTTTTTCTCTTTTACTTTGCGTAGTTGTAAGTAAATTACTAAAAATTGATTGATCTCTCATTGCAAAAAATGTTGATTTATGAGCCATCAAAGAGAATCTCATCCAAAAAAGAAATGCAACATCCTTATTTTGATGATCTTGACAAATCTCAATTTTGATTTCAAGCCATTATAAAAGAGCGTGTGAAGCTTAGTGAGGTAATATCAAGTTACTCAAATGAAGTTAACCTCTTAATGAGCACGTATGATGTAGACATTTAAAGAGAATCTCAAATGTATGGTTGAAATTGTAAAAGATCTGTGAAACTAAGTACCTAAGGCATTGTAATGAGATTTACTCAAATATTGTAATTTTGTTGTTCATATTTGGTGTCGTAGCACCTTGTTCTCTAAATACCTTCAATAGAAAAATTTGCAAAATTTGAATTTTGAAATGTAAACAATTTTAAAAAGGTCATGTGAAGGTCATATGTAATGTATTCAAAGTCTCAAAGAGGTCATTAGGTGATTACAAAAGTGATATAAAGTATGTAAGGTCGAGAAAAACTGAGATCTTTTGTAATCTTGAATATTTACAATCAATAAAGTCCCTATTTTAGTGATTTAATGAGTTTAGATTAGTGGAGTAATTTAGTCTTAGGATGTTTTAGGTGTGTGTGTGTTTGTTTGTGCAGGGGAATTCAAGAAACAAAGGTGGAGTTGCTGCTATAGGGTTTTATGATGAATTTCCAAGTGAAAAGTGTGGCTCCAAGTGGTGTTTTGAGGAAAATTTCTCAAATGACTTCACAAAAAAATGACTGATCTAGATAGCTATTATTGAGTTACAACACATACTTCAAAATCAATAGTGACTGTCTTGGAACATGTGCATAAAAAATGACTTTCTTCACTGTCCTCATTAGGCTAACTAGGCCTAATTTACAAATTAACATACCTTTAAACATTCAACAACCCCCATAACTTGTTGGGGCAGCAATTATCATGTATCCAAACCCTCAGATCCAAAATTTGACTCAGGAGAAACTCACTCCACCATGCCAAACCAAAACCCTTATTTTATGCTAGTATAAAGAGGGTTTATTGAAAGGAATGGTTACACACCTTACCAGAAGATGCCACCACCTCAAACCTTCTTAAAATCACCTGCACAAACTCAAAAGACAAACATCCAACCTCTACATGCAATATTTTATCAAACCCTAGGGTGAAACCTCATTTTTCATGCCATTTTCCATCAAAATCTATAGGGGAAGCAACACAAACCCCATAGAACTTATTCCCTTTCATCTAGAATCTTCTCATATAATCCTATAGGATCATGTTGGGCCCCTCTACAAAAAATTCTTTCAGTTTTGGCTATCTCAGAGTGGTTTTCCCGCGGCGGCGAATTTTCAGTTGATGCAAAAAGCGTCAAATGCAAGCAGTGCAAAGTTGCAAAGTGGTTCAACTTTTGTTCTACAACTTGTGTGACCAAGCAGACTGTTCCAACGTGTCCATATAGGTATTTTTATGCTAGGCATGGTCCTCTTTTGCACCCAAACATGCGGAACCTCTCCAAGCTACGTTCAACCAGATTGATCCCTTAAGTGTCCAAAGTGCTAAATGGCTGCAAAATTCAGCATATTGTTACTTGAATACCATGATGCTTAGAAACTTCTTGTATGATCCTATAGGATCATGTTGGGACCCTCTACAAAAACCTCTCTCCGTTTTGGCTATCTCGGAGTGGTTTTCCCGTGGCGACAAATTTTCACTTGATGGAAAAAGTGCCAAATTCAAGTTGTGCAAAGTTGCAAAGTGGTGCAACTTTGGCTCTACAACTAATGTGACCAAGTGGACTATTCCAATGCATCCGAATAGGTATTTTTATGCTAGGCATGATCCTCTTTCACATTGA
The DNA here is from genome assembly GCA_007115665.2 of Sequoiadendron giganteum. Classification (NCBI taxonomy): domain Eukaryota; kingdom Viridiplantae; phylum Streptophyta; class Pinopsida; order Cupressales; family Cupressaceae; genus Sequoiadendron; species Sequoiadendron giganteum. The sequence goes on from CM021108.1 coordinate 594,217,544, forward strand.
AACACGCAGAATCGCTCCGAGGTATGTTCAATCGGATCGATCCCTTAAGGGTCCAAAGTGCAAAATGGCTGGAAACTTTAGCATACTATTACTCAGATACCATGATGCTTAGAAAATTTTCATCTATTCCTACAGGATCACACTGGTCCCCTCTACCAAAACCTCTCTTGGTTTTGTCTATCTTAGAGTGGTTTTCTCATTGCGGTGGATTTTCACTTGATAGAAACAATGTCAAATGCAAGCAGTGCAAAGTGGTGCAACTTTCATTCTGTAACTCATTTGACCAAGTAGACTATTCCAGCACATCCAAATAGGTATTTTTACGCTAGGCATGGTCCTCTTTTGCACTGAAACATGCGAAATCGCTCTGAGGTACGTTCCACCGGATCGATCCCTTAAGGGTCCAAAGTGCAAAACAACTACAAACTTAAACATGCTATTACTTAGATAACATGAAGCTTATAAACTTCTCATCTAATCCTATAGGATTGCGTTGGGCCCCTATACAAAAACCTATATCGGTTTTGGCTATTTCAGAGTGGTTTTCCTGTGGCGGCGGATTTTCACTTGATGGAAAAAGTGTCAAATTCAAGCTGTGCAAAGTTGCAAAGTGGTGCAACTTTCACTCTGCAACTCGTGTGGCCAAGTATACTATTCCAACACATCTGAATAGGTATTTTTACACTAGGCATGGTCCCCTTTCGCACCGAAACACACATAATCGCTCTGAGTTACGTTCCACTGGATCGATCCCTTAAGGGTCCAAAGTGCAAAATGGCTACAAACTTTATCATGCTATTACTCAGATACCGTGATGCTTAGAAGCTTCTCACCTGATCCTATAGGATTGTGTTGGATGCTTATACAAAAACCGGTCTTAGTTTTGGCTATCTCAGAGTGGTTTTCCCATGGCGACGGATTTTCACTTGATGGAAAAAGTGTCAAATTCAAGCTATGCAAAGTTGCAAAGTGGTGCAACTTTCACTCTACAACTTGTGTGACCAAGCAGACTATTCCAATGCATTCAAATAGGTATTTTTACACTATGCATGGTCCTCTTTCACACTGAAACACGCAGAATCGCTCTGAGCTACATTCCACTGAATCGATCCCTTAAGGGTCCAAAGTGCAAAATGGCTGCAAACTTCAACATGCAATTACTTAGATATCATGATGCTTAGAAAATTCTCATATGATCCTATAGGATCACATTGGGCCTCTCTACAAAATCCTATCTTTGTTTTGGCTATCTCGGAGTGGTTTTCCCATGGCGACAAATTTTCACTTGATGGAAAAAGTGTCAAATGCAAGCAGTGCAAAGTTGCAAAGTGGTGCAACTTTCGTTCTACAACTCATGTGACCAAATGAACTGTTCCAATGCATTTGAATAGGTATTTTTATGCTAGGAATGGTCCTCTTTTGCACCCAAACATGCTGAATTGCTCTGAGCTACATTCAACCGGATTGAGCCCTTAAGGGTCTAAAGTGCAAAAGGGAAGCAAAATTTTACGGGCTATTACTCAGAAACTGTGATGCTTACGATGTCTCTGTTCGAGCCTATGAGATTGCATTGGGCCCCCTCTATAGTAACCTCTCTGAATTTTTCTTATCTCGGAGTCATTTTCCAGTGGTGTCTAGTTTTCACTTGATGGAAAAAGTGTCAAATTGAAGCAGTGTAAAGTTGCAATGTGGTACAACTTTCATTTTGCAATTTGTGTGACCAAAGTAACTACTCCAATGCATCCTAATAGGTAGGTTTACACTAGGGATGGTCCTCTTTCACACACAAACATGCGGGATTGATCTGCACTGCGTTCAACCGACTTGATCCCTTATGATGACATGCAAAACAATGGAAAGGAGAAACATACAAATGATGGTTTTGAAGTTTGAGTATTCCACACAAAAATCATATGATCAATGTTGCCCAATTGGTGTAGGAGCACCTACACCTCACCCTCAATCTTTGCTTATCTATTGGTGAATAGGTTGTTGTGGGTATTTTCAACATTCTTTGTCTTGAATAAGTTCAATTAAGACCATTAGGTATGTTTTAGGGTGAGTTTTGGGTCTAGTGATAAAAAAAGTGAAAATTTCAATCTTGCACTAGAAGTTGTCTTTGTAGCCTTTGAAGGAAAATTTGTGAATTTGTATATGGCTATGCAAGAATGGAGTTTTTTTGATGTAATAAGGCTATTTATAAGCCATTTGTGTGGGTTTAGAGGTCATTAGTTGTAGTCACTAGGTTGGAGGAGTATAAAGTTGCAAATTTGTAAGTTGCTTAAATCAACAAATTTGAAATGCAACGGTTACTTGTTTTGAAAGTTGGTTTTTAGTTAGTTGAGGGCATTGATCAGTTAGAGAAGTGTGTAAAAAACTATGTAAAGCCTTGAGAGGATCGAATGGAAGTTTTTGTTGAACTTTTGGAGAAGATCTAATAAGAATTATTCACACTGTTCTCTATTTTTCTAATTTTTGATAGAAACTTGTTGATCCCGTACTTGGTATGGCCTGTAGCTTTCCTGTACGGTCCCCAGGCTGACATGGATAGAAAGAGGGCTGAGTTGGATTTCTTTTGGTGGTGGCTTGGTGCAAAACCATAAAGGAATAGGAGATTTCTTATCATTATTTTGGAAGTCTGAAACCCTCAAAAACTAGGGTTTTGAGTGAAATTCCCTCATATCTTCCATCTCCACCATGTGCTAAGGCTAGATCTAGGTGGAATGGAAGAGTACCATATATTTTTTGATTCCATGTTGGTTTTAGATAATTTATTGAAGGTGGGAGAGAGATCTTTGGCATTCTAGGTCTGGCATCTCTATGTGACAGGCCTGATTTTGTGTAAAATCTGATTTTTGATTGTTTTCATAAGTGTTTTGTGACAAGGGTTCTTGGGAGAATTTGATATGTATTGTACAAGGTTTTAAGAACATTTTTGTGGCTAAGGGGTGTTGGAGTGAGCCAAGGTACTTGATTCCTTGTGTGGAGTAGCCTAATTAGGCCTACCTTGTAGCATTTTATTTTGGCATGTCATTGGTTTGTATTTTGTTGTCAAGACATGGGCCTTTGAGGACTTGTGGGAATTGGTATAAGATTCCTAGAACCAGTGTGCTTTTTTTGGTTAATTCCTTTTGAGTGGTTCTTGTGTTGGCTGTCCTAGTTGGTTAGGTTGTAAGGAATATGAGGCCTAGTTTGGAAGCGATAGGTCAGAGGTGGTTCCCAAGCATAAGGTGAGTTGTGTTGAGTTGGGTTGGTCATGTTGGGAGGTTTCCAAGTCTGCTCCAAGTTTTGGTCATGTCTGGTTTGATAGATTCCATGGTTGGGTAGTTGAGTTACCTTGTTGAGTCAAGTGAATGTTGGAGTCTTAGTGTGCATATTTGAGAGAAGATGTGTCAAATCACAACCTGGTTGAGTCACTATGCATCACCAATGGTGCTTTGAAATTGGAAGAGTGATTGAGAGCGTGTTTCTTTGTTAAATAGACCTATTTGTGGGTATAGGACAATGTTGATTCCATTTATTATTTGTATTATAAATTATAACTTGCTTTCTCCCGAGTCTATTTCGTATACAAGAAATAATATTGCAAAAATTTGACATATAAATCTTTCGACGTGTTTATCAAGAACATATTGGAATCTTTTTATGAATCATTTCATGGAATACCAATTGAGAACGTGTTTTTTTCTTTTAGATAAAGTTGTTTAGCATCAATCAATTAATATTCTTGAGACAAACCATGAAGGACAACAATGATCAATGCTAGGGATAGCCAATTAATAATTATACACGTGAATAAGTCAACCATGTACATGTGAATAAGGGAAGCACAAGTACTCAAAAACATGTAAGCCTCAAGAATACATAGTATACACAAATTAATACAAAGTATATGAACAAATACAAGGTATTCACATGAAAACATGTAAGCCACAAAGTATACATTGGAACACACGTAGGTCACAAAGTATACACGTAAGTTGTAAAGTATACACTTGAATACACATAACTCATATCTATTAAATCAATTTAGAATGCAAATATGGACACCATTGATAAAATATATTTGTATTAACCAAATAGCCATGTAGGCATACATCAATATATGTTGATATAAGTATAAAATATATGTACAAAATAGCCATATAGGCTTACGAGAATCCCATATAGGCATACAATGTCAAATATGTCCAATAAAAAATATGTACAAAACTACCATGTAGGCATACAACAAAGGGCTCTGCAATCAAAAGTCATTGCTCTCCATGCTTTGGAAATAAATTTTTTCCCTTTCTTTTTTGATCGGATGATGATTGGTCTGTCACTCATTTTTTCTGCACTTGAGGAGTGCTCCTGCTCCTCCTCAGGTTTAGTTCATGGCGAAGTTTTAATTATTACAATAAGAAGTAAAGACAAAATAATCACTTACTACCATCTGATGATCTCTCTCCATGAGGGAAATATTCTCATGCCCATGCTTAGGCATGCTCAAGCCCTATATAAACCATACAAATAAAAATTAAACTACGTGAATCAATAATGGTTTGACTTTTCACTAACTAACATGTATAACAATGAATGTAAATTGAAATTTACTAGTTTGCCTCATACCTCCCCTGTCAGAGCCATCAAGGATTGTAGAGCAGATGAAACACCAATCTCCATTTCCCTCATCACATTCAGAGTTGTTTCATCTTGCAACATCTAAAAATAAAACAACAAATTATTCAACATAATCAACGATGTGCATATAAAATATACAAATCTATTAAGTATAATTCATTAGTTAAACTATTTATTCTATTACCTCTATGTAGGTTTGAGTAAATCCACTGCCACTGGGAAGTTTTCCCTCAAAACCTCCAATATTATCTTGTTCAACATCCAAAATCACATATTAAAATACCATTCGTAAAACAATGCTATTAACTTGTAATAAATTTATAATTTTTTACTAGTTACATACCCCAACGATAGGTGTACTGCAGAAATAAGTAGGTGGGGGGCCGATGTATCTAGTCTCAAAACTATGACCCTGCTATTTTATTAAAATAATAAAACATTTTTAGTTAATCTTGCATTTCAAAATCAAAATTTAATAAATTAAATTCAATGAACATCCTAACTTTTAATTGACTATCAATGCCATATGCCTCATGCAATATGTCATTTGCCCTCTCCATCTCCATAGCTATAGATAGATTCTACATAGCAACCTCCTGAGTGTTGGTGGGGTCATATGAACAAGTCACCCCACAAGATTGACACACATGGGTTCGAAGGCCACCACTCGAAGACTCCCCTAGATGGTGCTGTAGAATAGGGCTACTATGATGGATGAAAGTCTAGATCAAAGTGTTGATTGCCTGCAATGTCTCTACATCAACACTTTCCTTTGCAATGAAAGGCATAACAATGTGCTCACGAGGTGGCCTAGCGAGAGCTCATCTACCTTGCCACATAGGATTTGGCTGTGCACTGGGTCTATCCTGAGCTAACCCCCACCTCTACCTTAAAAATCCCTGATATCAAAATAATTTGGGATTTTTTTCAATATGAACTCACTGTATAGTTTACTAAGGAAATATCGCGGGACTTCGCAATTGTTGCACACTAGATAATCAAAGACCATGTACCACCTATCATAAAACTGGTCCCTAATCTATTGGTGGTGGCACCAATGAATAGGAAACCTCTTCGCATTGAGGGTAAGATTTTGATTTGTGCGTGGGTCAGTGAATAGTGAGCACAAATCACCTTTTGTAATTTTTAAATCCTTTACATCTTTATATGATAGTTTATTTGCATAATAATCCCTAGCCACCTGCCTCCTATCTTACCATCTAGTTATTTGTTTACTAATTGAAGCTACATTTGTTAGCATATCTTTCAATGAATTTTCTAGGGTCATTCTTTCTGCAGATGAACCATTCAGATCACTCAACCTACTGATTATTGGAGGTGTTGGTATGTGGTGACTGATCATGCTATACTATACACTCTTCATGTATCCTCCCCGGGCCTTGGGGCAGGGTTTGGGGGCAGCAACCCTCGATAATTTTTTTTTTCACCTTTTTTCGCTTCGTCACCGAAAAATATAAAGGCGGACTTTGTAAACCCTAATTTATGGAAGCTTCTAAAAGCTTGTTATAAGCGGTTGGGATGTAGAGTTGTAGCATAAAATTATTTGCGATATTGTAATATGTTTTGCACTGGATAATAAAATTATTGGATGGCTGCGGTTTTGTGGATGTAGCTCAGATTGGGTGAACCACGTTAAATTATTTGTGTTGTATTCTATGTGTGTTATATTTATTTGTTCTATTGATCAAATCTGCATTTAACTTGTTAGATATTTTCCTTCTAACCCTAACAAGTGGTATCAGAGTAGGTTGTTCTCGATTATTGTCTGCAAGAAAGTCTCACGGTTGAGTGGGAGTCTCATGGTTAAGTGGGAGAAATGGCAGATGAGGGTAAGTTGAAGGTTGAGAAGTTAAATGGGAAGAACTATTAGTTATGGAAGATTCAAATGGAGGACTACCTCTATCAGAAGGATTTATGGCAACCATTGGAAGGGAAAACCAAGAAACCCACAACAATGTCAGATGAGGACTAGGATATTTTGGATAGAAAGACACTTGGTAGTATTCGTTTATGCTTTTCACAATCGGTGGTGTTCAATATTACAACAACAAAGACAACTCAAGAGTTGATGGGAACCCTAGATAAGTTATATGAAAAGCCTTCCACTTTGAATAAGGTATTTCTTATGAAGCATTTATTTAATATGAAAATGGTAGAAGGTGGGTCAGTTGCTGATCATTTAAATGAGTTTAATACAGTTACTAGTCAATTAGCTTTTGTAAAATCAAAATTTGATGAAGAAGTTAGGGCTCTTTTGATTCTATGTTCTTTGCCTGAGAGTTGGAATAGCTTGGTAATGGCTGTTAGAAATTCTATTTTTGGTTCGAATACATTGAAGTTTGATGATGTTGTTGGTGTTATTTTGAGTGAGGAAATTCGTAGGAAAATCTCAGGTGGAACATCTGCATCAGACAGTGTTTTGAATGTAGAAAGTAGGGGCAAAAAAAAGGAGAGAGGAAATAATTCTAGAAGTCATGGGAAGTCATGAGGAAAATCAAGGGACAAAAGGTCCCAATCTAGAGACAAGAGGGATTGTTGGTATTGTGGTAATCCAGGTCATTTAAAGAAAGATTGTTGGTCTTGAAAAAAAAAAGGAGACAAAAAGGAAGGAAATAAAGAGGCAAATGTGGTAAGTAATAAATCTGATGAGGATGCTTTGATTCTTTCCCTTGACAATATTGATGATTCTTTGGTGTTAGATTTAGGGGCTTTATTTCATGCTACACCCCATAGAAATTATTTTCTTGATTATGTCTAAGGGGATTTTGGGCCGGTTTATTTGGGAGATAACAAACCCTGTCAGATTTTTGGAAAGGGAAGAATCAAGATTAAGTTGCAGAATGAGAATCATTGGATACTACATGAGGTAGGGCACGTTCCAAAGTTAAAAATAAATTTAATTTCTGCAGGGCAACCAGATGATGAAGGTTGTGTTGTTACATTTGGGTAAGTGCACCAAGATGGTTCCCAAAAAGGGGACTTAAGTGAACAACTTTTTCCTGAAATTGGGAAATACTGACCTTGGATGTGAAATTGAGGATACTTAGACTCGAAATTTTGAGATGGAACAAAAAGAAGCATTCAAGTGCTCCAAGTCTACTTTCTAAACTACTAATTTATTTTGAAAATGATTGTGATTAAGGGGTTCAAATGAGGGATGTACACAAATTGGTGTTGTTTTTGTCAGAAAAACATAACATAGCAACTCTTGTACGACCCTCGTACGGTGAACTTTTTTTTCGTATTTTTAAAATCGCAATGGTCAGAAGTTAGCTAACAGTATGTAGTTGATGCATGATTTTTTTGATAATTTTTTAATGAATATTTAATTTTTTACGAATTTGCGAAGTGGACATATCCTGAAAATAGAATTTTGGCCGTGCTACCCCTACAAATTTTGGAAACTAATTGATTTGTTTCTTTTTTAATTTTTTAATTTTCTAGAATGGAGTCTAGTTTCTAAAAATGTAATTTATTTGAAAAATTGATGAACGGTTAATTTATAAAGAAAAAAATACCAAACACTGCTTTTTGGCAAAAAAAAGACATACAGATAAAATAAATTATGGATGAAAGACTTAACATTTTCAGAACGTGAAAAAAATTACATCGTTGGATAGCTAAGAGATAATCCAACATTACCCATGTGCTCGATTTTTTTGATATTGAACCACGTGCAATCCTGACAGTGAGCATGAACTTGATTATTAGAAATATGGTGGATTTCTTAAAAACACATCTCTGGTCGTTGGGAATGCCCTCCAAACCTTTGGGTTGGAATTCCAAGGCAATACCAAGCTTAAAGTTCGGTAATTCTCAAAGAAAGATATAACGCGAGCGCGTTATTTCTCACTTTACATGGTTTTTGCTTCTGCGGGGAACATGTCTACTGAGCCATAATGCACGTGCGTTAAAACGCGCTCATGTTATTTCTTACTTTATGTTAAATGCTAATATATTTATGTATGCTGATATATTTTTATGTACATGTATGTATGTATGCTTGTATGGATGTAAGATTATATGTACAAATGTATTATGCTTGTATGTATGTCTTTAGATGAAGGGAGAGTTTAGAGAGAGTCTAGAGAGATGGAGAGGGGGTCGAAGTGAGAGTTTAAGAGAGAGGGAGTGGGAGAGAAGGGGTTGGATTGAGGGGGACTTAGCTAGGTAGGGTGGGAGGGATAGAGGGAGGGAGAGAGAGAGAGAGGGGGGTCGGAGAGAGAGAATTGAGGGAGAGGAGAGAGAGAGAGACAAAGAGAAAGAGAGGGTTATGTAGGTAGGGTGCGAAAGGGAGAGACTTGAGAGTGTGAGGGGGGTGAGAGGGAGAGACTTGAGAGATAGGTAGTGAGAGGGAGTGTGAGAGAGAGGGAGTGAGAGAGGGTGGTAGGGATTGATTGAACGAGAGGTACGTAGAAAGAGGGAGACGGTAGATAGAGACAATTAGAGAGGGTGGGTGGGAGGGAGGGAAGGAGGGAGAGGTGAGATGTATAGATAGAGAGAAAGTGATAAGGGTTGAGGGATTAGGATGGAGGACCTATAGGGTTGATGGTTTCTAGGGTAGTAGGGTTTAAGGTTTGAGGGTTGATGGAATAGGTTTGATGGTAGAGGGTATTTGGTTGAGGGTATAGGGTAGAAGGTTTAGGTTTAAGCGTTTAGGGTTGAAGGGTTTGGGGTTAAGGGTTTAGGGTTAATGGTTTACTTGGTTGAGGGTAGAGGGTTTAGGGTATAGTTTTGAGGGTTGAGGGTTGAGGATTAGGTTCAGGGTCCAATGTAAGGGGTAGAGAGTTTAGGGTTTAAGGATTGAGGGTTGAGGTTGAGGGATTAGGGTTTAGGGTAGAGAGTATTGGGTTGATGATAGAGGTTAGAGGGTAGAGGGTAAAGGGTTTAACAGATTAGGGTTTAAGGGGTTAGGGTCGAGGGTCGAGGGTTTAGGGTTGAGTGTTTAAGGGTTTAAGAGTTGAGGGTTTAAGG